>JAJPUD010002246.1:117679-184087 GCA_023553655.1 Myrmecobius fasciatus
CCAGCCCCCTCCCCTCCCCTAGATGGCAGGAAGTCCACTACATGTTAATTATATTTGATTCTTGACTGTTGAAAAAAAAAAAAAAAAAAAAACAGCATTGGAATAAAAGAGGTGGATTTGGGACTTATGAACTTGAACGAACTTTGTTTAGGTGATGTGGTTTCTAGGACACTTATTTATGAAGCTCTATTATTCTCTGACTTTCCTTATTTCTTAATAATTTTTTATACTTTATGAATAAAATAAAATACATCATTTAAAATAGATTTTATTTAAAAAGTAGGAGAAAAAGTTTTTTGCAAAGGACATAGCTAATGTAGTTTCAATAAATAAGAAATTAAAAACATAGGAAAAAATAATCTGAGGTACTTACTATCTAATATTTTCCTGTAATTCACATTTGTGTTTCCAGGCAATTTAGGGACAAACCTATGAACATGTGTTTTACTAATCCAACTCCAACCACCATAGCCTGTTACTCTATATTCTTCTCCTTTTTGCTTCCAAACCTGTTAAAAAGGGAATTATTTTCATTAAGCAATATTAATGACACATTTTATAAGGCATTTGTATGTTTTATATAAATAAGATCATATTCAGTCAGATATCTTCATCTAATGCCATAGGAAGCCATAGGAAGATGAAAAGGAAAAGACTGATTCTTTCTCAATGACAGAAAAATAAATAAAGATACAAGGAAAACAAATAAAAAGTAATCTGCTTCTATCTTGGCCATAAGTAACATATATATATCTATCTATATATCTATCTCGCTAACTCTTCTCATATATAAAATAATCACACTTATAGTTATCCCAACAAGTTAAATAAAGAATTAACTTTTATGAGATTTATAATTTGTTTGGATAAAAAAAAATTAAGTGACCAGCTATATATAAGATAATTAAAAAGGACTAAATATAGTTATTTCTGCAGCAAATCAAAAGGGCATTACAAACTTCTTTAATACTCAAAATTATGAAACAGAATGTTCCTAAACAACAAAAAATCTTTTACTGACTACTATTTACTATTACTGATTTTATACTTTAATAAGTGAACTGATTTCCTATAATAGTTCAAAAAGGCTGTTCCAAACATTTTTGCCATAAGCACTCTTCCTTTCAAAAAAGGTTATACATGACGAAGAAAATGGAGGCCGTTTTACCATGAGCTCTTCTTCCTACTCTATATCTCAGAACCTTCTTGGATACTATTCCTTATTCTTCCTTTTTTTCCAGTCTGAACAACTGTATTTGTACTTTCTTTTTACCTTTTCCGCTTACAAATCCTGATTTCTTTGAAAGTTCAGTTAGTGACAACTTTTCCATATGATCATTCATTTTTAATCTCTCTCATTGCTAGTGCCTCCTCTCACCCTAAATCTACCCTGTATTTACTTTTTATAGATGTGAAGATGTATGTGTTGTTCCCCCAGATGTAATGTAAAGTTCCTGAAGGTGGGGGTCTTTTTTTTTTCTTCTTTGTATCTCCAGTCTTAATGCATTTAATAAATGCTTATTGACTGATCATTAAAAAACTTTTGTGAAGATTACCTGATGCTTGATTGGAAATGTGTATTTCACCCATGTGGCTTGCTGCATTGTTTCTTCCTCCTCCTGTTTTCTCTCTTTTTTTTTCACTTTTTCCTTTTCTTCTCTTTCAATCGATGTCATTCTGTGTAATCTAAAAAGCAGTACAGCATTACAAAATACCTTTTGAAAGACTTTGGTAGTTTACATATTTGAATAACAAGAATTTAAAATTAACAATTTATCAGGAATGTCATCCCATTAAAATATAATTATTTTTGATGCATAATATTAACCTCCACTAAAATACCATGATGACTCATTGTACCATAGAGGTGGCTCTACGTTCTTAAAGACAATATTAGCAGGCTACAATTTATGGTAAATTCTAACAATCCAGAAACATTTTAGATAAGATCCTGGTTGATAATAAATTAGACTCGGGGGGCAGCTAGGTGGCACAGTGGATAGAGTACCAGCCCTGAAGTCAGGAAGACCTGAGTTCAAATTTGGTCTCTGACACTTAACATTCCCTAGCTGTGTGACCCTGGGCAAATCACTTAACCTCAATTGCCTCAGAAAAAAAAAAAAGATAATGAATTAGACTCTTATCTAAAACCTGGTCCTTGCCATAGGACTATTAATTTTGAAGAGGCTCATTATCACCTTAGTCTAAAGATGATAAACTTTTGGACCATAGAATTTCTCAAAGAACATCTATTAAGTTGTAGCAGAATTACGTTTCAGAGAAGAAAGTACTGCTGTCGGTTAAGTTAAAAGTTCTTGAAGTATTTAGAAATGCTTGATTAACAAGTTTTAGTAAGTTGAAATTATGGACAGGCATAAATATTATTATACTTATTTTACAGATGAGGAAATGGAGGCCGAGTGGTTAAATTCTTTTCTTAGGGACACACAACCAGAAAGTGCTGGAGGTAATATTTGAACCTAGGTCTCCCACATCTCCAAGTCACTCTTTATACTTTTCCAGAGTGTTATGATCTCTGAATTATGACTTGGGAGCCTGACCCTGAGGGCAGAGATAATATCTAGCTGATGCTTACACACACACACACACTCTCCTTCATATACCACTTTATAGTTAGCAAGGTATATCATTACCACTTGATCTCTCTATTCCCATCTCTGAGGAAAAGACATTCCTAATTCTCTGCTAATGCTAATTCTTCTAACTGTGCTCTTGATCCCATCCCTTCCCAAGACACTGCCACAGGAATTAGAACCTTTCTTTTATTCTCTACTACCTCAGTTAGCTCTTTCCCATCTGTCTACAAACATACTCAGTTCTCCCCATTCTAAAAACTCCTTTCCTTAATCCTGCTATTTTATTTATCATTAATTCATTCTCTTTAAAAGACAAACTTCTTAAATTAGGGCTTGACCCACATCTAACACCACATACCAAGATAAGATCTAAATGGGTTCATGATCTGGATATAAAGAGTGATTTTGTAAACAAGTTAGAGGAACATAATATAGTTTACCTCTCAGACCTGTGGAGATGGAATAAATTTATGTCCAAAGAAGAACTGGAACTTTTAATTGAAAACCAGATAGATAACTTTGACTATATTAAGTTAAAAAGTTTTTGTACAAACAAAATCAATGCAGACAAGATTAGGAGGGAAGCAATAAATTGGGAAATCATCTTTACATTTAAGGGTTCTGATAAAGGTCTCATCTCTAAAATATATAGAGAATTGTCTCATATTTATAAAAATCCAAGCCATTCTCCAATCAATAAATGGTCAAAGGATATGAACAGACAATTTTCAGAGGATGAAATTAAAACTATTTATAGTCATATGAAAAGGTGCTCCAAATCACTACTGATCAGAGAAATGCAAATCAAGACAACCCTGAGATACCACTTCACACCTGTCAGATTGGCTAAAATGACAGGAAAAGTTAATGATGAATGTTGGAGGGGTTGTGGGAGGGCTGGGACACTGATGCATTGTTGGTGGAGCTGTGAACGGATACAGCCATTCTGGAGAACAATTTGGAGCTATGCTCAAAAAGTTATCAAACTGTGCATACCCTTTGACCCAGCAGCATTTCTATTGGGCTTATATCCCAAAGAAATCATAAAGGAAGGAAAAGGCCCCACATGTGCAAGAATGTTTGTGGCAGCCCTTTTTGTAGTGGCTAGAAACTGGAAATTGAATAGATGCCCTTCAATTGGAGAATGGCTGAATAAATTATGGTATATGAATATTATGGAATATTATTGTTCTGTAAGAAATGACCAGCAAGATGATTTCAGAGAGGCCTGGAGAGACTTACATGAACTGATGCTGAGTGAAATGAGCAGAACCAGGAGATCATTATACACGGCAACAACAGTACTATATGACGATCAATTCTGATGGACATGGCTCTCTTCAACAATGAAATGTTTCAAACCACCTCCAATTGTTCACTGAAGAAAGCCATATACACCCAGAGAGAGGGATGCGAAATGTGGACCACAACATAACATTCTCATACTCCTTGATTGATGTTTGCTTACATTGTGTTTCCTTTATCTGATATATCGTTTGTGTAGATAAGATTTTTCTTGCACAACAATGATAAGTTTGGAAATATGTATACATATATTCGATTTGCCAATATTTTAACATAATTAACATGTAGTGGATATCCTGCCATCTAGGGGAGGGGTGGGGAGTTGGGGGGAAAAATTTGTAACGGAAAGCTATGTAAGGGTTATTGTTGAAGAATTACCCACACATATGTTATGCAAATAAAATAAAATTAAAAAAAAAAAAAGACAAACTTCTTAGTTATCTCTAATGAACCTATTTCCTCACTGATCATCATTTCACTGACTCTTCATTTGATTTCTACCCTTACTATATAATCTCAAAGGCTAATAGTGAATGCATTTACCACCAACCCCATCAACCTTTTCTATGCCTTATTCCCTTGATTTTTCTGCAGTATTTGACACAACTGATCACACACTTGTGCTGGATATGCTAAATTACCTCTTTAGCCATTTCTTTAAGGTCTCATTTACCTTCCTCTCTCAATTCCTCAGGACAGGCATTCCCCATGGTTTTGTCTTTAAATCTCTTAAGTTTCTTTTGTTACCATATTCTTTTTCCTTAGTCTTTTCATTCATTCACTCCAAAAGCTTCAACTCCAACTGGCCACATATAAAGATTTCCTAATCTAAATCTCCAGTCCTTATATTTCTTTTCTTGTTTTTAAAATAATTATTTTTATTATGATGAACCTAACAATTGTCAACCAAACATGGATACTTTGATGTACAAAATAATCATATGTGAAATGTTAAAATTCTATTGCATTGTTTTTTTTAAAGGTATATATTAAATTTTATGGGGCTAGCTAGGTGGCACAGTAGATAAAATGCTAGACTTAAGAGTCAGAAAAGCCAGAGTTCAAATGCTGTCTCAAGACACTTACTAGTTGTGTGACTTGACTCTCTTTACCTCAGTTCCTTCATTGATAAAATGAGCTGGAGAAGGAAATGGAAAACCACTCTTTCTTTGCCAAGAAAATCCAAAATGGGATCATAAAGAATTGGAGAATATTTAACCCAAATTTAACCCAAAAGCAACAAAACTATCCTGTTTGTGTTTTCTTCTATATTTGCATCTCTATCATCACCTTCACATCATTTTCTCCTCACTCTCACCCTCCAACCCCCAAAACAGATTTCCTTTGTAAAAAAATAAGCCTTTCTTCTAAGTTCTAAATATGTATCTCCGAGGGGCTAGAGGAAATCCCCATCTGAATGGACCACAGTACCTCAAATTCAGTGTGTTCAAATCTGTGCTTAATTTTCCCCCTAAATGTCCTCCTTCTAATTTCACTTTTTCTATCAGTGGAAGCTATATTTATTTGTTCAGTCCATGTTTAAAAATTTAGCATTAGTTCTGATTTCTTTGTCCTATCCAAAAGATTCTAACTTTGTAGCATCTCTTGGACTCTATCCTCCTTTTCAATTTTAGTGCCATCATTCGAGTAATTACAAATTTTCACCCTCTATTCCAATTCTTCACAAGGTCATGTTACTTCTCTGCTCAATATTCCTCAATGAGTTTTATACTCACCAGCCATTAAACCTTATATGGCTTAGTCTGATGATATTAAAGACCCTTCAAAAACTAGCACCACTCTAATAATAATAACTTTGTAGTTAATAACTACTAATACTTTAAAGCCTATTAAATGCTTACAAAGTGTTTTCTTCACCATGACTCTTGGGAAAAGTTAAGGTAATCTCTTTCATTTCCATTTCACAGTAGCGGAGAATGAGGCTAAAAGGATTGAAGACTGCCTAAGGCCACACCGTTAATAAATTAGGAGAACAGACACTCAAACTCAAATCTGTGTTCAGTGACTGACTCTTCACAGGTCTATTTTTGATCCATTTCTTTCCATCTTTAAGTACTTTGTAGTTTCATCCATCTCAAAAGATGTAACTTTATATGATGTAACTTACTTACTCTTAATTCTATATTAAACAATTCATTATACTCCCAAACACTCTAGGATTTTATGCTTTGTTTAATCTGTGCCTACAATAACCTTCTCTGAATGTTAAATTCTTATTCACCCCTTAAAATTCATGGACATGTTAAAGAAGTCTGTTTGATCTCAGTTAGTAAAGAACTTTCCTAACCACAGATCAAAAAAGGAACTTAGGGAAGGGGATTTGAGGAGGGAGTAACGAATTAAAAGTATTACATTAAAGTAGTATGTGACCCTCACCAAGCTTATAGATTGGTACAATATCTTAACTAAACTTTAATCTTTCCCAGAGCCTACAGCAATGTCTCTGGACACAAGATGCTCAATAAATGCTGAATAAGGTTTCCAGAATCACTTGAGTAAAAAGGTTTAAAAAAGCAAAACAAAACAAAAAACCCCCAAACCCCAAAATCTAAGATTCAGGTGAGTTTAAATCAAAACTTCTTAAACGTCGGTTGCAACCCCATATGGGGTCATGAAAAATCTGGCAGGACTAAAAGCTACCAAATATTATACTAAGATTTAATTCTGTATCTAAAAATAAACCAGCACATTCATCTCATTAGCATGCAAATTTGCTTTTATCTTTAATAAATGGTAAAGTTATATGTATACCAAAGAACTGTTTTAAAATATGATTATTTAAAAAATGATGCTCATCAGAAAATGTTTGATTTGTATACTTATTTTATATACCTATATACCTGGAGCCATATAGAAATTTCTCAAGTGAAAAGGGATTGCATATGGAAAACATTTAAGAAGCCCTGGTCTAGATGACACAAACTGAAACAACTTTCAGTTCTCAAAATAGAGATAAATGTCTCTAGAAATAATATAAGTGATAAGTCTTTTTATTTTCCCCCAAAGTCTGCAGAAGTTTCCTAAGCACCTTTAAAAAAATTTAAGTTCCTTAAGGGAAGAAGCTCTTTTTCTTTTCATATCTCCAAAACATAGTACACAGCAGGCATTTAATAATTGCTTGATTAGTGAAATGACAAATTTGGAGTCATATGATCTGAATATGGATTCTGGCTCTGTCATTTTCTATTTAAATAAGTCACTTGCTTAATGAACTTCTATGAACCTCAGAGTTTCATCATTTGTTAAATGAAAAGGTTAGAGTAGAGAGCCTCTAAGGCACTAACACTATTTAGATCCATGATCTTATGAGATAAAATGGACTAGGCATCCAAATCACCTCTACAAGGTGATTCTTTCAAGAAGTCAAATCAAACACTGAAGAGAAAGTAATCTGGGCAAAAAGTCTAGAAATATATGCAATGGAGAAAAATAATAAGTTCACGGAAATTTTTTTTTTTAAGAAAAATAAACTTTTTTGCTCAGATCCTCCCAAGCCCTCCATGCACATCAGGAGCTATTCTATAAATCTGTAATCATATATGTAGTTCCCAGGACATTGAGCTCAGGCATGGTCACAAAGATGGCATGTCAAACTTGGCAAATCATCTTGACTCAATTCCCTATTCAGTAGAACATGCTTCTACTCTTCAAGAATAAATCCTATTTACTCATAAGTTCTTCTGTCTTTCCCCAACACTTGAATTCTAAAATGAGCTAGGGTAGGATTTATTCCAAGAGTAGGGAATCTCCAGACATTGAGCCATATAAGGCCACCAAAATCATTTGCAAAGGCACCTGCAGACAATGATGAGCTGAAAGCTAGGCTTGAGTTCTGTAAATTAAAAATTTGTGTGACCTGCAAATGATGTTATAAATATCCAAATGGCTTTTGGCAGGGGGTTAAAAAAAAAAAAAAAAAAGGTTCCTTGGATAGAACTACTGAGGAAAGTACAAGTAAACAGAGAACACTGTCTAACTCTTTTAGTCTTCTGACCCCATCCAGAGGCTAACAGTCCATTAAGCCCTTTAACTTCTGTCTTTCTTTCCAAAATCAAAGCCAATTTTCATTTAGGGAAGTATCTGGTAGCCCCAGCAATTGCTATCTCAAAAGAGAAAAAAGGATGTCCATATGTAGGATTTTGGTGGGGGGAAAAATCTCAGAATACAGAACAAGAAATTTATGTTAAATATGATACAAACAGACCTCAGTTAGAAGAGGTGCCAGAATTGATCTGATTTAATCTGTTTCTGAGGATTATCTTCTATAAAATATCTAAATAAATGGTGATTCAGTAGGTGAAAGGTTAGAATAACAGGCTATCTCTTAAGGCAGGCAGCTCCATTTAACTTTAGGAAAATTTTAATTTTTAGTAAGGTTTCTGTCACAAAGTTTAAATCTGCTTCTCACCAACTTCTACTCATTACTTTTATTCCTATCCTCTGGTATCAAGAAAAGTAAATGTAATTTCTCTTTCACATGACACAATGCTTGTCAAATGTAATATTGTATTTCCCTTTCCCTATCAGCTTTTCCAATGGAAGAGTTAAGCATTTTGATTTGGCAACCATTTTTATCATGTGTTTTTGAATTATTTTTTAATCTTCAAATTAAAAAAAAATTTTCATTCACATAACATATTCAATTATAACAATCACTCAAAAAACACATTTAAATTCCTACATACATATAAAATAAATTTAAAATCTGAATATTTCATATCACAATAATTTAAGCATTTTTTTAAAGGGTGCAAAATATTCTGTGGCTACTACTTTCTAAGTAAATTTGGATTAACAAACAATTTCCATGGGGGCAAAGGGAATGCCAATTTGCTAATAATTTATTAGTCTTAAGCAACTAGCATGATTTAATAACAACATAAAAAATAAGATATTTTACTAATTAAAACTGTTTTTTCCCCTCTCAGTCATATTAATATCCTTTACTGACTTATCAGGATTAAAACAGATTAAATGATAGTTTACATATGAGACAGGATTTTTTTCCTTACCTGGTATGTCCTAAAGATTCTCGCCAGATTGGCAGCATGACAACTGGCTTAATGGCACATTCCAAAATGGCCAAAGCCAAAGCAAATTCTCTAGGTTTACTACACATCTGAACTGCTTTGATCCAATTTGATCTATGTTTTATAAAGAAGACAAACAGCTGTTAACAGTTGAAATTTTAAATGATATATTCATAATCTTATATAATTAAGTAAGCATGCTTCCATTTAAACCTTTCTGTTAAGCAATGCCAAAATAGTCTTAATGGAAGTTTTGATTACGTGACATGTTATCTAAAAATTATACTTTGGGGCAGCTAGGTGGCGTAGTGGATAGAGCACCAGCCCTGAAGTCAGGAGGACCTGAGTTCAAATGTGGCCTCAGACACTTAACACTTCCTAGCTGTGTGACCCTGAGCAAGTCACTTAATCCCAATTGCCTCAGCAAATAAATAAATAAACAAACAAATAAATGGAAAATATATATATATACATATATATATATATATATAAAAATTATACTTTGTTGGCAATCAGACCCAATTAAAACTTGGGTAACATTTCTAAGTTCATTTGCTAATGTTAGCTAAAGATGGGATTTCATAAACTTTTTGTGTGTCATGGACTGTTTTGGAAGGCCTCAGAATGTTTGCTCTCTATTTCATAACTGAAGTAAATGTTAAAATTTAATTAAAGGTTAGTAAAAATATAGATGATTTTTTTTTCTAGTCCAAGTTTAAAGACTCCCTGAAATCTATTCAGACCCCAGGCTTGGTATGGCAGAAAATTAGTTGACTTGAGTCTTTGTTACCTGTGAGAGGCCCAATTGGGATGCAGAAATGGTGCTGGAATGTTGTTTTCCAGCTGAATGATGGTTAACCTCAGAGTGGATATGGTAAGTACTTTGGACCCATGTACAGAACCATTCCATTTGAATTCTCCTGCTGGAGTCAAGCAAAATTTATGTGAAAGATGCCTTCTTTTATCATGGTCTTCTCTATGCTGGTGTTTATTCAGTGCGAAAGAATTGGTGGTGTACTGATTGTGGTAGACACGATATTTCCCCTCTTGACCCAGCTTGAAAAAATTGTTGATATTTCCTTTCATAATTATCTCCTTCTTGGTGCTCAATCGTGAAATTTCTCCTTGTGAGTTAACTACCAGCACCTACTCAAGGAAACAGATATATAAAAAAGATTTCATTGAAGTATACAAAATATATAGTTTGATTTGACAACTTTTTCCTTTCAAAAGTCATAAATTCCAATCAAATATTAGATAATAACCTATTTTAAATTAACAATAAATTAAATTTAAATTAAGTAAATACATATAAAGCAAAACTTCAAACTATTAATGTGTACTTTAGTTTAGAGGCATCAAGCTGTCTAAGGAAATTTCTATGTGGTAATTACCACCTATAATTCTTTCTTGGTAAATTACTTTGCCATATCTACACTTGAGAATTCCAAAGTCTTAAGAGCTAGAAAAAACAGTGGAAGTCATCTAATACAAATTTTTCATTTCATAATAAAGAAACAAAGGCTTACAGAACTAGGTTATTAATTTAGCTGGTTAGCAATAGGGCAGGAACTAGAACACAAGTCTCTTTACTCTTTAATCTGTACTTTCTAAGAGTTCACAGTTTTTAAGAATATATCAGATCAATCCCATAGGGTTGCTAATTAAGAAGAATTTTTTTAAAAAATTTACTAGATCAAATAAAATATTAGTCAGGTGTGGTAGCCCAGCTTGAGCGGCTAAGGCAGTTAAATCACTCAATTCAAGAGTTATAAGCTATAGTAGGACTAGTGATAATCAGGTGTCTGTACTAATTCCACTATCAATGTGGTGAACTCCAGAAGCAGAGGGCCACCAGGGAAAAATGGGTAAATCCACTAAGGTTAGAAAAGGAACCAGTTGATGCTTCTGTGCTCATTAGCAGTTTGGTTGGACTTGTTTACAGGCCCAACCTCTAGCCTGGGTGATACAGGGAACTCAATCTCAAAAAACAAAATCACACACACACACACACTCTCCCTCTCACAAAAACAACAACTTTCTCAACATACATAAACTCTGCTGTGATGATAATAATATTTCTAGAGCAGCTGGGAGTCACAAATCTTTATGAAAAAAGATAATACAACCTCTAAGCAGAGAATCCTTGTTCTTAATACCATGTTGACATCATAGAATGCCATAGTATATACTACTTCAATGGCATGCTGGCTGGTAAATATTTAAAAACTATCTGTCAAAAACAATGTATGACATACTTTTAAAGTTCAATCTGCTTTTATTAACATTTTCTCCATCATTTTAAATCTAGACAATCAACAAAACAATAAATCAAGCCCTGATTTACAGCACTTGCTGTAATTAAAATTTAACAATTGACTTTCAATCCAGTTAAAGCTGAATCCAGCATATCTCTGCCCTATTCTATACTTTACTATCAATTTCCTCAACTGCTTATTCTCTACATACATGGATCATAATCCTTAATGGTTTGGTCAGAATTCATCTTTTCTAAAACCAGCACATTATTTCAGATGCTACATTAATGGTCCTGTTATTGTATGAATAATCTAGGATAGACTGTTTAATATATGAAGATTTCTGAATAACAATATGATCACCCCAGCCTGTTGTACTGATGTTTTGTGGCAACTTAAGTCACTAGAAAACCAAAGTAAATTCTAAACCATAAACACTTAAAATGTGAGCTCTTATACCAAGTGTGGAAAATTAAACTAATTTGTAAATGGGATGGAATATTGAAAATATGCATGGACTAGAACTGGATTTTCACTGAAAAGCTGGAGGTAAGGAAACCTGCTCTACCAATATGGCACTTTCTCCACAACTCTTTGTTACAGGGTTGCTGAGAGTGCTGAAAGGTTAATCAACCTGCTCAGCGTCAACTAGGCAGTATGTGCCAGAAGAAGACCCAAACCTGAGTCCTTCCTGATTTCAAAGTCAGTTCTCTATTCACCTTGCTATACTGCTTCTTTTGTACAACAAGCCTTACAGTAAACAGCACTTTTAATCTCATAGAAACTGAATTTACTTAAAGGTGGGAAAAATAACTTTAACAATAAATCTACAAAAATCTACAGAAAATTTTATTATTCTTCCATTTTTAAATAGCATAAAAATGAGAATTAAATTACAAATATAATTTTTTAATAAGATCCACACCTCTCTGCCTTCCTTAAATAATTTATTTGCTTCATGTGCTGCTGCAGCAACCTGTTGGCTCTTCAGTTGACTCAGCTTGCTGTCAGGATTTCGTAATCTGGTAACCATCCGTGTTGAGCCAGGTGTTCCTTTCCCTGTTCCAGGGGAATCGCTTCTTTCTCCATTAGATTTTTCTGATTTGAAATCTACTAACAAAAAAATTTAGTAACTATATTTGATAAAAAGTGAATAGCAGCTGATATTAAGGATAATTAATTCAGTAAAACCTCACATATCTAGTCCTGAACTATCTGACACAAAACTAACAATAAGAAAGCAAATAAAAGAGAAAAAGTAGCCAAGAAAGGGCACTAAGTCCACACACAAAAGCTAAGGGAATTTTTTCCACAGGCAAGCCCCTTACTCAAAGGCTCTTATTTTACAATTACATCTTTTACATACAATTACATACAAGAAATCTGAAGACCTGATTTCCAAGCTGAATGCAGACTAAAAACACCAATTAGAAAAGAGGGCATGAAAAGGTATGTTGTCAGAAAGCACACCTACACAAGCGAGAAATGGCAGCTTGAATCAAGAATACATAGGAAAATCTAAAAAGAAGAGATAAGAAATGGCAGAATAGGGGAGCACAGTATAGTGGCAGCCCTCCTCACAATTTCTTCAAAGTGATGTCAAAAAATGTACCAGACCATGTCCTAACTGAGAAACCGAAGGGGAAAAAAAATCACAATTAAACACCAAAATAGAAGTCCTTAAAATTAGAGATTTTTAAAAATGGAAAAAAAAGTTGAATAATTTGATTTAAAAAGAGAGAGAAACCAAATTACTATATGAAAAAAATGAAAAAGGCAAGTTCACAAGAAATGAAGAAGCAAAGGAAAGTAATAAACAATTTGCCCAATTGTGTGCCAATAAAACCAACAATATAAATTAAGTGGATAAACTTTCACAAAGATATATAAAATGCTTAGAACAGCACTAAAAACTGAAGAGAACTCAAATAATCTTGGGGGGTGGGGGAGAGAGAAAAATGAGGAAAATCAACAATCTACTAATGACCTCCCAAAGAAAAAAGCTTTAGTACTAGATGGAATTATAAGAAATTTCAATAAAAATTTTAAAGAAAATTAATTTCAATATTACATAAGCTGTTTGGAAAGACAGAAAAAGGAAAAAAACAAATTCCTTTTATGATACAAATATAGTCCTGATACTTGATCTAGAGTCAACATGGAAAGAAAACTACAAATCAATATTGCCCATAAATATGGGTACAAAAATTTTAAATAGCAACTATGTTACAAAGACATATATTACAAGCAAGATGTATTTATACCAGGAATGCAGGATTGATTCATTATTAGGAATACTATACACATAAGAGAATATATTAATAACAAGAACAATAATACGATTATTTCAAAAGATGCAGAATAAGTTTTGATAAGACAGAACACCCATTCCTGTTGAAAAACATCAGAAAGCATAGAAATAAAAAGAATCTTTCATTAATATGGTAAGTAATATTTATCTAAAACCAAGAACCAGTATTATATGTAATAGAGACTTTTCTAATAACATCAGGGGCAAATAAGGAATGCCCATTACACTACTAAATTTGATGGTGCTAGAAATGCTAGATATAGAAATAAGGCAAGAAAAATACAGGCATGGTCAAAGAATAAACCAAACAATTGCTTTTATAGATGACAAAATGGTTTAATACAGAGGACTCTAGAAAGCCAACTAAAAATTAATTGAAACAACATCAAGCAAGGTTGCAGGATATGTTGAAACCTAAATTATCAGCATTTCTGTGTATTACTAGCAAAAACACAGTAGAAAAGATATGAAAAGGGAAATTCCATTTAAAATGACCACAGAATGTGTCAAGTGTCTCTGTCAACATAGAGGAACTGTATGAAAAATACAACTACCAAACAGTCTTTATGAAAATAAAACCAGATCTAAATAATTGCAGTATATGATTTTCTTGTATTTAAGCCAAATCAATATAATATAAATTACAGTACTACCTAAATTAATCTATTATTCATTCATTCATTGCTAAACCAATCAAACTACTAAAGTTTTACTTTATGGAGTTAAATCTGGAGGAATAAAGGGTCAGAAATCTCAAGGAAAAAAAATGGAAAAAGGGAAGAAGAGGCACTAAAAATTCTAGATTTCAAATTACAAAAAACTACAAAAATCATCAAAACTATTTGGTATTGGTTAAGTGGTACAATAATAAAACAGATAGATAAGGCACACAATATACAGCAACAAATCAGAACAATAATCTAATATTTGAAAAACTCAAATTCCAGCCACTGGTGTAAATCTCATTATTCAAAAGAATTACTTGGAAAAGCATTCCGGCAGAAATTAAGAATACAGCAGCATTCCACAAGGCATCCCAAAATAAGTTCCAAATGGGTACATGATTTAGACAACAAGGGTAATGCTATAAATAATTTTAAAAGAAAAGAAATTGAGCTTTGGATAAGGGCAAAGAGTTCATTGGCTAAACAAAGGATAAACAGAATCATAAAATGTAAAATGGCAAATTTTGATTACATGAAATTAAAAAGGTTTTACATAAAAAAATTAGTGCAGGTAAATCAGAAAAATCTTTTCTCTGACAAAAACCTCATTTGTAAGAAACTGTTTCAAGTTGAGAATATTAGCCATTTTGCAGTGGATAAATAGTCAAAAAATAAGAAAAGGCTGTTTTTGAAGAAAGGAATCCAAGTAGTCATGAAAAAAAAATTGCAAATTGCTAATAATCAGAGGGGGAAAAAAAGGCAAACTGAAGCAATTTTCAAGTTCTACCATACATCCATGAAATTGGCAAAGATAACAAAAAAGAAAAATTAGAAATGCTTAAGAGGCTATGAGAAAATGGGCATATCAGTAGTGGAGCTGTGAATTACTAGAACCATTGGAAAACAATCTGGAACTGTATGTGAAAATTTATTAAAATGCACATAATTTGACCCAATAATACAACTACCAGGTCTATATCCCAAAGAGATCAAAGAAAGATGAAAAGAACCTATAAGTAGAAAAGTGCTTATAGAAACTCTATCGCAAAAAACTGGAAATTAAGGGAGTACTTGTTAATTGGGAAAAGGTTGAACAAATTAAGGCATATGAATTACTGAAATTGTTGTAAATGAAATGATGTAGGAGATGTTTTCAGAAAAATCTGGAAAGAACTGAATTAACAGAAGCAGTGAAGTATGCAGAACCAGAACAAATTACATAATAACAAAAATACTGCAAAAAAACCAAATAGATTTAAAAGATATAAAAAACTCTGATGAATGCAATAACCAACTATTATCTAAAGGACTTATAATGAAACATAGTATATACATACTGGCAGAAAGGTGATGAATTCATAATGAAACATATTTTTTGGACATGGCCAAGGTAAGAATTTGTTTTGCTAAGCTATATATGTTTGTTACAAACATTTTGGGTTTTTTTCTTCCTTTTTCTTTTCTTTTAAAAACATTTTTACTTTCCCCTTTTTTCTTTTCTCAAGGTAGGGAGAAGAGGGAGGTTTTCATTAACAGAAAAAAATATGATTTTTAAAAAATAACAGATAAGAGAACTAAAAACAGGACAATAATTGTATAGAGGTTTAGAAGCTCTATATACTTCAAATGGATCCTGAAGGAATCCTGGTATTAAAGCACATGTTATGTGTGCTTTAATCATGAAGATAAAAATTAAAATTATATTCAGTACTCTAAGGAGGTAAAGAAACATATAATATATATTAGAATAATTTCTACCCACAAAATACTTATTTCATGGGATAAAGCCCATGAATTATTAAGTAAACAGCCAATTATTCTTTTCTTTGAAATCCTTATTTCCATATGTCAATTATTCAGAGATTTCCATCTCTATATCATCTTCTAATTAACCCTGAATTAAATATTCTCTACATTAAAAAAAGGGAGAGTGATGCTGTTAATGAATATTTTGGGAGTAAATGAGGGTATATTGTTTTGTTTAATATAAAAGTTTGGAGTAAACATGTAAATATACTCTTACCTATTTCTTCTTGAACAGATAAAGGTGTATGAGATTCCCTTTCTCCATTTTCAGAATCTTCAGATGTTTTAGGGAAAGATTCACTCTGGGAGGAATTTAGTTCACTGCTGCTGTTGCTGTTTTCAGTGTAAGGCAGGTTGGGGGTAGTAGCAGTGCTATTGTCATCATTCAATTTGGTTGATTCTTCTAAAAATAGAATAAATAGTTTTCAGATTGTGGAATACAGCAACAGTAATACTCAGAAGATACCCTTAAGTTTCTTTTAGAGTTCTACTACAAGAAGATTAAGAAAAGATGATTAAATATGATATAAGTACGGCATATGAAAGGAAACTCTAAAACAAATGATTAACTTAAAATGTTTGCCTCAAAGTTCTAACTGTATACAGGTTAGTTCACTGTAAAATTTTCTTCATAAATGAACAGGTACATGCAATATGAATGTAAAACAGAAAAGCATTCATTTGTGAATAATTCTTATTTACAAAAACATGACCAACATTCAGAGAAGCAAATGTGAAATGCCTAGAGAATTAATTTTGAGCCAATATAACATTTTTGAGCCAAAATAACATGCTGGTTTCTTTGCAAAGAATTATACTAACACTTCCAAGATACTGAAAGTCACTCTATTTGTTAGTATGCAGCCTGTTAGTAATATTCTAAAATATTTTAAATCAGTATTACTGATTTAAATTAAATGATTTTAAAAAAATATGTATATATATTTCTGTTTATTCTGCAGCATAAGACAAAACATCCAACAGCTTATTTTGAGATGTAAAAAATGACACATGCCCACAATACATAAAATGCATGAGGTTTTTCAAAAATGATTTAAGTGCCAATTATAATCCACTAACTACTAAAGAATTAATCTGACTTTTCACGATGTTAATAATCTGCCATTATAGGACATACAAGGGTGAAGATTTTTTCTGAACCAGGCTGATAATTCCATTGATGTGGGTAGTTTTCTTTCCCAATAAAGATCAGACCCTTCCTCTTAGGTCTAAAAATTCAGAGGCAAAATTTGAATTCAGATGTTAAGTTTTCTAAGCCCAGCTCTGTCCAGTATTGGATATTGCCTTTCAAGTTTTTCTACCTGCATTTAGTTCAGTCTGGGAGTTAGGCTGGAGTGGGGAAAGATTCGAGATAGAGAGGCTAATTAGATCGTTGTTGCAGTAATCAAGACAAGATATGAAAATATGTTCATGACAAGATTTATCAACTGATTTGCTATATGAGAGAGTGAGCATTCTATTTCAGTTATAAACCTGAGACACTGACAAAAGTGGTAACTTCTGACTGAAACAAGTTTAGAAGAGGAAAGAGTTTAGAGTGAAAGACAATGAGTTCAGTTTTAGTCATGTTGGGCTTAAGATGTCTTTGAGACATTCAGTTTGAAACATTCAATTTGATGATATGGGACTTAATGAAGATCAAAGGAGAGAGTGGGACTTGAGATATATATCTGAGAATTACTGCCACAGATGATAGTTAAAACCATGGGAGTTGATGAGGGAAAAAAAGAGAAGAGTAGAGATTGAGAAGGCCCCAGATAGAATTTTGAGGAACATCCAAAGTAAGGGATGATAAGCCAGCAAAGAAAAATGAAGAATAATCAGAGAAACAAAAGGGAAATCAGTAGAGTCATGTTATAAAAACACAACAGTACTTTTTAGATGTATCATTACTGAAGTTCTTAAATGTCTCTTTGGGAGAAGCAATTTAGTATCATGGAAAAAACAATAAATGTGAGGTTAGAAAAAGTGCTGTATGTGCAATCATAGAACTTAGGTTCAAATCTTTACATTATACATTACTACATATAATACATACAGCCAAACACAATGTGTTACTCATTATACATTATTACACAATGTTATTACTTAGGGCAAATCACAAACACAAAACACATCAGATTTCTTATCTGCAAAAATACCAGAATAGACTAGCTGATCTCCTTCTACCTTGAAATCTATGACTTTATGATCATAGGACCCTGAGAACTAGGTCTACTTAGGAGCTCTGTGAGATCCAAAGCAAGTCACTTAACATCTAAATCTGTTTGTTTTTTTTTTTTTTTGGTCTGAAAAGTAGGATAATATAGTACTCAACTCACAGGGCCGTTACAGGATTCAAATAAAGTTAAGTTACGTAAAGTATTTTTTGCAAATCCACATGATGTACTTAACTTATCCAAACTTTTTTAAAAATCCCAATTCCCTTGCTATTTAAAGAATGAAAGGCCGAGAATTTCTAGCTATATGTTCTTAAATTTCACTTCTATAAATGTAATAATTTTTTAAATGTCCAGAGGAACTTTCATGAACAATGAAGGATACTTTGGGGAAATTACATCAGTTTTATTATGCTTCACCCAGTACTCTCAAACCCCACACGAACTTAGATAATCTACATGCTACAGTATGATTTACACCTGGAAAAAGTACATATACTTTCATACTTTCTGGGAAATTAAGAAAAACAAAGCTTTTGTTAGTATGGTTAAATATAAATCCATCAAAGAAGTTTTTGGTTTAAAAATCTAAAATCCAACATTAATAGAATAGAGCCTGAGTGAGGTTTGAGTTTTCATTATTATAAAACAGAAGAATCAGTAATTAAGTAATGGCAAGATTTCAGTTCTGGTCTTGCTTCTGATCTATAATGGTTATATGAGCCCTCTGTGCTCTAGGCAACTCTATGAATAGACCGGACAGAGAAGGTGCTAACTATGCATTGATGGAAGGAGGTTCTTCACACCTATGAAATCCAGTTCCTGGGCCCTTAAAAACCGATGTTACTCAAGTTAATTCTATGCAAAGTTTATTTCTCATTTGGTAGATTAAGGGAAAAAAAAAAAAAAAAAAAGCTTGAATGTAATAAATACAAAATTCAAGTACTGGACATTAGGTTAGGGAATTAACCATCAAAATATTATATGCTAACTTTCCCCCAAAACATTATTCTAGCTTTCATCTTTAACTTCTATCTTTCAAGAAATGTATCTGGTTATCATTTGAAATCTGAAATTAGTTAATTTTTCTTTCCATAAGAGTTTTGGGTTGTGATTTTCCAATTTTTTTCTTTAGGACAATAATTTGTAATAAGTTATTGAATCCTAACAAACTAAGATTTTAGAAAGTTAATTTTAAAAAGCCTATTTCAAGAAAATCACTTAAAAATTCAATTATACCATTAAAAGATATATCAGACCTTTATCAAGTTGCTTGATGGGGGAGGAATAGTGGGAGAAAATTTGGAATTCAAAAGTGTAAAAAGGAAAAGTTAAAGTTTGTTTTAGCATATAATTAGAAAAAATGAAATTTATAATTTTTTTTTAAAAAATGTGTATAATAAACATAGGGTTTTTAGAAGTGCCTAAATGATCTAAAATATAAAATTTTGGAATTGCTTGCTAGGAAATTTATTATTTCCACCAATAGGAATTATCACCAACATCATTCTACACAGAAAATATCTTAAGATTCTTGATGCTTTAAAGATGATTCTAAGAACCTTTGTCTACAAAATCTATCTAAAGAATATATAAACTCACATAAAGATAAACACATTAGAAAGAAACTTGTGTATCTTATAATGGGGTCTTCTTGGGTACATTTTACCTAAACATGACTAAAAATTACTACATCCAAATTTGGTAAAAAGTTATAATACAAAAGAATTCTTAAAGGTAAAAGAGAAAAACAACAACAACAACAACAACTATGCCTTAGCTCAGGAAATGCAATAGTGGAGAAATTCTGTAGTACAGGAAAAGAATAATTAAGATTATGTAGATATATTGTGCATTCCTTAATAAAAAACAACACAACTACTATACCTAAGGACTTAAGAAAAAGTCACAGAAACACCAATAGTGACAAGGAAGAAGCAGTAATCTGTCATTTGCAGAACTAAATTACTCTGCCTTATGCTTGTTATTACTGCCTGAAAATAAAACAAAATCTTACTCTCTTGTGGGAGGCATCTACTGATGTCATTTTTTACCCTTCACTACTAACCGATTCAGTATGAATCAACACTGAGCTCTAACACTAGCACCTTCCAGGGATTGCATATGAAACCTTCTTCCCCCACATCCAGAATCTGGTGCTGCATGGAAGTACAACTTCCAAATGGAGGGGAGGAGTGGACGGGGAGAGAATAAAAAAATATTTTTAAGCCACTGACACACTCACCAGGAGTCAACTGGTCAAGGCCAAATCTAGGACTAGTTTCTCAGGCACCAGACCAATTCCATATTCTTGTATGTTCTGAGTCTGTCAACCCCCTAACATCTTGGTATGAGGCTAAGGAATTGGCTTCAATGGTACTTGCTATGAAATGGAAGTAATGGATCAGTGAAATAGGCTAGGTACATAAAACACAATAGTCAATGACTATAGTAATCTTGTGTTTGATAAACCTCAAATCTTCAGCTTCTGGAATAAGAATTCACTATTTGACAAAAATTTCTAGGAAATTTGGAAAATAGTACAACAAAAACTAGGTATTGACCAACATCTCACACTTTATACCAAGAAAAGGTCAAAATGGATTCATGATTTAGACGTAAAGGGTGATACTATAAGCAAATTAGTAGAGTAAGGAATAGTATACCTGTCAGATCTGTGGAGAAGGGAAGAATTTATGGCCAAAGAAGGACTTAGAGAACATTATGAAATGAAAAATGAGTAACTTTGGTTCCATTAAATCAAAAAGTTTTTGTGGGGCAATAGAGGGTTACAAGTCTCAATACAAGAATATTGAGAGATGAGCAAGTTCAGAAACGCCTAGCAGCTAGCTGAAAGATAATTTTCTCTTATCTTCTTTTCCCTTCCTTTCCAGGTGTTTTGCTCTTCCTCCCTTTCCATTTTTATTTTAAGATCATCAAGATATAATAGAACCACTCTCAGGACTTCTAATTAATCTACAACTATTGACGCTAGAGTTCAGAAGAGACGCATGAATCATCTTCCCACATTAAACTTCAAGCACTTTATCTTTACTTAGTCCCTTATAAATGTTTACTTGTGCCTGTGTGTGTGTGAGAGAGAGTTTAAACTCCTATGTTAGGACTTCAAATTTCCTACAGAGATCTGATCTTTCCATTAGCAATGCTTTGAAGCCCTTGATTATTTTAAAGTTTCATTTTTTCCATTGTAGGATTGTACTGTTTTGCTAGTAATTTTGGTTCTGAAATATCATATGCCAAACTCTCCTTAACTTTCATGACTGCTAAATTTTTTATGATCTTATCACTCTTCAACACTTGAATTCTTTCTTTTTCATTGTTTGCAGGTTCTTTTTTGGTCTTTGTACACTCAGCACCTAGCACAACATATCTAGCACATGCTTAACCGATTAATTGCTTACAAACAAGTCCAAGTCTCTCCTATTTGTAAACCTGTATTTGACCTGGCTATCTTCTCAAGGTATTCTCCTATATCTCTTTAATAGACAAACTCGGAGAAAAAGCTGTTTGTAACCCATTTCCTACACTTCTTCCCCCTTCACTTATCATCCAACCCCTTTCAATCTGACTTCTGATCTCAATGAATTGATTTTGAATTTTTACAAGTCAAGTGACCACAGGCTTATCTTTTTAAGCTCTAGTTTCTTACCTGTAAAATGCAGCTAATAGCACCTATATTTTTCCTCGTAGGTTTACTGACTGGAACTATTTTAGAGCATGATATTAATTATTATCATTATCACTTTCCAAATGGATCATTCTAACAAGTTGACTTTGCCTGTAGTCTCCCCTCTCTCCAATACATATTTTTAATTTTTTCTAAAGCACAAATATTATCATGTTATTCTCTTGTTTAAAAAATTCTCAGTCACTCATTACTGTCTCTAAAGTAAAATAAAGATTTTTCAACCTGGAATTTAAAAACTTTTATGTAACCATTCAGATTTCTTTTCTATTACTGTTCTTCACACATTCTACATTACAACCACACTGGCCTACAACTGTTAGGTCAGTTAGGGAAGTTAGTAGACCATTTAATCTTTTATTCCTATTCATTTACAAAGGCTGTCTTTCATACTGGAATAACTGCATCAACTAAAATCTTTAAGCTTTTTTCATATGAACAGTTTTCTCAGCATATTTTCCTCAGTATGGCATTTGTATAGCTGATTTTTTTTCATTGGAACATGAAACTTAATATTTATATCCTTATCAAATTTACCTTTGTTAGATTTAGCCCACCACTCTATAACCTATAAGAATTGTTTCAACTCCTGACTCTGCTGTCCAATGTGCTAGCTCTTTCCCATCTTTGATTCATTCACATATAGGATAAGCATAAACGTAATGTGCCTTCATTCCAGTCACTGATGAAAATATCAATCAGGGCCAGAGACAGAATCCTGGGGCACTTTAATAGAAATGACCATCTGGGTCACTTCATCTTTTCAATAGGAATATTATGGAGTAAGTCAAATGACTTACTACTATTCATATATACTTTGTCTACTATCATTTTTTGATAGTAACATTATCAAGACATGAAATGAGTTTAGCCTGACATGACTTCATGATGGGAAGCTAAAATGACACTAAGAAATTCATCCTTCCTTAAGTGTTCATAAGACAATAAAAAATATTTCAATAACTTGTTACAAAATTTTTCAGGCTCACCAGTCTACATTTTTTCAGAATCTATCTTTTCAACTTTTTGAAAACCCAGTTATTTGCTTTTCTCTAGTCTTCTGGCATCTCTCTAGTTTTCCCAAAGACCACTAAAAATGGTTCAATGACTACAATGTCAAGTTTTTTTGAAACCCTGGAATATAATTCACTATGGCCAAGTGACAAACTGAGAACATTTAAGATGCTCTCACTATCTCCTCATTTATCTTGGGTTCAAATAACTTTTAAACACTTTTTTCCTATCTTTTTTTTTTATTGAAAGTTTATTTTCTTTGATAAAAGAAATAGAAATAAAGAGGATGCTGATAAGTCTGCTCTTTCAGTAATGCTTTTAACATACTGGGTCATTTCTCCCTATTTAATAGACTTATCCTTTTCTTCTTGTTCTTACCACAAATCCAACTCTAAAAGTTCTTTCAGAGGTAAAGATGAAAGAGTAATAATAAAGATGCCAATTAAGCTAAACTATTTACATTCCTAGATGAGAAGATAACACATGTAATTCCTAAGAACTTTATCATTATTAGAGCAGTTAAAAGAAATTTATTTAGACACAGGAAATGGACATGAGTTGATTATGTTAGAATTATCACTAAGAAAAAGGAAGAAGAAGGCTGCACTGAGAGAACGGGTAAGGAACAGCAGAATGAGGGAAATTTTTTCACATAAAAGAAGCATGCAAGGAGTGCTTTTAGAGTGGAAAGAAAAATGAAGATGAGGTTGTAGCCAACGCTTGAATCCTCATTCCCATCAGAACTGGTTGAGAGAAGGAAGAATAAATACATTCACTCAGTTGCATACAGAAAGAGAACTTACCCAATAGGGAAATAGGAAGGAAAGGGGATAGAAGGAGAGGATATGAAAAAAGGGAGGAAAGAGTAAGAGAGGCAGTGATTAGAAGCAAAATAGACTTTTGAGGAGGGATAGGATTAAAAAAAAAAAGAAGAAGAAAAAAAACGTAGAAACACAAGAAAATGCAATGGAGTGAAATACAGTTAATAATTATACTGTGAATGTGAATGGGATAAACTCACCCATAAAACAGAAACAGACAGCAGAATGGATTAGGAATCAAAATCTAAGCTGTATGGCCCTGGGCAAGTCACTTAACCCCAAATGCCTCATCCTCCCCTCCCCCCTCAAAAGAGGGAATCAGAATCTAACAACATGTTTAAGAGAGAAATTTGAAACAGATACAGGACAGAGTTAAAATAAAGGGCTGGAATAGAATCTAAAAAATTGAACTAAAAAAAAAAAAGGCAGGAATAGCAATCATGATCTCTGATAAAGGAAAAGCAAAAACACTAATTAAAAGGACTACATTTTGCTAAAAGGTATAGTAAAAGTAATAACTATTTTTACAGCAAATTTCTTTGATAAGGCCTCATTTCTCAAATATGTAATGAATATAAAACTGTCTCAAATTTATAAATGGTCAAAAGATATAAACAGGAAGTTTTCAGAAGAAGAAACCAAAGATATTTATGGTCATAGGAAAAAAATGCTCTAAATCACTATTGATTAGAGAAAGGTAAATTTAAAAAACTCTAAAGTACCACCTTTCTATTAGAAATGAAAAATACTGGAGGGAATGAGGGGAAAATAGGTATGTTAATATACTGCTGGTGAAGGAGTGAAGTAGTCCAACCATTCTAGAGAATAATTTGAAACTAGGTTGAAAGGGTCTACAACTTTGCAAAGTTTGACCCAGCAATCCTACTACTAGGTCTATATCCCAAAGAGATCAAAGAAAAAGGAAAAAGATGTCTATGTACAAAAAATATTTATAGCAGTTCTCTTTTTTTGTTGTTGACAAAGAATTGGTAATTGAGGGAATACTCATCAATTGGGAAATGGCTGATCAATTTGTGGCATATAATTTTATTTTATTTTTTTAATTTTAATTTTTTAAAAAAATTTTATTCGCAAAACATATGTATGGGTAATTCTTCAACATTAACCCTTACATAGCTTTCTGTTACAGATTTTTCCCCCCAACTCCCCACCCCTCCCCTAGATGGCAGGATATCCACTATGTGTTAATTATATTAAAATATTTGGCAAATCGAATATATGTATACATATTTCCAAACTTATCATTGTTGTGCAAGAAAAATCGTATCTACACAGAAGACATATCAGATAAAGGAAACACAATGTAAGCAAACATCAATCAAAAGTATGAGAATGTTATGTTGTGGTCCACATTTCACATCCCTCTCTCTGAGTGTATATGGCTTTCTTCATTGAACAATTGGAAGTGGTTTGAAACATTTCATTGTTGAAGAGAGCCATGTCCTTCAGAAGTGATCTTCATATAGTATTGTTGTTGCCGTGTATAATGATCTCCTGGTTCTGCTCATTTCACTCAGCATCAGTTCATGCAAGTCTCTCCAGGCCTCTCTGAAATCGTCCTGCTGGTCGTTTCTTACAGAACAATAATATTCCATAATATTCATATACCATAATTTGTTCAGCCATTCTCCAATTGAAGGGCATCTATTCAGTTTCCAGTTTGTAGCCACTACAAAAAGGGCTTCCACAAACATTCTTGCACATGTGGGGCCCTTTCCTTCCTTTATGATTTTTTTGGGATATAAGTGTGGCACATAATTGTGATGAAGACTACTGTGCTATGAAAACTGATGAGTGGGATGGTGTCAGAGAAAACTGGCAAGACCTATTGAAACTGCTGCAGAGTAAAAGGAGAAGAAACTGGGAGGTCACTGTGCATAATAACAGCAATGCTGTAATGGTGAACTACTGTGGAAAAGAGTTGGCTACACTGATCAACACAATTGGTTCAAGACAATTCCAAAGTACTCATGATGAAACTTTCGGAGAGAGAGAACTAATGAATTCTGAATGCAAACTGCAAACTGAATGCAAACCCCACACCTTTACATATTTTGTACATATTTTTTAAAAAAATATAGCTGAAATAGAAATGTTTTGCATGATTTCACATGTATAATTGACATTGTTTTGCCTGCCTTCTCACTGGGTGAGGAAGGACTGGAAGGGAAAAAGAATTTGAAACTTAAAAATTAAAAAGAAAGTAATATTAAAAATAATAACTGGAAGCTTTTTTGTTCTTTTTTTAAAAAGAAGCCCTTTTAGAACATTTTGTGTGAGTACTTGCTTGTTCTGTGTCTTAGCCTTTTTTCTTGGCTATATATTTTCTGTTTGCATCTTGTGAACATATACTTCTAGAATATTTAGCTCATGTAAATTGGGAAACTCCTTGTCAAGCTTCTCCTCTTTCGCTAGGATAATTTTCAATTGTATTTTTAGAATAATTTTGAGAGAACTTTTCATCTTCCCTTCATAGACCTAAAATACCTCTTTTCTGAAGTTTTAAGTCTTCTTTCCTAAGTCTAATACACAGAGAATGTCCCCAAAGTCTTAAATAGACTAAAACTGCACTAACACTTTGAAACATCTTGTATGTCTAATTACACATAATCTTTTCCTTTCTTTGTTATTAAGAACTTTAAGAGGACAATCACTTTTCTCCAAGGATTCCACCATTTTGATTTTATTAACAAGTAAAGTTACTAACTAAACTAAATTAAGTTTAATAATGAGTAAAGTTCCTTGTTAGTTGGAATTAAGGTCTGGAGGAGCCATTTTATTTAGTACGTTATTTAAATTCTGAGAAGGGAAAGTCAATGAAAGTAAAGCAAGCATTGCTTGATGCTGTTTTTAGTGAAGAAACTCTTGTCATAGATATACAAGGAGCAGATGACCTTAATTAAGCATCATGGATTTGAATCTGGAATATATCTTCAGTTATCTGATCCAATTCTTTCACATTAGAGAAAACTGAAGCTAAGAGAGTTATAATTGTAGAGGTAGTAAGCAACAAAGCCAGGATTCAAATCCAGGCCTTCAGACTCCAAATTCATTCTCTATACCATGCTGCCTCTGTGTACGTTTTGTTGTCTGTCCCTTCCTCTAGAAAATCAAACATATTATACAACCCCATTTTGGACATTTCCAGAACAAGGAAAGGACTTACTATTTCAAAAAGATAATTTTAATAAATATTTATGTATCTATTATGTAAGCAGTGACATAGCAGAGGAGACGTGGGTTTAAGTTGTGCTTCTGATACATTACTAATTCTAATTTCATGACTCTAGGTAATTTTATTAGTTGGAGAGCAGCTGTCAATCTGTCTCAGTGAAGGACAATCTTGAATGAATTACTTTCTTAGATGAAATCAGTTTCCAGTTTTAAAAAATGTACAGAACATTATATTAGCAGATACAAAAAAAAAAAAAAGGCACTGGGACAGAAAACAATTTATAAATTAAATGACCTGTCTTCCTAATACTGGATGTTAATTAAAATTTGTGATCACTTGTTTTTATATGTGTCCATTAAATATCCCCTTGTTGATGTTCTATCACTTTTGCCAGGAAAAAAAAAAAAGTCAAGCTTATAATCCTATGGTTTATAGAAAACATTTTTTTTTTTTTTTGGGAAATTGAGTCATTTGTCTTTTTCAAGTACTGTGCTTCTGAACTCCCATACTTCATCATTTTTTCCCCAGATCACTGAGAAAAGGGCTCAACAATCACCCTTGCCAAATCTTTCAATACCTTGGGATGTAGATTATTTGGGCCCAGTCACCTTACTTAACAAAGTCAACTTTTTCTAGCTTCCTATTTATCTCACATTTTAACTTCCTATTTGCCATTTCTGTTCTATCCTTCCTAGTTCAAAAATATTCTGCTTGGGGCAGCTAGGTGGCGCAGTGGATAGAGCACCAGTCCTGAAGTCAGGAGGACCTGAGTTCAAAATTGATTTCAGATACTTAACACTTCGTAGCTTCCTGGGCAAGTCACTTAAACCCAACTGCCTAAGCAAAAAACAAACAACCGAAATTCTGCTTGACAAAGAATTTAGAAGCAAAACAGAGAGACTGTGGATAAGTGAAGTCTCTTATAACTACTCTATCATGTCTCCTTACCAGGCTTGTGATATGATTTCTTCTAATTTCTAGTTCTGTCCATTCTAATGACAATAAAGTTTTCATTACTGTTTCTGTTAATTTTTGACAACAATTTCTACCACCCTCTTCTTTCCCAGGTAATAGATTCCCTTAAACAAAAACGGCTTATTATATAATGCTGTTACACCCTGTTGTACCTATACTATTTCTTTTGTGTAAGGCATACATACCCTTCTAGAACTTCATTCAAGTCATGGGTTTCCCATCCTGCCAAGTTGCAGTGATGCCCGAGAGCTAAAATTTACCTCGAGTTACAATCTTTTTATTTGTCAATTTTCTTGTTACTTCTACTTTGTGTATTTACATTTAGCTATCCAAGGCTACAAAAGGAGGCACCATTGGGCTCCTTATATGTGCAGTTTAGATTCTATCTACAAAATCCAAATTCATCCTATAAAACTATGTGTATCACTATTGCTATTTCCCTCCTACACTATAGGTACACTCTATGATATCTATTCTGATAGAAACATTTGACAATGAATTTGTGAAAATATATATATTTTGCTGAGACAACTGGGGTTAAGTGACTTGCCCAGGGTCACACAGTTAGGGAATGTTAAGTGTCTGAGACCACATTTGAACTCAGTTCCTTCTGACTTCAGGGCTGGTGCTCTATCCACTGCCCCACCCAGCTGCCCCAAAAATAAATATTTTAAGCATTAATTAAATTAAATTAAGAATTACATAGCAGCATAATTTCAATGATAAAGGCTTAAAGTAGTGGGAAAGTTGTACATCTTTTTCCAAATAGTAAAGGACTCTTTGTAAAAATTTAAGGTATTAAAAAAAAAACAAAAAAAGAAAAAAAAGTCTGTGACATCATAGGATTTTTGGTACGAGTATCCTGATTTTAAATCTTAAAAAGAACTGCTTAAGCACATGCAGACACAAAATTTATTAGTACATAAAGAATTAAAAAATTAAGTCATTTAACATAGAGCTATTAGTATGCCAATGATCATTTTGATGATGAAGGAATATGCAAATGATTATAAAAATAAAAATTAAAATCATAATTGTAGCAAACTTTTAAAAGCATGAATAGCCATAATAAATTTCAAGCACTAATCATAAAGACATTATTAAACTCTAAATGTTAGGTGACAACATAGCAGTCCAGGATGGCACTACAAACAAGGAACATGAATAAACAAGTTCTGTAGATGTTTTTTAGATAACATTCAAGATGTTTACTAACCAACATCCCTCTCCCCTCCCCTTACAGAGGCACTGATACATTGCCCTCTGTACCTGGTACATCCTGGGGTAGCTCAGGAGCCACCTTCTTCTCTGCCATGTTGTTGCTATCATGAGTTTCTGAGGGGCACCCCACTGTGTTCTTCCCTTCAGGGGGACTAGTCTTTCCTGAAGAAGTATTTGTTGTGTTGTCGCCAGTATTTGTTGACACAGAGTTACCTTTATCCCCAACATCTTTTGGCTCTATAGTAAAATGCACAACAAAACTTTAAAGAAATTCTTTAAAATTCTTTTGGTAGGACTGGCGACACCTAAAGAAAATCAATTGCTGAAAAATGGAAAATCAATGATCCACACAATTCACCATTGACCATTTTGTGGCAATTCTGTTATACATTATTTTAATAACAGATTATTCACATAAAAGTCAACATATTCAAGAATAAATCATTAATTATTTTAGTATCACATATGTATGTAATCTATTAGAATATTTTATTTTCTGCATTATATCTCATGAAAAGGAAATGCTTGCCTAAATAGACTCAAGGAATTTTGAGTAGACACATTATTACATTTCTATATTACTCACTATTAAATACTCTACAAGAAATACTTAAAATTTCTGAAGTCTATCAATATAATTTTAAGGGGTTATATGCTCTAAAAATAACGTATTCTTTATAAATTATTCAGGTAAAAAAAACTATGTTTAGTTTATATAGTTATAGAGTTTATATATATAAACACTTTTTGATAGAAAACTTTTTAAAACCAAGTAGTTTATTTACCCTCAGATTTTCCTTTCTCAGAATCACCACCAGATGTTTTTTCTTCTTTGTTTTTTTCCTGGGGTTGATCTGAAAGCTCTTCTTTGCTTTTTTCAGAATCTTTTTGGCTATTATTTTCAGATTCATTTTTATCCTTGTCTGCTTCTTCTGGAACTGGACTTTTAGCATCTTCAATGTCACCTCCTTTTTTGGATTTGGTAGCTTCCAAAATTTCATCTGTATAGTAAAAAGTTGAAAATTTCAAACTAGATATACTAAGCACACATAAAAAACACTGAAGGCTTTGTTGTACAAGTTTTTATAAAATGTAAAGAAATCAACATAAGAAAAGCTATTGTGCCCTAGCTGTATGACCCTGGGCAAGTCACTTAACCCCAATTGCCTCAGCAAAAAAAAAAAAAAAAGCTATTGCTAAAAGCTGAAAATCATTGCTACAAATCTGCTTATGCAATACTTAATGTGTGGAAATTCTCATATAAGTTACAGAAGGGGTAAAATAAATATAAAATCTATTAGTGTTAGAAAATGTCAGTAGTTTTCAATAAAGAAAAAATTTTAAATGTCCATGTACAGAGCATCCCCAAAAGTCTTAGTATAGCTTTACGTTTTTAAATTTTTACAAGCTAAAAATTGCACTAAGCTTTTTGAGATGTGTGTATGTGTGTGTATATATGTGTGTATACATAGATATGCACATACACAAACACACATACATAGAAATATGTAAATAACTATGTTAGTTTTTAAAAGCACAATTTAATTCAGTCAACTGCTTTCTGCCAAGATAAAGCATTAACCATAAACTCTATTTTCATGGGGAATAAAATTGTCTTTAGAAGATATTCCTCATTTCTGAAATTGTGGTAAAATTGTTTGCTTTAAGGTATATGTTCAAACTGCCAGAAACATAAAGAATAAAGACTGGAACATGAGTAAATAGACCTTGGTTCCAATTCTTCTGTAATTTTATATAATCGACAACCTCTATGAATGTCATTTTTTGTTTTTTAAATCTATAAAATCAGAAGTTTGGACAAGATCATCTCTAGGGCTCCTGAAGGAGTTCTAAGTAACATTCTTTAATGATTTTTCTGCACATTTCAGATATCACTGGTATCATAGTATTATGACAGAGAATTCAAGGGGTGGTTAGAAAGGATGACAGAGCTAAAAGCCTTTAAAGCTCTCAAGGTCAACCCCTTCATTTTTCAGATAAAGAAATTAAGACTTGCTCAAGACCACATGGGTGAAGTAGAATCTGAATCTAGGCATTCATTTCAAACCCAGCACTTCATGTATAAAGCCCAGGAAAAGAGAGAGATGAGTAAGATAATGGTTAATTATAATTAATTTTTCTTCAATGAAGATGAAGCAGAGATCATCTAATGAAGTTAGATTGTAAGCTCCCCAAAGGCACACACTATCTTTTATTAATTGCATCCCCAGTATTTAGCATAGGTTCCTAGCACAGAGGAGGTGCTTAACAATAAATGTGTTTTGGATTGAATTAGTCTTAATGGAGATACAGATCTTATTATATAGAAATTTATTTTTTAGCTTTTAAAACACAATCCTTGGTTACAATGATTCATTAAAAATTAATGTCCTTTGTGCTTCAGCTGTCAGAGAAAACAAAATAAAACTACAAATTATATTTACCTATATTTGTAAGACTGTCCTAGATACCTTACAAATAATCAATATTAATTTTAATAAAACAATTTAGATTGACATTTCTATAGAAAATCTGCGGAGGCTGATTAATCTAGCTAAACATGCTTCACTCCAGCTTTTCCTAAAATCTACAGAAATAAAAAGTTCAATGCTATGATAATTAAACTTTATTATATATATCTATTACCATTTCCCAATCACTGTAATCTAAGAAAATGCCTACTCAATTTATTCTTTTTGAGGAGGAGTAGTAAAGAGGGAGTGAGTTAAGTTATTTGTCCAGGGTCACATAGCTAGTGTCTGAGGCCATATTTGAACTGAGTAATATGAGTCTTCCTGACACCTGGATTGGTGCTCCATCCACTGTTACCACCTGGCTGCTCCTTAGTGCTGTTTAAATAAACTACAAATATCTCAATCAGGTGGAGTCTCCTCAAGACATCCTATCATTCTTTACTCTCCCCAATAGGTTTTAGCAAGCATGGAAACTGGTAAAAGTACAATTTTTACAAATAATACTGCCTAGGGCAGCTAGATGGGACAGTGGATAGAGCACCAGCCCTGAAATCAGGAGGACCTGAGTTCAAATCTGGCCTCAAACACTTAACATTCCCTAGCTTTGTGACCCTGGGCAAGTCACCTTACCTCAATTGCCTCAGCAAAAAAAAAAAGCCAAACAAACAAATAATACTGCCTTATTTCTTATTTTAAGATTTTTCCTCTTTGATCAATCAATGTCATCTAACACTGTTTTACCTTCATTCATATCAATGATTTTGAAACTCAATATAGGTAAAGTTCCAAAGGGGTCAGAAGGTCTTTAAAATTGTCACCTAAACCTAAAAGCAACCTAAACAAACCCAGACCTTATTTTCTTGGCAGTCTCAGAATGTTGATACTCTTTCCTTTCTTTTGCTTCCTCCTACCTTCTGACTTCCTTCTATTTTTATTAGGCTAGGTTCATGAATAGATAGATCATGGTTTCAAACTCAAGGAACTCCATAGAACACTAGAATTCAAACTTAGGAGACTGATTCTAGTACTAGGTCAGCATAATGTTCACATGTGTTTGCTTAGTTTTATTATTCCTCCTGACATCTTATTGTTGCTTCTTTCTTTTTGTCTTGTCCCTTTATTTTTCTTAACCTAAATACCAGTGGGATTTAGTCACAGTATGTCTCACTTTGGTTTTTCCTACAATTTAGAGAAATAAACATAGTTCAATGCTACAATGACTAAACTTTACTGTATTATCTATTACTATTTCCCAATCGTAATAGAAAAATGACTATTTGGTTCATTCTTTTTCTCATGAACCTTTGTCTCTCCCAAATTGTAATTCTTTTTTCAGATCTTTTTCTTTTTCTCTCTCTCTCTTTTTTTTAAAGTCCTTTTTTTTTAATTAAAACTTTTTATTTGCAAAACATATGTATAAGTAATTCTTCAACATTAACCCTTACAAAGCTTTCTGTTACAAAATTTTTCCTCCCTACTCCCCACCCCTCCCCTAGATGGAAGGATATCCACTACATGTTAATTATGTTAAAATACTTGACAAATCGAATATATATATATACATATTTCCACACTTATCATTTTTGTGCAAAAAAAATCGTACCTACAAGAAAGAAAAATCAGATAAAGGAAACACAATGCAAGCAAACATCAATAGAGAGCATGAAAATATTATGTTGTGGTCCACATTTCACATCCCTCTCTCTGGGTGTATATGGCTTTCTTCACTGAACAACTGGAACTGGTTTGAAACATTTCATTGTCGAAGAGAGCCATGACCATCAGAACTGATCATCATATAGTATTGTTGTTGCCGTGTATAATGCAGATCTTTTTCTTACAACAATCATCATTCCTTTCCCTACTTCTACCATAGTCAAACAAACTTCAAAGCTATCGAACTTTAAATATGCAGGATTAGGACACAGTACAAAGGGATCAAATAGGGTTGAAACTCCCCTTATTTCTATGCACACATATATTCTGACTAGAGACTTCCTAATGACAACAATATTTTCTGGATTAAGATATGTCAAATTAAAAATATGAAGTTGTATTTTCTTAATCTGTAGCATCTGAATTGCTAAAAATGTCAAGAAACTCACTAGTTTTTGAGGGAACATATGACTGAGAAAAAACTTTAGGAATATTATCTGCTAAATAAATCAGACCTAAATGAATACTGTGTTAACAGCCAGTAATAAAGGTATTAGTGGCTACATGGGGGAGTGAGAGAGGAGAGGCAGTGTTACTCCAAAAGAAAGAGTGGGAGTAAGACATAACAAATGTTTGTTTTACTGTAAGGTACTAGTAGGTGGCTGATTACTAAAAAATACAGACTATTATAAAAATTCACTACTTTAGTTAATGCTTCTAAGAGAGGAACCAAGATATAGTAACCAAAGGGCATACCTTGGAGACAAGAAGACCTGGCTTCATGCTCTGCCAGACCAACACTGGAAACACTGATAGTGTAATCATGGATCAATCACTTTAACAAAACAGTACTACAGGCAACCCTTTAACACCATGAATTACAAACAAGTCATTGATTTGAATTAGTAAAAGGATTCAGATCCTCATATAATTATAGGTCCAGGTGGAAAAAATGTTTTTTCAATCACCTTAATAACAATTCCATGCCCATTTTGCAATGCTTTAAATTTTGTTCATTTAATGGTTCCTAAAAAGTACTTATGTTTTTGCTGAGTCAAAGGGTATTTGTAATAGTTCATACCAAGCTTCCTTACTTACTGGGACTTCCAACTACTGATAAAATAGGGTAGTAATTTCAAGCTACACAGTAAGGGAAAAAATTAATATCTATTTTGGCTTCAACCTGATTTTCAGGAATACATTTTGGTGGAATCTAGAACCAAGTTTTTTTTTTTTTTTTTTAACTGTTTCTGAATCTATTTAAATGGCTATTTTCATGAATCTATTCCACACTCAATATTGATTACTGTAACTGAGAAGCCAAAATTTTACTTTTTTGGGTTCTTAATTACTTGATTTCACTAATTTTGTTCTGTTTGCTCTGAAAAAAAATCTTTCCCAAGAGTTCTGCATTCTCACTTAAAACAAAGGCTCTTCAGAAATATTCTTCAACACTAAACAAAATTTCTTTTAAGTTGCCAAAGCAAAATTTTCAAATATTCTGGTTTGGATCAAAAAAATTAATTATAACAATTACAAGTACTTTTTACATCTACAACTTCTTTAGGGAGATCATCATTAGAACTAGGGACTTAAAACAACACATAATATCAAATTGGTGGTCAAAAATTCTATCAATAGAGCAACAGCCCTTAAGTGAGGAGGATATGAGTTCAAAACTGACCTCTGGGTGAAAAAACAAACAAACAAACAAAACCTGACCTCTGACACTAATTGTATGATGGTAGGCAAATTAACATTGACTGCTTGGGGGAAAGGGGGCGGAATTCCAAGGGGCAGCTATATAGCACAATGCTGATAAAGTAGCAACCCTGGAATCCGGAGGACTTGAGTTTGAATCCAACCCCACACAATTAAAAGCTGTGTGAACCTGGGCAAGTCACTTCATTCCAACCCCTCCCCCACACAATTCTATCAGTATTGATTCCAAATAAGAATAGACTCAATATTTGTGAAAGAACATGCTTGTACCTGTAATTCAAATAAATAAATAAACAAATAAATAAATAATGCTCTCTAGTCTTTTAAATATCCAAATTATCACAATTATCAAAATTTAGTTGTAAATATGTTCTCCAATGCCAAATCAATTTCTACTTGTTTCTGTGAAGTGAAATTAATGGAATGGAGAAAGCAGTTAAAATTGGAGACCCCAAAAAGAAAAAATCAGGTGAACATTTGTTTCTTGATGCTTAAATTATAAAGTCGGAGAGAAAATTTTCATCCTAAAAGCAATGATTATTATCCTCACTTCACAAAAGTAAATTCAAAGGCTAAATTATTTGGCTAAAAATAAATATAAAAGAAGTTCTAATTCTCAGAATATTATGGAGATGAAAGAAATTGTATCATCACTGCATTTTCTGTTGATTCTAAAACTAAACCAATGTGGGCAACTATATCATATAGGGTAAAAGAGAAATTAATCTGGAATTGGAGGACCTCAGTTCAAATACCTCTTCAGACATTTAGTAGCTATGGAGGTTTAAGCAAGACACTTAGTCTCCATAAATCCCTAGAGCTTTATTACTGCATAAAATGAAAAAAAATTGGACTACTTAGCCTCTGAGGTTCCTTGACACTTCTAAGTCTGTGACCTAGAATTAAAGCATTTGTGCAAAAAAAAAAAAAAAAAAAAAAAAAAAAACCCAACCAAACAAAAAAACCCAAACCAAAAAAATAAACAAAGAAAAAACAACCAACACATTTTAAATATTTCACAACAAAACCAGTTTATATTTGACAATTTTCTTTTGAAAACTACTAGTATACTAATGGCTCTATTTTTTTTTTCTTTTTTAATAAGCAAAGAAATACTGTCTGGTTACTTTGATACATGCTCATCCTGAGGGACAACATGGAATGGAGATAGCATAAGACGGAAGAGGGTCTGGCGTGCTAAGCTTTCACAACTACCTGAGACGATGACTTATGGGGATGGTCATGGGAAAATCATACTCTCCTGAAACTCAGGCTCCATCTGTTAAGCAGGAATAACTCCCTGAACTATATACTTCACTGGAATGCATATTTATACGAATGTGCATTCGTATAATTATCAGTAAATTATCAGTACAATTAAAATTATAGTTTTTTGTTCTTTTCCAAGCATGAAACATTATGCATGTGACAACCACAATAAACATTTAAAAGTATCATAAGCAATACAGAGTTCTTTCCAGTTAAAAATTTTCAAACATCTCATACAGCACCAGTCTTGTAAGACAGAATATAAGAATTTGAAAATAAATTTCACTTTTACCTAAATCTGGCCTTTAAAAAAACCTAAGGAAGCCTCTTATTATCACTCTGATAGAATGACAATAAACTTGACAGTCAAAAATAAGAGGTCGAAATATTTAAAATTCACAACAAATCTTTAATACAATAATTCGGCAAAATGAATTTTTAGATATGTCCTTAGAAATATAGTTACTGAAATTCCACATGTAGTTTCCCCACCCCCCCACCCCCCAAAAGCAGGCATAATATAACTAAGGACAGAGCTCAGTCTACTGAATATGAGTAACTAAAAAAACCTAAGAAATAAAATATCAAACTTGTCCCATCATAAAATTTAGGTGAAAATATTTTATTTAATTTTACAGCAATTTCTATTTATCCCCACTCAATGTTAGTTGCTGAGCATACACATGAATAGCTGAATTGAAACAGGTTTTTTAAAAAGTAAATCATCTCAATCGTTCACATAATCTTTACATATATTTTAAAATAATTAAAATTAGAAACCATTTACAGAGCATTACTAACTACCAAAGCACAACACAAGATACCATTTTATATAATGTCTCTAGTCTACATTGTTAACAAGGTAGAAATACAAAGTCATGTGGTGAAACCCTAAATACTTAATGTTTCTTATAAACTTTTTTATAATGAAATTACATTATCAGTAGGTTTCAAGTGTAACAAATTCTCTTACCATTTGCAGCAGCCAAGAACGATTTGTTACTTCCACGTGCTTTATTAGTCAAGTCTTCAGTTATATCCATATGTCGATGAATTTCTTCACGCATTTCTTCTAGAGTTTTACAAAGCTCAGCTTCCCAGTAATCTTTATCTAAGCAATCAATTAATTCTGCCAACTGAACTTTTGTGCTATAGTACCAAAGTTTCTTATCCTTTTCATTTTCTGAATCTTCTTCTCTGTAAGGAAAAACATAAAATACTCTCAACATATATATTAACAACATACTTCTGTGGTAAGTTACTCAATTAGCAAACCTCATCTGTCTTTGGAAAAAGTGGAAAGAAAGCAAAACAATAAACAATAACAACAACAAAGCTGACTAAATCCCTTACTTAGATTTTTTTTTAATTTTAGTATTTTTCTATTTTCTATTTATTTTTACTTTACACACAAATCTAACAAGCTTGACAAATACTTTCCAAATCTACACAAAATTAGTCAAAAATAAGCAAAAGGAGAGAAGATAGAAAGCAAAGCAACAAAAAAATGTCAGTCTCTGACAGCCTGATAAAATCCTAAATAGGTAAGACAAATATGCTCAAAACAAATCCCACACTAAAAAAAAAAAAGCTCTTAGAAATCTGCTATGTACAAATAACCCTATACATGCCAATATTCTACAATGTGTCTAATAATCCTAAATCATCAAAAACAGTTAAAAGATGATCTGTATCAAAATGATTAAAAATTTTAAGACTTTGGTAACAAAGGAGGACAAGATAAGCTCCAGTTATTTGAAAAAAGAAATATAAGTGAAACTCTTCATTCACCAATGATTCTGTATAAATATACATACACACAGTAATATAAAAGGAGGGGTAACTCTCACCTTGGGATAATAGTATCCATCCCTATAAGCACATACAGACTTTCTTTAACAAAGTAAATTATAGTCTTGTGCCAGATTCAGAGAAGCATTTGCAAAATATTTTCTTCTTTTCTGTGGTAGGAAGGTAGTGAATAAAAGATTATTTAGAAAGTCCTCTAGCTTTAGATCACTCAATATTTTTTGGAAATGAAAAATGGATTAAGTCAAACATTAAATGAAGCAGTATTAAAACTCCAAAAATGTTAAAATTCATTAGTTTAACATAGTAAATCAGCCACTTGTTTTTGGCTAGATCAAAACCCTCTGGATTTCCTGTTTTCCATATTCAGTTTTTTGCAGTTGAAAAAAATTATTTTTTTCTCCAATTGAAAAGACCCTTGGCTTAAGGGGAGAGTTAAGAAAACATGCTTTCCTTCACTTCACTGCAGAGGTTAGGACCAAGGATATAGAATCCTGCATCTACTGTTACACTGGACAATATATTATTGTTGTCTTTGCTAAGTTGTTTTTCTTCCTTTTAGAATCTTTATTATAAGAGAAAGCTTGACGGGTAAGCGGACAGAAGAGAGATATCTAGAAATGAACATGATAAAACAAAAAAACAAAACAAAACAAAAAAAAACCACCAAGAGCCATCAATGACTAAAAATATAATACTCTAACCTTCTGCTCTTTTTTCTCCCCCTTATTTATCATTCTATATTTCATTTCCTGACAGCTATTCCCAACAAGTTCTTTACAATTTAGGTGGGATTGACAATGAGGTTAATATAGTGACTAGTCATTCTCATATTACCATTAGTATCCAATTACACAAGAACAATTTTATTCCTATTCTAACTATTAGCTCATGACCAGCCTTTTTAATCATTTAGGTATACTACAAGATTTAAAAAAGTAATATGTCAGTTTACCAAGTTGTCCTTATCAATCATAGAATTATTAAATTTATTATGTTTTGCATACAGTTCCTGGACCTAGTTTTTAAAATAAAGAAGCCAACAATAAAGAAAACCAAAAATATTCAAGAAATAATTATAGAGTGAGTGCAGTGTAGAGGGAAAAGCACTTCAATTAGAGAGAGGACCAGGGTGGGAATGCCAGCTATATTACTTATCACCTACCTGTGTGACCCTGGGCAAATCATTTACTGAGTCTCAGTTCTCTCATCTGTAATATGAGATGGCTAGAATCGGATCATCTTTAAGGTCCCTTCCAATTCTAAATTTATGATACTATGAATTAAAACAAGAGTATGTAGGTAAGTGCCAACACAACATTAAAAAAGTATTTGTTGAAAACCTAATCTATTTACAGCACTGTATCTAAAACAAACAAAACAACCAATATACAACTAAAGAAACAGTATCAAGAGAAAAGGTTTAGCCTGATTTTTTAACATTCAAAAACAGAAAATTATTAAATACTATGTGGAAAGAAAGTGTCACTGAATTAAGGATTAGAATGTCTCTAGCCCCTGTAAGCTATATATTTGGGTAATTCATTTCATCTGAGACTTAGTTTACTTTTTTATAAAATAGATAATATCATCAATCTGTTCTTTGTGACAATCAAATGAGAAACATATATAAGAGTTTTGAAAATTTGAAATTGCCATGAAAACAAAATTAAGCACCTAGCACAATGGTCTACACGCTATTCACTTAATGCTTACTCATTTGAATTTAATGAATGATATAATTAGGTACTATATTATTTCTCAAAGTTCCATATTTTTCCAGTATTAAAAGGGGAGAGAAGCAGGAACAAGTCCCAAAAAACATCTAAAAATGAAGAAAAAATTCTGATGTAGTATTGGCATTATCATGGTTTTATCTCATGAAAGACAATTTAAAAAAAAAAAAAAAACTTAATTTTCCTCAGACTAACAATTCAGTATAATCCCATCACTAAATTTTTAAAGGTCTAAATATAGATATATGGCCTTTAAAATGTTTGGAGATAGAGAAGAAAAAACTATGTTTAAGTACTAAGAATGTTTTTAACTTTAAGCATTCTTTAAGTTGCAAATTGATCCTGCAGCATGAGTTGATTCATAAGTTTTTTTTTTTATTTCCATAGTTTATAAAAAACAATTGAAGAAAATATGACTACTATTAATGGAAGGGTCTAAAGATCAGGATCACAGAGAAAAAAGCATTCAATAAAAGCATTAAATAAACATTTGCTCAATGCTTTCTAGACAAAAATAAGTAGGAACTGTTTCTGCCCTTACTAACTATATTGAATGGTCAAGGGGGAAAGGTGTATGAAATGACCTTAAAGTTGCCTGGAAAAATGATACTACCAGTAATAGAAATGAGAAAGGAAAGCAGGATTGGAAGAAAAAGTTCCATATTAGATATTCTGGCCTTAAGAAGAATGCAGGACAACCAAGTGGAGATTTCTAAAGAAGATGTGAGTATATTTATAGGTAAAAGGGAAGAAACAGCATAGCAAACTGGAAAGGAGAATGGACTTGGAATCAGAAGACATGACTCTTATTTCTTATAAGTCATATGACCTTGAGGAAATCATTTCACCTTTATTGATGCTGGAAGGAATAATTGCTGAGGTCTCTCTTAGTTTCTAATAGTTCTATTTAATTTTCCATATTATAGTTGATTGCCAGTAAAGGGAAATGGAAGGTGAAAGAAAGACAAGAGATAACTAACAGGAATTCTCAAGAAAGGAAAAGGAAGGCATCAGGGGCACAAATACTAAAAGATAACAAAGAAAGAAGCAAAAATATTAATAAAGGAGACCTGAAAGACTTATCTCAAAGTTAATTTGCCCCTTCAAAAAACCCAAAACTACCTCAAATGGCTTTAACCAAATAAGTCTAACAAAAAGGCTAAGTTTTGTAACTTTATTGTAAATTCTTCAAGGGTCAGAACTGTATTAACTTTTATACAATAAATTATTTACAGATTTAGTATCACTTAAAACAGCAAGAAACAAAATTGCTGATACCTAATTGTACCAGAAAAACAAATTTATTCTTCAGATGTTCCTTGTATATATTTTGTATAATTTACTCAAATCATCAAAGGCAATAATAGAATTTTTCTTCATGCCTACCACAATTCTGCAACCAAAGTAAATGCATTTTAACAAAGTTGTGGAATGGCATAAAGAATTAACTAAAGATTATTAAGAGCAGTAAGAAACTTAAAGATCCACTCCTTAATTTTACAGATGAAAGAACAAAAGTCCAGAGTTTAAGCAACTTGGCGAAGCCCACAATACTTATTTTATCTTACTAGAGAGGTTCTCCTCTCTCCCAGGACAATGTCCTTTCCACCGAATCATGTAGCAACAACGGATAACTTTACTAGCTTTAAGTTACCAACAATACTATCTTTACTCACTACTGTGTTCCATGTAATCATGTCTTGTATAATATCATTATAAAATGTTCTGAGATCTTAGGGATTTGAATATTTCTTCCAATAATAAAGATTTCAATCCATTCCTATCTTCCTATCCTGTAGATCTACTGCCTCTGTCCTCTCAAGTTCAACACTAGAATCCACCCAATATGGTACGGGCCTTCTTGCTTTCTCCTAATATCAAAACGATATGGGGCAGCTAGGTGGTACAGTGGATGGAGCACCAGCCCTGAAATCAGGAAGACCTAGGTTTAAATTAGCATCAGACACTTAACACTTCCTAGCTGTGCGATCCTGGGCAAGTCACTTAACCCCAATTGCCTCAGCAAAAAAAAAAGAAAAGAAAAAAGAAAAATACCTGCAATTTTATCTTGTGATCAGTCTTTTTTTCCAAATACATTTTCTTGATGACATCTTTTATTCTGTTTTCCTTTGAATTCTTCATTTCTTTTACAGATTAATCAAATGTACTATATGTTACCTCAATATTTAACTTCTTCACAATTTACTATGTTTCATGTCATAATAGAAACTTATTCCTGGGAGACATTTGGAATTATCAAGGGAGTTTTGTAATTTCATTGCCTAACTAAGTTCTTTGCTCAACTCAGCCATTGGTATGAGACATGTATACTGACTGACAAATTCTACAAATTACACGTCTAAATCCATATATCATAACCTAGACAATAAACCTTTTTCCAACTGCTCAGTTTTTCCTGGATGGATAGTAAGGCCAAATCTTATTATGGTGGTTATGGATCTCTTCAAGGAGGTAGCAATTAGATTTGTCTAAGAATAGATAAATGAGATCCATGTTAGAGGCAAAACAACTGGGGGGGTTGGAGGAGGAAGCATTGAGAGACTGATTCACAAAGAGAATCTGAAAGGGGGTGGTGAAAAGATGAAAAAGCTAATAGAAAAAAATATCAGGCTTTATTAATACATAAACTTGTTCAAGAAAATACCAATGACTACCATTACACACACACACACACACACACACACACACACACACACACTCACTTTCCCATCTATAGATAATTATGAAAATAAGCTACAAGACACATCAAGGACATCTTCAAGAAGGATACTAATAGGAAACAGGAAGACTTTCACAAGAGATATTTCACATGGGATCACATCTTTGCCATCACTCAATTCCCTGAAAGATTATTAAAGAATACATAATTCTACTGCTTCTTGATTATTTAAAAACAAAACAAAACAAAAATAACCAAAACATTTGATTTGGTTGAACTTATTTTATAACATTTATTTTAAAGGTCCTCTTTCAAACAGGATGGCTCTCATTCATGATTATTGCTCCAACAAGTTTCAGATCCTAAAAATCAGGTGAGGTCAAAGAGTTTGAAAAAAATAATGGAGAAAAATCTTAAGCTGAAGAGAAATGTTCAGTTCTAGGTAGTACAGTGGGTAGAGCACTAGCCCTGGAGTCAGGATGACCTGATTTCAAATGCTGCCTTACACATGTACTAGCTGTGCAATCCTGGCAAGTCACTTAATCCCAATTGCCTCCAAGGAAAAAAAAAGAGAGAGAGAGATTTTCTATGGATTGTGAGATCCTATAACCAACAAGGGCCTATGTGCCAAGCATGATACAAAAATAAAATGAAATGATTTTTGTAGAAGACGCTATGCTATTTTCTAACAAGTTCCAGAATACTAAAAGTAAGAATTGTTAATTCAGTTAGTATATTTCATTTTAGACAGACTGGACCTATACCTGCATCACAAATTTTTACTTTGGGCTTTATAAAACTCTTAGACTATGATATAAACTTGTTTTTATACAGACACTAAAGAAGAAAAGTATTCAATGTGCTTCCCCAGTGATGGCAAATATCCTAAATAATTCAGTTTTTAAAAATATTTACCAAAAGGGTATTTAGTTTTTGAGGGTTTTTTGAGTTTTAATTGTTATTCTGTAAAACACATAAAATACATCAATATGGGCCATTAACTATTACAGAATTAAAACTGGGTTATTTGGTAACACATAGACAACAGACTATTCAACATAATACCTACACAAAGAGAAACAGTAACTTAACTGAAAATTATAAAATTTTGTATTGTATGGTTAGAAAACTATTTTAAAAAACCAATATCTACAACATTTTAGACACAAATTTCTCTTTCTAAAAACAGGAGAACATAAGGAATCTTTCTAAAAATAGGAGACAAAATGTTTATGAAAATGAATTTAAATTTAAAATATAAGCTAGCATATAAATGAATTCTTTACAAGTTTTTCTCTTCTACAACCCAACAAATTCTACCAGGTTAACTTCATAAATGGTTATCATAAATTAATTTATAACTGCTTAGGTATATTTCTTATTAATATTATTACTAATATGTTATTATTATATAGGTATATATACCATATAGCTACTAGAGGTAACTTTCCTAAGGCTACATGAATTATACAATCACAAAAAGTCTGAATTTACCTATTCAGTTAAAATGTTTCAATATTTCTTTTCTCTTGCTTTGTTTAGGGTTTGTTTGTTTTTTGGTTTTATAAAGGAAGTGTCATTTTCCTGAAAAGTCTTTTAGTTCATTTTTGCTTTCTAAATATATTTTTAACTGAAAATTTGAAAAATAATGCTAATATGAAAAGAATTAGAGTATAAACCTTACTTTCTAATTTGTAAGCAACATTCCCATTAAATTATTTTAAGCTTTGAGCAATCGATCTACCACATAAGCAATAAGCTATAAAGGAAGATGAAAAATATTAGGTTGGATCCCTTATGAAGAAAATTACTGGGGCTCCATATGCACTCCATTTTAATCATCCCTCCCAGCCTCTTCCAATTCCTTTGTGGTTTCTAGCAAACTACAGCAGCCATTATTTTAGATTACTACTATTTTAAACATTATTTCTCCCTTTGCACTCTACCTCTTGAAATGCCTTAGAACATAATGTCTAATAGCTAGTGACTCCAAGACAAATAGAATCATAGAATCTTAGAATTAAATGAAACCCTCATTTTATAAAGGAGGGTCACCCTGAAGCAAAGAGACTTTGTGAAAAGTAACAAAAGTTACTAAATAAAGTACTTTATTTATCCTTAATTATCTTCCAGATTAATAGAGAAGAAAGGAGAACACAGAAAAGGGACATTTGGGTTAAGATGCAAACTTGAACTACTTCAAAAATTTGCTTTGGGTCAGTCTTGTATACTTGCAGCATGAGTACACATAGAGAGAAACATTAAAAACTTAATTTGCTTTTTTAGTAGCCGCCCCCCCCCCGAAACTAGGAACATTAAAAAGGATTAAGCATATTTTTCTTGCCATTTGTAATAACAGGGCCATATACCTATAATGAAAAATTTATTTCCATTTTCCCTATGCTTTCATTTTTAACCTATATTGGTTTCTGCTACTAATAGCTTTAGGTAAATAAAAGTGGTTCAAGTGATATTCACAGATAATTTTCAGATGAAGAAATTAAAGTCATTTATAGTCATACAAAAAATGCTCACTATTGATTAGAGAAATGCAAACTGAAACAACTCTGAGGTACCACCTCACACTTTATCAGATTGGCTAAGATGACAGGAAAAAATAATGATAAATATTGGAGAGGACGGGGGGAAACTGGAATACTGATGCACTGTTGGAAGAGTTGTGAATTGATTCAACCATGATGGAGAGCAATTTGAAACTATGCTCAAAGAGCTATCAAACTGTGCATACCCTTTGATCTAGCAGTATCACTACCAAATCTGTATCCCAAAGAAATCATGAAAGAGGAAAAAGGACTTCTATGTGCAAAAAAAGTTTATAGCAGCTCTTTTTGTAGTGGCAAAAAATTGGAAAATGAGTAGATTCCCATGAGTTGAGGAACAGCTGAATAAATTATGATATATATAAAAGTAATGGAATATTACTGTTCTATAGAAAATGTTGAACAGGCTTATTTTAAAAAGGCCTAGAAGATTTACATGAACTGATGCAGAGTGAATCAAGGAGAACCAGGAAAACAGCAGAACTGTGTGATGATAGACTTGACTCTTTTCAGCAGTTCAGTGATCCAAGGCAATCCCAATAAACTTTGGATGGAAATCCAGAGAAAGAATTGTGGAGATAGAATGTAAACTGACACATGCTTTGTTCCCCCTTTTTATTCTTCTGTCCTTTTATCTTGTGGTTTTTCTCTTTTGTTCTGATTTTTTTCTCTCGCAACATGATTCATATGAAAAAATGTAAAAGACAAATATACATTTATAAACAAAAAAATTTTTGTTTTACACGTAACTGGGGCAAATTTTAACAATAAAACATAAATAAATGAAAAATTAATAGATATGGAGAGTGAACCAAGAACATCTTTTTGTCACTAATTTTTTCTTCCCTCCAAAAGGGAAAAAACCACAATGGGATATTTTTTATTGTTGAGAAAATTAAATGCAACTAAGAAAAGTCAAACAAAATAAATACATAAAATTATTAGCTATAAAAACCACCATTAAACATCTGCATAACTCTTGTAAATTAGAAATATTTAAAATAATACTAATGATTACTATACATTATATCACAACTTTGAGTCAAAAAGGAAAATGCAATTTTACACCAAAGTCTCTTATACAAAAACAGCACTACTGTTATTCAAACTACACCTACATAGGATTATACTTACATAATGAGTCTTCTGTTTAGAAACCAGTATTTCCTCCGACTTCTGTCATATCCAATAGGTTCATGTCGAATATATGGTTTATTTTTTTGGATTTCAGCAACACAGTCAGTTACACCAGGTACCTTGTGTGCCACACAGACCTCACACTGCCATTCATCCTCTGGTACCTCCTCAAGAGGTGGTTTCACACACTCTAAATGGTATACAGCTGAGCAAGTTTCACAGCAAAGCAAATCCCCAAGTTTGTGACAAACCCTACAGTGGTCATCATATTGTATAACCCCTTCAGACATCAATTCTTCACGAGCAATGTTCGTTGTAAGAAACTGATCCACTAAAAACTGCAGAACTTTGATTTTATTTTGTACTGGTCCGTAAGGATAGTCCTCTGCTTCTTGATAAGGAAGAACATGATGGTACTCCTTGTCACTCTCACAATACACCCGCAAAACCTCTGGCCATGTCATTCCATCTATGAAATATAGTGTGGAATTGACACTATCTTTCAGGTCAGCAGGTCCAAAGGTAGTATTTGAAGTGTCTTCTTCACGTAAAACTGCTTTCAAAAGCACTACATGCATCTCTGCCATAAGAGTGCACTGCTCTTGACTTACAAGAGCAGCACAGAAGTCCTCAAAACGAAAAGGAGATAAGCGTAAAACGGTGCCAAAGTTCCGCAGGACTTCATAGATGGCTATAACATTCATTATATGCTCATTAGGCACCATTAAGTCCTCAGAGGATTTAGGAAATTCAAGAGGTGGGATATCTTTTTCTTCTAATATTGGAGAACGAGGGCGATGTACTCTCTGTCTTCTTCTACCTGTAAAAAAAAAAAAATTGGTATAGTTACAACTCAATGTATTATACATATCCTACTAGCTATGGATCTTCCATATTCCCAAGTTATAACACTGAAAACAAACCAGCTTTCTATTTTCTAGTAACTTCAACATTATAAATAGGCAATAATTACTCTAACTTGAAAATACTTATTAAAAATACAAATTCTAACTTAGAAATAAAAATTTTAATTAACAAGTAAATGGTGCTATACAGGCAGATCTTTTACAGCCCACTCTTATACCCTAGCCCCACTCTCCCATCCACTCTTTCTGGTGCCTTCTCTCTGATATTACTTCCCATTAATACTGTATATATCTTGTATGTACATAGTTGTGTCCCCATTAAACTGTAAGCTCCTTGAAAGTATAGATAGTCTTTTGCTTTTCTTTGTGTTCCCAATTCTGAGCACAATGTTTGGCACATAGTAGGTACTTAATAAATGTTTAATGACTCAGTGAATATGAAAAAACAAAACTATAATCAAAATTATTTTTAAATGAGAAAACGTAAATTATTTCCTATACCAAAACAATGTGTCAAGAGACAGTCTTCTATGAAAGGACTGACATTTAATAGGTATGACTATTTTTCCAACCATCACAAATGTAGGGGAAAAGTCCTCATTTGATAAAAATTGCTGGAAAACTAGAAGGCCAAGTGATAGAAACTGGGCTTACTATTACACTATTTTCTACAATACTATCTAAATGGATATGAGGTCTTAATATTAAAGATCATATCACAGAGACACAAAAAAACAGAAAACAAAAAACAGTAAGAGAAACAGATCATATAGTCACTTCTATGGGTAAGAAGTATTCTTAATCAACAGAAATAAAGGTAATTGTAAAAGATAAAATAGATAAGTGTGATTACATGAAACACAAAAACTTTCAATAGGTAAAATTAATGCACCTCAGATATGGAGGAAAATGGTTGAATAGGGAAAAAAATCTTTCCATAATACTTCTCTGATAAGGGTTTGGGGAGAGAGAGAGGGAGAGGGAGAGGGAGAAAGAGAGGGAAAACGAAAACATACACATACCCACATATGATATAATAGCCATTCTCCAATAGATAGGATTTGGACAAACCGTTCTCAAAAGAAAAAAATTTAAGTACCTATAACTACATGAAAAAAAATGTTTCAAGTCAATATTAATAAGAGAAATATAAATTAAAACAATCCTGAAAGTTGTCAGTTTACTGCTTACCCTGCAAAATGGCAAAAATAAAAAAATTGCACTAATATGTGACAGGCACATTAATACATTTGTTATTAGGACTATGAAATACTCCAACCATTTTGAAAAGCAATTCTAAATTATGAAAATAAAATGCCTAAAATGTCCATAATCTTGGAACTAAAGGCTCCATTACTGGGCTTCTAAATCAAGGAAGATAATAAAAAGAACAAAGTCCCCATGTATACCATAATATTTATGGCTGCACTATTTGTGTTAGCAAAGAATTGGAAACATAGTAGTTATTTGGAAATAAAGACTGTAGATTGCTAAATGAATTGTGGTACATGAAGGAAATTAAGTATTACATTGTTGTAAGAAATTATGCATATGGATGAATACAGAGAAGCCCTTAAAGACCTACATGAACTGAAGCAGTGTAAATGGAAAGAATAGCCACACTTCAAAAAAATGAAAAATGAATAACAAAATTATAAAAATCAAGCAAGACTTTAATGAAAGTAGATGAAAGAACATTCCTAGTCCACACCTTCATGAAGGTGAGAGAACCACAAGTATTTTATATTGCACATATTTTCAATTTTTTTCAATGTATTAATCAGTTGATTTATTTCCTCCTCTTTTTTTTCCCTTTAAAAAATACTATTTGTTATACCGAGTGGCTCTCTCAGAGGGTTAAAGAAGGGAGAATAGAAAAAATTGAAGATTATATATATATTTTTAATATATGTAACATACATATTTGTAATTCTATATTTGTGTGCACATTTACATACATGTATCACATATAGATGGTTATTTATAAGGTTATCTATTTAAGTACAGAGACTTATTTTCTATTCGCTAAAAGTTGGACCTGTGTATATAATTACAATTCTAGAAGAGAAATGGATGAGATGTTCAAGAGATAAAACTTAAGATCAGGTTTAAAAAAAAAAAAAGCTACAGTTAAAAAAAAGAAACAGGCCCCACAAAGAAAATAAATCCCTTATAATGCTATTTGAACACATTCTTCTTCAACTGAAATAAACTTTCTATTTTCTGAAAAACAAAACTTCTAGAAGTTTTAAAATCATACCAAAGCTTTCTCTTCTCTGAGATAAATAATCCTAGTACCTTCGACTTTTCTTTACACAGGTCTTATTTTCAAAACCTTTAATAATTTTTGTGGCTTTCTTTTCCTAAAGTTAAAATTACAACATTTTACATATATCACATAAGGAAATGAACAAATTCATATAGAAATATAACAATTCTTTATTTTCTTCTACCAACTACCCCCTCTCCCCAATGACAACCATAAACATATTGCTCCACCCCATAAACTATTAATTATATGTTAGGCCCAATCACAAGAAATCATTCAACCCTACTAATTGTCCTCCTAACTTTCTCTCCTCAGTAAATAAACAACCATTTTCCTCCTTTGCTTTCTCCCACTTTTACTTAAGATTATTCTTCCTAGCTCTTCAACTGGACATACCCCAAACTCAATCCTCAATACTCCTATTACTTTTTTATTTTTTGTACTCCTACAATTGTGGCTTCAATGCTTAGTATAAAAGAAAGAATGCTGCATTTCTAGTCAAAGGATGTGTATTCAAGTTCTGATTGTCTTTGTGAGTTTTAGATAAATCACTTAATATCTCTGGAGTTTCCTGAGCAATAAAAATAAAGGGTTATACTGGATGATCTCCAAGATACATGATAATTTTAATTCAGCTCTATATAGAATAACTCCCAAGTTTTCATCTCTCTACTTAGCAGGAGTTCATCATCCCCAACTGCCCTCTGTGCATTTCCATGTGGATATCCTGTCATGATCTTTTCCCCCAAAACTCGTTTCTTCATTTCTGTCAATGACATCATCTTTCCAATCATGTATGTTAATAATAGACTTCTTAAGTACTTTTTATGTATGAGACATAATGCAAAGGACTAAAGATAAAATAAAGTAGATTTTGCCCTTAAAGAGCATATAGTCTACTGAAATGGAATTCCAGACCCAAATTCTAGCAAATCATCTTCAAAGCTATATTTTCATATTCCAAGTCCCACAAATTCAGAAGGTAGTATAGTGCTTGATAAACCAAAAGATTTAACAAAAATATCAGGTAAAGAGAAGACTTGCAAAAATGGCAAAGTAAGAAACACTACAATTCAGCTCTCCTCCACAACTATCCAACAGCAAAATGGGGAGAAATGGGTGCAGAACAAAGTACTAAATTCTATATAGTGTCCGAAGGAGGTAGAACAGGTGCCATCCAGCAGCTGTGCTAATCAACTCCTACGGCTGAGTGTCAGATCCAGTAAGGAATGAAAAGGAAAAGTGTCTAGGAGTTCAAATTTGGACTGAGGTACTAGACTGAATACTAGAAAAAGAGAAGGAACAGAAACTGGCAGCTGTGGCACTGACTTCAAAGTAGGATCTTCAATCCAACCTATAGCTTTTTAATTGAGGCAATCAACTGAATTGCCATAGACAGGAGATAGTTCTTTTTTTTTTTTTTTTTTTTTGCTTTTTGCTGAGGCAATTGGGGTTAAGTGACTTGCCCAGGGTCACACAGCTAGGGAATGTTAAGTGTCTGAGACCACATTTGAACTCAGGTCCTCCTGACTTCAGGGCTGGTGCTCTATCCACTGCGCCACCTAGCTGCCCGACAGGAGATAGTTCTAAAGAATAGTCTACAGACATGTTGCTCTTAACCTGCAGAGCTTTCTATTAGCTCAAGGCATCTACTTGAGCTCCAAAATATACAGGCTGTGTCATCAAGATCCAAACCAGGACAAGTAATTAACAGAGTTCAAAGAAAAAAGTCAGTCTAGAATAGATAATGTGCACTGAAGGTTTGAGTTCCCCAATTTAAGATATCCTTGAGATGCTTGAAGCTCACAATACTCCAAGAAACCATTAGGACTTAAGGGAAGACAAATCAGAATCAACCAAAGCCCCTGACATTCTTTCCAATGCACTAAGTGCACTAAGCCTGGACCAAGACCCAATCTGGAAAGTAAGGCTGCAAGAATAAGTGAAGAAAGGGGGGAGGAGGAGGAGTATTATACTGACAGAGTCACCCAAGATACAAATGCAAATGAAGAGAATGAGTCCAAAATATGTGCAAGCAACACTGCAAAGAAAAATGCAACTTGGATAAAAAAAAGTTCAACTGTTAAGTCCTTAAAAGGATAAAGCAAGAGTTGGGGATGGGGGTGGGAAAACTGAGCTACCAATGACTTTATAAATGAAATGGAAACACTATAGAAAAGTATTGGAAAAGAAGAGAGCACCAGAAAGGGAAAAAATACAAGAAGAAACAAAAACTATGGGAGGAAAAACTGGAAAGAGAATTAACAGTTTGGCACAATAGCTATAAAATGTTTTCCAAGCAAGAGATTTCTTGAAAATGAGAATGGAGGGGCAGTTAGATAGTGCAGTGTGTAGAGCACTGGCCCTTTAGTCAGGAAGACCTGAGTTCATATTTGAACTCAGACACTTAATACTTTCTAATTATATGGCCTTAGGCAAGTTACTAAACCTCAACTGCTGCTGCGTTCCGGCGCCCGCGCGCACACACACACACACACACAAAGAATGGATCAAAGAGATGTTAATGATTCCAAAAGACAATAAGAAATATTAAAACAGTCAAGACAACAAATATGAAATACCTCATGTAAAAAAATTCAATTTGGAAAACATCAGAGATGTCTGAGATTATTTAACAATCTATGGATATTAAACTGATAGCCTAAGTAAACTAAGCATCTTATTTAAAGTAGTCAGAAAGAACACTGTCTTTAAGAACCAGAGGGAAAAACAGAAATTGAAAAAATCCACCGAACACTTAGTGAAAGAAATAAAATAAAAACTCTCAGAAATACTGGTTAAAACCTAGTGCTTTCAAATCAAAGAAAAAAAATGCTACAAGCAATCAGAAAGAATTCAAGTACCAAGGAATCAAGATCATAAATGATTTCAAAAATTACACAAGTCCATTACAAGAAGAAAACAAAGTGAAAACAGAAGAATTTGCTATTCACCTTCCAAAAGAAACTCCAAAATTAAAACTCTCTAAAATGTCATAAGTTAAATCTAGAACCTGTGTCAAAACAAATAGCCAGAAAGAAAGAATTCATATACTGAGAAGCCACTGTCGGGAATCACACAAAAGGTGGCAGTTACCCTTATAAAAGAATAGAGTTTGGACCATGATCTTCTAAAAGGCATCTAAGAGTAACATAATCTGACAATTGAGTATAATCTTTAAATGGGGAAAAAATGGATTTTTAATGAAACAGAGGAGTTCCAAACATTCTTGAGTGCTGCATAGAAACTTTGAAATACAATCAAGCAGAAGAGGTTTTACAAAGATGAAGTCTTTACTTTCTAAAAAAGGGAAATAAGTATTCCCTTAGAACCTTAATGCCATAATAAGAGGAGACTTGAATGATTTTACTACGTTTTAATGATCTTAAGAAAGAAAAAGACAGGAAAAAGAAATCCACTACGAAAGTGAAAATGAGGTAAATTTATTTTCTCATATAATACCAGTTTTAAAAGTAGAACACTATACTATGAATATGGAAAAAGTAAGGAGAGTGAGCATCACTTAAATGTCACTTTCATTTGAATTGGTCAGAGGAAAGTAGAACAGATAAAATGCTTACTGAAAAAAATACATTCACCTTACCAAGGTAAAAGAAGAGAACAGGGAAAGGGAGAATAAAAAGAATAGATTTAGGGAGGGATTAATCATAAACAAGAAAAATTCTTTTGGAAGGTAGATCAGAAAGAAAAGTTTAAGGGGAAAAAATTCAAGAACATAAGACTATGAGGAGTATATGCGGCTAAAGAGAGCAGGAAAGAGGAAGTAGATTGCTTCAAGAATAGTGCACACTTTTTTCAACACCTTAACTGTAAAAAGGAGGAAAGAAAAGAGGAAAAAATATGAGAATAGGATGAAAGGAAATAGACAATAATTACAACTAATTATGAATGAGATAAACTCACTCACAAAATGGTAGGATAACAGCATATTTTGAATATATTTATTTACAAGAAATACACTTGAATTATGCAGAGATAAAATAAGGAACTGATATAAAACCTATTATGCTTCATCTGAACAGAAAAAAGGAGAAATAATAATCATGATTTCAGACAAGGCAACAACAAAAAAAGATCAGTAAAAGAAATAACCATGGAAAATACATTATGATGAAAGGTATCATAAATAATGAATTAATAGACATAATATATCAATTTATGTATGTATACTTGTATATATGTTAATTGAATGCCATGTCATCTAAACACTAAGAATGAGTCACATGGAGTATTAGGAAGGAAAATTATACACATAGAGGACCTCAATGTGTCCTTTTCAGAATGAAACAAGTAAAAATAAATAAGTTAACAGCATGTAAAGAATTTTTGAAAAATCAGATATGATGGGTTTCTGGCAATACTGAGTAGAAATAGAAAGGAATACACACACACACATACATACACAAACACACTTTTTCCATTTGTGCACAGCACTTTTTAAAAAAAGATCGTCTATTCTTACAAGTATATGCAAAAATATTAACTACATCTTTTGCTATCCTCAATGCAATAAAAATTATATTCAAAAATGGGCCACTGAGGATAGGATTAAAAATAATGTGGAAAACAAGTAACATCCTAAAGAATTTTTGGGTCAAAGAACAAATCACAGAAACAATAAATAGTTCCATCAAAAATAATTACAACAATGAGAAAACATACCAAAATTTTTGGAATTCAGCCAAAGTAGTCCTTAGCGGAAAATTCATATCTCTAAACACTTTCATCAATAAAAGAGAGAAAGAACAGATCAATGAATTGGGTACCCAACTAAAATATCAACAATTGTTTAAAAACCTAGTCAACACTAATATAGAAATTCTGAAAAATCCAGAGAGATTAATAAAATTGACAGTTAAAACAACTAGGAGCTGTTTTTTTTTAGAGGGAAAAAGAATAAAATAGATATGTCATTAGCTAATTTGCTTAAATAAAGAGAAAGATCAAATTCCCAGTATAAAAACTTTTTTTAAAAAAGTACATAATCAAAGGAAATTAATAGAAACTATCTAAAATACATGACCACAAAACTGTCAACTTAAATGAAATGGATATTTAGAAAATTATCATATGCCCAGATTAATAGAAGAAATAGAAAACTGAAATAACCAAATTTTGGACAAAAAATTTTTTTGACTATCAAATTAACTATCAAAAGAAAAATATCACAAATCCAGATGAATATAAAAGCAAATTCTATCAAATATTTATAGAATGATTATTTCTAATTTACATTAACTTTACAATAACAGGAAAAGGGATCCATATATATTTCCTCTATTTTATAAATAACTAAACCAGAAGGAGTCAAAATGAGAAAGAAAATTAAAGACCAATATCCCTAATGAATGATAATTAAAATTATTAAATATTAGCAAAGAAATGACGGTAGCACATCACAAAGATCAAACACTATGACCAGGCTGGATTTATACCAGAAATGCAAGATTAGTCCAATATTTAACAACTATAAACATACTAAACTATATCAATAATAATAATAATAATATCTATAGATGTAGAGAAATTTTTTTGACAAATTACATAGCTGATTTCTATTTTAAAACACTTGAAAAAATAGGAATATATAGACCTTTTCTTCATAAGGTAAATAGTTATCTATCTGAAACAAAGAATCAGCATTACGTGCAATAAAGAAAAATCAGAGACTGTCCAGTAAAATCAAGGGTAAAGCAAAGGTGTCCATTATCACCATTCCTATATGATAGTAATGCTGGCTATAGCAATAAGAAAAGAAAAAAAAAATAAATGCAAAAAAAGAAAATTACATTGCTTTCTGGAGACAATATGATTTGGAAAACGAAAAAAAATATGACTGAAAAGAATAACTTCAGCAAAAGCAGACACAAAATACACCCACATAAATCCTTAGCATTTCTTTATATTACTAACAAGTCCTAGCAAGGAAAAAACAAAAAGGAAAATTATATTAATATGATATAATATAATATATAATAATAAATTTTTTCTTCAGATTATACCCTCCAAATGCTACATCCTCTCCCTTTAACTAGCCTTTGGGTTCCCCAAGAACACTAGGGTCACCTGAATCAGGCAAACCCAAGGCTGAACACAGATCTAGAACCATTCCAGAACACCAACTAGAGCTGTCAGGCAGAGATCAACTTCCCACCAACTCTATCAACTTCCCAAAAAAGGAATAAACCCAGACCCAGTCTAGCATTCTGTGCAAAATACTTTGAAGACTGTGAGCTTCTGTCCCCATCTGTCACTTTCTATGATTCTTTCTGCTTTTTCTGCTAATGTCCCTATATCCTATAAGAATTTCTTAGAGAATATTTAGGAGAAATTATCTTCTGCTCCCTTCCTCATAATTTCTCATAACCATGCCTCTCAATCCAATCTCTCCCATGCAACTCTGCCCAAATCTTCCATTGTGCCCTCTGGAATTCCCATTTCATAGAAGACAAACTATTCTTCATATTTCTTTCAAACCATTAATCTACTTGTCCTCTATACAGTGCAACTCTTCATTGATGGTGTCACATCCCTTTCTATTCTCTCCAGCATAGGTTGTACCTTCTCTCACACTCCCAACACCTGGTTCTAAAAGGAGAACTGGAATACTTCTTGCTCTCAACTCCTATTTCCAGATTGTCCCTTGACTTTCTTCACTTGGTAATATTTCCTTTTTTGAAGTACACATAATTAAAATATTTCATCCAATACAAATTCAGACATAGATTGATAGATATCATTTTAACTCCCAGATCATTCTTACTACTTTCTCAATTAATTCAGCATCTGGTTTACAACTTCTTCCCAATTACTATACCTATATTAGAAGAATTTAATATTTATTTAAATTTTCACTTAATTGCTCTAAATCTCTCATTTTATTAACCTGCTTAAATTCTAAGAATTACTTTTTAATTCCAGCTCAATCACAAAGAGAGAGTCATACATTCTTGCACTTTTCTGATCTCCTAAATGAGTAGTCTAAGTGACACAAAGAATAGAGCATTGCGTCTGGAGTCCAGAAGATCATGAATTCAAATCCAGCCTCATATATCTTCCTGCTGTGTGTCCTTGGACAGGTTACTTAACTTATTTGCTTCAGTTTCCTCATCTGTAAAATGGGGATAATAATAATAATAATACTTATTTCCCAGCATTGTTGTGAGGATTAAAAGAGATAATAATTGTAAAGTGTTGAGTTAACACAGTGGCTGGCAAATATTAAGAACTATATAAGTGTTAGGTATCATTATTATGATTACTAATTAAAAACTCTTAATTTCCTCATCTGATCATAGTCTCTCCTTTCACAATGCCTCTCCCAATTATTCATTTTTCTTAAATCTATACTCGTCATCAAAATGGTTCATCCCTCCATCCTTTGGTAAATTCTTAGGCCATTACCCCTGCTCTGGCTTAATTTTCCTCCTACCTCTGCCTAACCTTTCCACTCTTACTTGAATGCTGTTCTTTTCTTATCAACCTCAGGACTTATTAAACCTAGATTTGTTCTTCCATGAACTTCATCTGCTAAGTGTGATCAACACGACTAGAAGAAATTCTATAACCACATAATTTCATTTTAACCAATCTCACCCAAGTTCTCCTCACTGCTGCAAAGCATTTCTTTTAATCCTCCCTGACCTTTTTCCCCAAAGAAGCTACTCCAAACCATACTATTTTGACATAAAAATAACAAGAGGCATGGTTTCAATAAAACCTGGGAAAATTTATATGAACTGATAAAAAATGAAGTGAGAAAAACCAGAAAAACAATGTACACAGCAATTACAATATTGTAATGATGATTAACTGTGAAAAACTTAGCTACTTTGACCAATGCAATCAATTATTCACAATTCCAAAGGACTTATAATGAAAAATCTTAAATACTTTCAGAGAGAGAGAGAGAACTAATAAATTCTTAGTGCAGAGTGAAGCATGTTGTTTTTCACTTTCTTTTTGGCAATATGGCTAATACAGAAATATGTTTTGTAGGACTTTTATGCATAAAGGTAACATAATGTCTATCCTCTCTATGGGTGTGGGCTGGGAGGGAAAGAATTTGAAACTCAAAATTTTTTAAATAATGTTTAAAAAATTTTTTTTTAAGTTGTTCCAAACTCTCTCTTCCCTCCTTAAGTCTCTCACATCCAGTCCTCAACCTCTCAGCTAGGGACTTTGTTTTGTTTTGTTTAATATGTAGGGGAAAGTAAGCCCATTCAATATATTCTCTCTCTTCTCCAATTCTCTCCATCTCAAAACCTCTTGGAATCATCTCCCATTTTGCTCTTTCCCCCAATCTCTGACAACAAAGAATTACCAAAGCCAATTGGCAATCCCTACATGTACATATGATCTCATCCCCTCCTATCTCCTCCAGGGAACTGTAACTTCAATCATTTCTTCCCATTACACTTTTCCTATCAACTATTCCTTCTCTACAGCCTCTCAATATGCATGTTTCTCTCATCCTTTTTTTTTTTTAATTTTTTTTTCTCTCAAGCTTAAAACAAAACAAAACAAAACCAAAAACTCTTTATTAGACCCTACAATTCTGCATTCACATTCTTTCTCAAACTGCTTTTTTAAAAAAAAAGCAGTTTTCTATTTTTTAAGCCTGCGCTTCCTTTCCTTTCATTCCCTTCTCAAGACTTTCAGTCTGGCTTTTCACCTCATCATTCAACTGAAATTATTCTCTCCAAAGCTGCTAATTACTTCTGGGATTCAAAATCTGAAGATCTTTTCTTATTCCTAACCCTTATCTGTATCAACACCTTGCCCTCCAAGGTAATTGTTCTTCACCAGGTTTTTATGATGCCACCCTATATAGGTTCTTCAACTTGAAGGCTTCTTTTCAGTTTATTTTGCTCACTCTTTATTACCATGCTACAAAACTTTGGGCATTCCCCAAGATTCTGTCAGGAGTCCGATGTTCTTCTATACAATCATGGTAACCTCATCCATTCCCACAGATCTATTTATTGCTTCCAAACTAATGACTCCAGAACCCCATTCTCATCTCTAAAGCTTTACTCCTATATAACCACATGTTTATTGTACATTTAAAACCACATGCCCTGAGATATATTAAATTCAGCACGTCTAAAATTGAACTCCTAAAAACCTTCCCTATTTCTAAGGCATCACCATCTTTCCGGTGACTTCCACATTTACAACAAACTTGACATTATTCTGTACTGTTCACTCTTCCACAGCCCACATATTCAAACAATGCCAAAATCCTGCTATATTTATGATATCTCAAATTCACTCTCCTTTCTCTCCACTCTTACAGTTACAATCTTCGTTCAAGCTCCCATCACCTTTCATCCTCCTAACTAGTCACTCTACTTCAAGTCTTTTCTCATTTCAGCCAGCACTATACATTGGTATCAAACTAATTTTCCTTAAGTACAAATATGACCATATGACTTTATTAAATCTCAATTCACAGGCTTCCCGTTGCCTCTAGGGTGAAATATAAACTCATGTTTAGCTTTTTTTTTTTTTTTTGCTGAGGCAACTGGAGTTAAGTGACTTGCCCAGGGTCACACAGCTAGGAAGTGTTAAGTGTCTAAGTCCAGATTTTAACTCAGGTCCTCCTGACTTTAGGGCTGGTGCTCTATCTACTGCACCAGTCCTGCCCTGTCATGTTTAGCTTTTAAAGCCCTATGCAAACTCTCTCCACCTTATTTTTCTATATTCAGTGGACATTATGATCCTTCCCACACTGAGATCTACCCAAACTGGCCTTTTCTTTGTTCCTAACTCATGACACATCACCTCCTATTTCTTTGTCTTTGTACTGACAGTCACCCGAGTCTGGATTGTACTTCCTCCCTCCCCTCCACCTCAGACTCCTTTTCCTTCTTTAATACTGTTTTAAGAAGCTTTTCTTGATCCTCCTCCCCTTCCCCCCAATTGCTAGTTATAGTTGTACTGTATGCATTTTTATATGTATTCGTTATCTATCTCATTAGAATGTTAACTTATGATTAGTAGAGACTGTTTCATTCTTTGAGCATGTATCCGGAGCCAAATTCATAATAGGTGCATAATAGGTGCTTAATAAATACATGTTGTTTGAGACTGAAGACATGAACCAGAACTATATGAATACAACTATAAAACACTATTTTTATAAGAAAAAGACCCAAGGGGCAGCTAGATGGCGCAGTGGATAGAGCACCAGCCCTGAAGTCAGGAGGACCCGAGTTCAAATCTGGTCTCAGACACTTAACACTTCCTAGCTGTGTGACCCTGGGCAAGTCACTTGACCCCAACTCCCTCAAAAAAAAAAAAAAAAAAAGAAAAAAAGAAAAAGACCCAAGTAAATGGATAAATAGTAATTGCTCACAGGTAGGATGCTCATATGTAATAAAAATGTCAATTTTTTTATCTATTCATTGAGGGTCATACCAATAAAACTATCAAAAGATTTATATAACTAGAAAAAATAGCAACAAAGTTTATGTAGAAGAACAAAAGATGAAGAAACTCAAGAGGACACAATAAAAAGTGGACAAGGAGGACACCTATTAGAACTAGATGTTAATGGTTCTCTTCAACAATGAGATGTTTCAAACCAGTTCCAGCTATTCAGTGACGAAGAAAGCCATATACACCCAGGGAGAGGCCTGTGGGATCTTTGTCTGGACCACAACATAGCATTTTCACACTCTCTATTGATATTTGCTTGCATTATGTTTTCCTTCTCAGGTTTTTTTTTTTTTCTTTCCTGTATAGCAAGATAACTGTATAAATATGTATACACATATTTGATCTGTCAAATATTTTAATATAATTAACATGTATTAGACTTCCTGCCATTTAGGGAAGGGGGTGGGGAGTAGGAGGGAAAAATTTGTAACAGAAAGCTTTGCAAGGGTAAATGTTGAAAAATTACCTATGCAGATGTTTTGTAAATAAAAAGCTTTAAAAAAAAAACTAGATGTCAAATTGTATTACATATCAATAATTATTAAAACAGTTAAAAATTGATAAATTGATCAGAAAACAAAGTGGGTACACTAAACAAAGAAACTCAAATGAACCTAGCAGCCAAAGAGTTAATGCACTCAGACTCCAGATACTGAATAAGTATTCACTATTCAACAAAAATTGGATAGCAGTTTGGGAGAAATCATGTATAATCCAACATCTCATACTACATAACAAGATAAGCTCCAAATAATGATACAAACTTTAAATGGTTACATAATAAAGAAGAGGAACAAAGAAATTACCTTTTAAAATAATGGATAAAGAAAGAATTCATGACCAAACAAAGGGTAGAGGGCATTACAGGAAATAAAAAGTACAACTCTGATTACATAAAATTCATGCAGCTAAACTTAGGAAGAAAATCTGAGACAAATTTCTTCGATAAAGGTCTGACTATAAGAACTAATTCAAATTTATCAGAACAAAAACCATCCTCCAATAGACAAAGAATATAAACAACTAATTTTCTTTTTTTTTATTAAAGCTTTTTATTTGTATAACATATGTATGGGTAGTTCCCCAGCATTGATCTTTACAAAGCTCTCCATTACAACTTTTACCCCCAGTCCCCTCCCCTCCCCTAGATGGCAGGAAGTCCACTACATGTTAATAATGTAATAATAGTTGACAAGTTGTGCAAGAAAAATCCTATCTACAAGAAAAAAAAAGAAAACCAGAGAAAGGCAACATAATGCAAGCAAACATCAATAGAGATCATGAAAATGTTACATTGTGGTCCATATTTCATATCCCTCTCTCTGGGTTTATATGGTTTTCTTCAGTGAGCAATTGGAACTGGTTTGAGACATTTCTTTGTTGCAGAAAGCAATGGACCTCAGAATTGATCATCATATAGTATTGTTGTTGCCGTGTATAAAGATCTCCTGGTTCTGCTCGTTTCACTCAGCATCAGTTCATGCAAGTCTCTCCAGGCCTCTCTGAAATCATCCTGCTGGTCGTTTCTTACAGAGCAATAATATTCCATAACATTCATATACCATAATTTATTCAGCCACTCTCCAACTGATGGGCATCCCTTCAGTTTCCAGTTTCTAGCCACTACAAAAAGGGCTGCCACAAACATTCTTGCACATGTGGGTCCCTTTCCCTCGTCTAAGATCTCTTTGGGATATAAGCCCAATAGAAACACTGCTGGGTCAAAGGGTATGCATAGTTTGATAACTTTTTGAGCATAGCTCCAAATTGCTCTCCAGAATGGTTGGATCCGTTCACAGTTCCACTAACAATGTATTAGTGTCCCAGATTTCCCACATCCTCTCCAGCATTCATCATTATCTTTTCCTGTCATTTTAGCCAATCTGACAGGTGTGTAGTGGTCCCTCAGAGTTGTCCTAATTTGCATTTCTCTGATCAATAGTGATTTGGAGCAACTTTTCATATGACTAGAGATGGTTTTAATTTCATCATCTGAAAATTGTCTGTTCATATCCCTTGACCACTTATCTATTGAAGAGTGGCTTGAATTCTTATATATATATGAGACAATTCTCTATATATTTTAGAAATGAGGCCTTTATCAGAACCATTAAATGTAAAGATGATTTCCCAGTTTGATGCTTCCCTCCTAATCTTGTCTGCATTAGTTTTATTTGTACAAAAATTTTTTAACTTAATATAATCAAAATTATCCATCTGGTGTTCAATTGTCCAGATCTTCTTTGGACATAAATTTATTCCATCTCCACAGGTCTGAGGTAAACTATATTACGTTCTTCTAACTTGCTTACAAAATCACTCTTTATATCTAGATCTTGAACCCATTTAGATCTTATCTTGGTATGTGGTGTTAGGTGTGGGTCAAGCCCTAATTTCTTCCACACTAGTTTCCAATTTTCCCAGCAGTTTTTGCCAAATAGTGAGTACTTATCCCAAAAGCTGGGGTCTTTGGGTTTATCAAAGACTAAATTGCTATAGTTATTGCCTAGTTTGTCTTGTGATTCTATCCTATTCCACTGATCGACTACTCTATTTCTTAGCCAGTACCAAATGATTTTGATGACCGCTGCTTTATAACATAGTTTTAGATCTGGTACAGCAAGGCCACCTTCACCTGTCTTTTTTTTCATTAATCCCCTTGAAATCCTTGACCTTTTGTTCTTCCAAATGAAGTTTGCTACTATTTTTTCTAGATCTGTAAAATAATTTCTTGGCAGTTTGATTGGTATGGCACTAAATAAGTAGATTAGTTTGGGTAGTATTGTCATTTTTATTATGTTCGCTCTGCCTACCCATGAGCACTTAATGTTTTTCCAATTGATTAGGTCTAATTTTGTTTGTGTGGAAAGTATTTTGTAGTTTAGTTCGTATAGTTCCTGACTTTTCCTTGGCAGATAGATTCCCAAATATTTTATCCTATCATCTGTTATTTGGAATGGAATTTCTTTTTGTATCTCTTGCTGCTGAACTTTGTTGGTAATATACAAAAATGCTGATGATTTATGTGGATTAATTTTGAATCCTGCAACTTTGCTAAACTTGTGAATTTAAACAACTAATTTTCAAAGCAAGAAATCCACATCATCAAAGAGAAGAAAACATATTATATGACACTAATAATCAGAAAACTATAAATGAAAGCAATTGTAAAATTCTACCTCACATTTATAACATAAACAAACATAACAAAAATGAAAATGACAATTGCTGAAAACTGTGAAGAAAACTGACACAACGATACAAGGTTGAAGATAATGTGAATTGGTTCAGATGTTCTGGAAAACAATTTGGAGTCATGCCCAAAAAGTCAGAGAGCAAAACCACTGTGGATTTATATTCAAAAAGAGCAAGAAGAGAAGAAAGGTATCTATAGGTACAAAAAATGTTTATGGTAGCTTTTTTTTTTCTTCTTTTTTTTTTGGTGGCAAAAGCCTGGAAATTAAGGTAGTGTGCATAATTGGAATTACCCATACAATTTACCCATCAAGGGCTAAATAAACTATGTTTGTTATATGAATTGGATGGAATATAACTAATGTAAAAAATGATGAAATGGTGTCAAAAAGAAAAGAGGAGGAAGTGAAGGAGGATTCCTTAATCATCTTTTTAAAAAATGCTTAGAAAAACAGAAGGAAAGTCAGAAAAAAAGGCACTTAGGCAGATAAAAAGTTTACATATTTGATTTAAAATCTAGAGTTCCACATGCAATTTTCTGTTATAATGCTGAAAAATTAAATGCGCATTTTGTTTAATATTTCTTAAATTCAGGATCTTTCTTCATACTTCTTACATCCATCATTTTCCTCTCTATCATTAATGTCACTTTCAATTCAAGCCCTTATTACCTCATGTTCATACTATAAATTCTAAATGTTAGCAACATGTCAATCTTCAATATCTTTCTCTCCCATGTCCCTTCACCAATGATCATTTTCCATGGACTCCCTAGACAAATTCCAAACTTCTAATATCCAAAGCTCCTCTATAATCTAGCCCCTGTTTCATCTGGCAGCTTTTACTACTGCCTTACAAATATGCCCATCTAGTGGGTTTTTTTGTTGTTGTTGTTTTGCTGAGGCAATTGGAGTTAAGTGACTTGCCCAGGGTCACACTGCTAGGGAATGTTAAGTGTCTGAGACCAGATTTGAACTCAGGTCCTCCTGACTTCAGGGCTGGTGCTCTATTCACTGAGCTACCTAGCTGCCCCCCAGAAAGAAAGGGGCAGCTATCAATTTATTTATTATCAATTTAATCTTCCTAAAGCTATTAAGCAAAAAATATCATCACAAGTCCATAAGACACTGGGTTGCAACTAGATCATTACAAGAGAAATGAACATGCAAACCAAAGATTACATATTTATGAAATAGCAACAAAGAAAAGAGGAGAAACAGATATTGCCACCTAAATGGGAGTTTTAAGGGAGGTAAAATCATTAATATGGCAAAAACAGCATTCTTTTCTCTTGAGAACTGTCAGACTAAGATATGAAGGTCTGCTTATCTATAAAGGTACCAGCTGCAAAAGTATTTTCCAGTCCATTGAAGACTGGTGCTTCTCTTGACTCCCAAGGACACATAGGGAGTCTAGGTATGTCAGCTGGGGATTGGGGGTGAAGAAGGGGGTGTTCATCTTGGACAGGTTCATTGTATATTCCAGGTCTAGTGTAGTGTTTCTGGAAAATACAGCAACTCAAAAAGACTAGTTCTGGGGACCCCTTATGAAAGCACAGGCCTGACCATGTCAATCTCCTATATTCTATAAATCCCATTGGCTCCCTAACACTTCCAAACTCAAATATAAAATACTTTTTTTGGCTTTTATAAGTCTTTTATGGGGCAGCTAGATGGCGCAGTGGATAGAGCACCAGCCCTGAAGTTAGGAGGAGTTCAAATCTGGTCTCAGACACTTAACACTTCTTAGCTGTATGACCCTGGGGGAGTCACTTAGCCCCACTTGCCTCAGAAAAAAAAGAAAAAGAAAAAGAAAGGGAAAAAAAAAAAAGGAAAAAGTCTTTTATAACCTGGCTCATCTCTACCTTTTCAGTCTTCTTACATCTTACAACCTCAATTCCAGAAGACTGATGATGAAACATGCTAACCATCTACTGACCTAGAGATGGACAAGGAACAAAATAAAACATATTTTTAGACATGGTCAGTGTAAGATTTTGTTTCTGATTGACCATGCAAATTTGTTACAAGAGTTTGTTTTTTCCTTTTTTTCCCCCTTCAATTGCAGATAGGGGAGAGATGAAGGGATAAGTTAGTAAGCAAATAAAAAGAATGAAAGGAAAAAAAAATAAGAAAAGGCCAATGACATTTCTTAAAGGTATACAAAAGAATAAGTGGAAGATCAGAAAGTCAAAACAAGTAAAATAACTTTGAAAAATGTTGAATTATGTATTAAAAAAAGTTGCATATAATAGAAATCCACAAGTTTATAGGCAATTTTCCTTTTATACCATCTATTCATTCAGACATACACACATATTACCTACTTATAACTATTGAAATGCCTATTTTATTTGGTATTTGCAAACTCCAGGGGGAAAAAAGTAAAAGAAGCAATTAAAAAAAGCAAATCCCAGCCCCAAGGGGGTAAAGGAAAGGAAATGAATGTCAATCAATTATTGGATATTTTCTTATACAACTCCCATATTAAAATTCTGGTTGTCAGTGGTATTTTAAATCAGTTAATAAAATGTGTTTTACAGCAATTCATTCCAAGTGGCCAGGATTTCAGCAACAATGATGATGTAATATACGTTCAAACAAGATCAAATTTGAGTTAGTTTGAGATTCATGCTGAATCTCAAAGCGGGCAAGATCTGCCATCCTAACTATGATTTGGCATAGATTTATAACATGATTGAACTATTATTGTTCTGCTTACTGTATCTGAATGTTTGAAGGTTTAACTTAAAGTTAAAAATCTCCCTTTAGAATTTAAAAGTACAATAATATATATTTCTCAATATCATTCACTTTGGTAAATACAATTTTTAAAAAAAAGCTAAAACAAGCAACTTTTTAAAAAAAATTCAAAAAGTTTTTGATAAACCCAAAGACCCCAGCTTTTGGGATAAGTATTCACTATTTGACAAAAACTGCTAGGAAAACTGGAAACTAGTGTGGAAGAAATTAGGGCTTGACCCACATCTAACACCACATACCAAGATAAGATCTAAATGGGTTCATGATCTGGATATAAAGAGTGATTTTGTAAACAAGTTAGAGGAACATAATATAGTTTACCTCTCAGACCTGTGGAGATGGAATAAATTTATGTCCAAAGAAGAACTGGAACTTTTAATTGAAAACCAGATAGATAACTTTGACTATATTAAGTTAAAAAGTTTTTGTACAAACAAAATCAATGCAGACAAGATTAGGAGGGAAGCAATAAATTGGGAAATCATCTTTACATTTAAGGGTTCTGATAAAGGTCTCATCTCCAAAATATATAGAGAATTGTCTCATATTTATAAAAATTCAAGCCATTCTCCAATCAATAAATGGTCAAAGGATATGAACAATTTTCAGAGGATGAAATTAAAACTATTTATAGTCATATGAAAAGGTGCTCCAAATCACTATTGATCAGAGAAATGCAAATCAAGACAACCCTGAGATACC
>JAJPUD010002246.1:189087-209978 GCA_023553655.1 Myrmecobius fasciatus
CATAATTAACATGTAGTGGATATCCTGCCATCTAGGGGAGGGGTGGGGAGTTGGGGGGAAAAATTTGTAACGGAAAGCTATGTAAGGGTTATTGTTGAAGAATTACCCACACATATGTTATGCAAATAAAATAAAAATTTAAAAAAAAAATTCAAAAAGTGATCACAGTCAGAAATTTACATCATTTAAATCTCCTTAAATTTTTTTCTTTAATTTTTAAGTGAAATATCCCTCTGTGATACATAAGTACACAAATAGTTTCAAGAAAAAATACACTTCTGGAGCAGCTAAAAACTAATAATACAAGAGAGATTTTGAGAAGAAATACAGAAACAAAAGTAACAACAACAACAAAAAAACCCAAACACCAAATCTAAAAAACATGATACACTTTTATCAATGGGACTTACACTGTACTGATGTTAGAACCTCTGTTTACTTTGTATGATTACTAATGAAATGACATCATGCAAGTGTACATGAAAAACACAGACAAGTTAAGAATTTTTCTAAAGAAAATTATACATTTTAAACAAGCAAAATGGAAACTTAAAAATGTCACATAAAAAGGATTAATAGATTGCAACAAAAGGTTGCTTATAGAAATTCTAAGCAAAATTCTAAGACCCCCAAAACATTGGTACTACCTGCAGACATCAATACCACTGAGATAAAGTGGTGAATCACAAGCAAAGCAAATTTCAATGGTTCTACTTTTAGTAATATCAGTCAGGAAAATTGGCTACATGCCTAAAGATCTCTGACCAATTAAGTGAGACACTAAAATCTTCCTATTTTGTGCTGCAAATAGTTGAAGAAATTCATTTGATCTTCTGTGATCCATGTTATTGAAACTGATGTTGGGGAAGATGTTTATTTTGCAATTATCAATGTAATGCCACATGTTAAGAGAAACTGTCAATATAATTGATAATTTTAACAGTACAATAATATGAGAAAATTGAATTATATTATATTATGCTTTGCAATGACAGAGCTTGATTGACGTCCGGACAAAATGAAACTCCACAAGAACTGATTTAAAATATGATCCTTTGGGAGATTTATGTTTTCTTTCACAACTTGACTTTTATAGAAATGTTTTGTATAACTTCACCTGTGGTTTCTTAATTGTGTGTGGGAATAAGGGAGAGAACCTAGAACTCAAAAATTTTAAAAAACAAGTATTAAAAAATTGTTTTTTAATGTAACCGAATTATTAATTATTAATGTTAATCAAATATTAGTATTAATTATATAATTTGGTATTGAATTATTAAATAAATATTTAGTATTAAATAAAGTAAACAATTTTTAAACGTACCATTTTTAGAGTAAACTTGTGGCTTTACATTAAATTGCAAATTTACTTCTTAAATTATTTTTGTCAAGTTAAGCATAACTATGCTTATTGTATGATTGTATGATTATTTCATACTACTATTCTATTATAAGAGGTAATTTCACTGCCTGATCTGCTTTCTAAGCTACTCACAGTTGAAACTTGGGGGATCAAATATCTTACTCCTCTAGGAAATAAAATCAATATTAGTTAAAAAACAAAAAAAGACCGTTCCTGCAATTTGGATATAATGTACACTTGCATTCACTTATATCAAGAACTATAAGGAGAGCTACAAGAAGCTTATCAAAATTTGAGTATCAAATTTATAAAAAATAGTAAAAGATGGATTCTTAAAAATATTTTTCTGAGGAGGGATCCATCAGTCTGTTAAAGAGATCCATGATACAAAAAAAGTTTAGGAATCCCTACGTTAAAAGGAAAGTTCTTTGCAAAACTGGGGAACATTATTGTAGCAGAACACTGGTTACTTCTTTATTACTGTAAAAACATACTGCCTTTCTGAACTCAAGTACTTCAAAGATGAGTAAAATAAAACTGCCATTTTTCTTAATGACTAATAAAGATGAAACAAATTTATTTCATAATATGTAGGATAAAAATTTTTTAATTGGATACTATAAATAAATCAATGCAAGATCCTCAAATTCATCTAAGATTTTAAAAAGTTATTATATTTGTTTCAAAAAGAAATTTGGCTCTATGGATAATAAATTGATAAAATAATATTTTAACATCTTTCCCAATTTTAAAAATACATTCCTTATAAATGACATAAAAGAAAATATAGGCCTAATTGCCTTACTGATCTACAGAAGCAATATGTATTTAGCTTTTAAGACATAAATAATTCTAAATATAAGTATGGAGATTATCTGCTATGGACAAATATGTATATATATACATATATATATATATATAAAATCTTACTTCATTTCAGAGAGAAGGTTATTGTCTTGATTAGAATGTTGATACAATATTTGTTTGCAAAAACTTTATTATTACTTGGCTACAGGTAATATAAGAGTTCTCCAGTTTGTGTAAAAAAACAAATTTTATTATTAGTAGTAAATTTTTTATTTCTTTGAAATGGGTTTTTACTGCTACCCATTAGTAATTTTAAAAAGAATCACATGGACTTGGCTTTTCTTAACAACGCAGTAATTCAAGGCAATTCCAATAGACTTGGGATGGAAAATGCCAATCACCAACAGAGAGAGAATTAAGTGTAGAGAACTGAATGTATGTACATCGAATTATTTTCACCTTTTTGTTTGTCTTTTTCTTTCTTATGGTTTTTATTTCCTTTTGGTCTGATTTTTCTTGCACAACATAACAAATATAGAAATGTATTTAAAAGGACTGCACATATTTAATCTTTAATATATTGCTTGCATTCTTGGGGAGAGAGGGAGAAAAATTTAGAACACAAAATTTTACAAAAATGAATATTGAAAACTCTTTACATCTATTTGAAAAATAAAATATTATTAAAAAAAAAAAAAGAATCACAAGTCAATGACATCATTCTTTGAGAAATTACACTTAACCAGCCCACACCCATAACATTAACAATATTGATTATTCTTATAAACAAATAGATATCAAAATCTGCTTGTTTCCCACATGTTGTTTTCCACATCTATCACCTATCAACAATGTCCTTGATTAATATGTAGATAACTCTCAGTCAATAAACATTTATAAAGAACCTATTTTATGAGAAATTGTACATGTTTAACATTTACCGGACTGCTTGACTTCTAGAGGAAGGAGTGGGGAGAAGGGAGGGAGGTTTTGAAAGGATGAATGTTGAAAATTATCTATGCATAAGTTTTGTTTTGTTTTGTTTTTGATCAGAGAAATAAATAGCTTTATTTTCAACTTTGTTTGGTTATTCTTTTTTTTTTTTTAATACTTTTTATTTGCAAAACATATGTATGGGTAATTCCTAAACATTAACCCTTACAAAGCTTTCTGTTACAAATTTTTCCCCCCTACTCCCCACCCCTCCCCTAGATAGTAGGATATCTACTACATGATAATTATGTTAGAATACTTAAATCGAATATATGTATAGTTATTGCCACACATCATTTTTTTGTTCAGGAGAAATCATATCTATAAGAAAGAATAATCCGATAAAGGAAATACAATGCAAGCAAACCTCAATAGAGAACATGAAAATGTTATGTTGTGGTCCACATTTCACATCCCTCTCTCTGGGTGTATATGGCCTTCTTCACTGAACAATTGGAATTGGTTTGAAGCATTTCGTTGTTGAAAAGAGTCATGTCCCTTAGAACTGATCCTCATATAGTACTGTTGTTGCCGTGTACAATGATCTCCTGGTTCTGCTCATCTCACTCAGCATCAGTTCGTGCAAGTCTCTCCAGGCCTTTCTGAAATCGTCCTGCTGGTCGTTTCTTACAGAGCAATAATATTCCATAACATTCATATACCATAATTTATTTAGCCACTCTCCAATTGATGGGCATTTATTCAGTTTCCAGTTTCTAGCCACTACAAAAAGAGCTGCCACAAACATTATTGCACATGTGGGGCCCTTTCCTTTTATGATTTCTTTGGGATATAAGCCCAATATAAACACTGCTGGATCAAAGGGTATATGCATAAATTTTGAAAAGAAAAAGCTTTAATTGAAAAAAATACTACTATATGCCAGGATTGGTGCTAATCATTCAATCATTCAAGGCCCCCCCAAAAAAAGTCCCTCAAAGAGTTTACAAACTAATGACAAGCAAATAAATATATATATAAACAAGCTATCTAAAGAACAAATAGGAAATAATAAAGAAAAGGAAAACAAAATTAAGAAACACTGTAGACTTCCTTTAGAAAGATGGGATTTCAGTTGAAAGGAAGCGTCTTCCATATATTGTATAGATGAGAGTAGGCATATCAGTTGGAAGTAATTGGTGATTTTAAAAAAAATTTCCCTATTATTAATAATTTCCTTTCCTCCTCTGTTTTTGGCATCTGACCCTCATTAAGATACCTCTTTAGAAGAATAGATATACAATATAATTCATTAAGAAGATGAATGATATAAAAAGATGATTTGGAGAGGCAATGGATGACAAATGTAGTCAGAATACATATATTCTTCTGGTATCCAGATGTCAGAAAAAAGCAAAGCCGACCTCCAGCGTAACATGTTGGGTGAACCTCTTGTGGTGAACAAGAGAGGACAAGAATGGACAAGAACCATACAAGACAAGTACAACACAGCAATGGGTTATAATCAACAACTCTGAAGGAAACTTCCAATGTAATGAGACCAAAAATCCATTTGACTATCAACATAAAAACACTAAAATAACTTATGAATAGATGTGTGCAAAACACATCGTTTTTGTTGTATGCTCAAGATTAGTTTGTTCCAAAACTGTAATAAAAATTACATCTAAAGAGCAATGGAGAGTTTTCTGGTTTGGAGTTAGGAAGACCTGAATTAAATCTTGCCTCAGACACAGTGGGGGAAGTTACTTAATCTTTCTCAGCCTCAATTTCCTCATTTGCAAAATGGGTATATTTAATAGCACTTGCCTCACCAGGCAGTTGTGATAATCAAATAAGGTAACATATATAAAATACTTTGCAAACCTGAAAGAACTATGTAAATGTCAGTTAATAGTATTATTATAAAATATTTTATGTGAATAAAATGACAAATTATTTGGAGTTCAATGTCTTAAAGGAAATTGGGGGGGGAGGGTAAAAACTTTTTTGTACAAATGCAGGGCCATCCAATAACTATAGCAATCTAGTGTTTGATAAACCCAAAGATCCCAGCTTCTGGTATAGGAACTCACTATTTGACAAAAACTGCTGGGAAAATTGGAAACTAGTGTGGAAGAAATTAGAGCTTGATCCACATCTAACACCACATACCAAGATAAGATCTAAATAGGTTCATGATTTAAACATAAAAAGTGATATTATATGCAAATTAGAGGAATATAGGATAGTTTACCTCTCAGACTTGGGAAGAAGGAAGGAATTTATGTCCAAAGAAGAACTGGAACTCTTAATTGAACACCAGATAGATAATTTTGATTATATTAAGTTAAAAAGTTTTTGTACAAACAAAACTAATGCAGACAAGATTAGGAGGGAAGTAATAAATTGGGAAATCATCTTTACCTTCAAGGGTTTTGACAAAGGTCTCATTCCTAAAATATTTAGAGAATTGACTCATTTATAAGAATTCAAGCCACTCTCTGATTGATAAAAGGTCAAAGGATATGAACTGACAATTTTCAGAGGATGAAATTAAAACTATTTCCAGTAATATGAAAAGGTGCTCCAAATCACTATTGATCAGAGAAATGCAAATCAAGACAACCCTGAGGTACCACTACACACCTGTCAGATTGGCTAAAATGACAGCAAAAGATAATGATGAATGTTGGAGGGGATGTGGGAAAACTGGGACACTGATACATTGTTGGTGGAACTGTGAAGGTATCCAACCATTCTGGAGAGCAATTTGGAACTATGCTCAAAAAGTGATCAAACTGTGCATACCCTTTGACCCAGCAGTGTTTCTATAGGGCTTATATCCCAAAGAGATCTTAAAGGAAAGGGCCCCACATGTGCTAGAATGTTTGTGGCAGCCCTCTTTGTAGTGGCTAGAAACTGGAAAATGAATGGATGCCCATCAAATGGAAAATGACTGAATAAATTATGGTATGTGAATGTCATAGAATATTATTGTTCTATAAGAAATGACCAGCAGGATGATTTCAGAGAGGCCATGAGCTGATACTGAGTGAAATCAGCAGAACCAGGAGACAATTATGCATGGCAACAACAAGACTATATGATGATTAGTTCTGATGGACATGGCTCTCTTCAATAATAAGATTTTTCAAACTTGTTCCAATTGTTCAGTGATGAAGAAAGCTATATATACCCAGGGAGAGGCCCGTGGAATCTGAGTGTGGACTACAACATAGCATTTTCACACTCTCTACTGATGTTTGCTTGTATTACATTTCCCTTCAGATTTTTTTTTCCTTGCACAGCAAGATAACTATAAATACGCATACACATATTTGATTTGTCAAGGATTTTAACATAAGTAACATTTATTAGACTTCCTGCCATCTAGAGGAGGGGGTGGGGGGGGAAGGAGGGAAAAATTTTTAACAGAAAGCTTTGCAAGGGTCAATGATGAAAAATTACCCATGTATATGTTTTGCAAATAAAAAACTTTAATAAAATAAAACAAAAAAAATGCAGGACCATCACTACATAAAGTTTGAAAACAATTGCACTAGCCCCCAGCCAATAATTCATCCCACATAACTCAGCTGCTCCCTCCCAATGACTGACCATCCTCTACCAGCTCAGCTCCTTATCAGCTGCCTATCTATTGGGAGCCAGTGAGCCTATTTTACAGATTCAAGCACAACACAATCTATTTCTGTGTCACTTGGGTTTAATCATAACACTAATCCTGACTTTCTAACCATTAAAGGCATTAATCGATTATTATAACTTTCACACATAAATGTTTGAGAGATTAGCTAAACCAGTTATACTCACTAAAACTATGCTTTAATAGAAGCTATATCATGGAGTTTGGGGTGTAAAAATACTATCAAGTATCCTACCTGCCTTACACATGCATACCAATTTCACTGAAAGTCTAGATTAATATTGTAAAATAAGGTAAATCTAGGTGGTGGTGAAGGTTTGAATAGTGTTTCTGTTTCTTATAAATTTAATATTACGACCCCAACTCTTAGGAGCCAAATCTAAAGCAAAGAATCATAGGAAAGTTATTTATAAGTATGCTATAGTGGAAAAAGCATTCATTCTGAAATCAGAAATTTTTCATTTAAATCCCATCTAAAACACTATTTAGGTGATTTTGGGTTAAATCCCCACCACTCTAGGTCTAGTTTCCTTAAGGGTAAAATGAGGGTGTTGATCTAGGGAGTCTCTGAGGTTCTTTCTAGAACTAGATCTACATAACTGACTAAATTCTATTCCCCAAATTTTTAAGCATGGCAAGGAAAAGCTTCTAAATTTGTTAAATGTTTTAGAATATAAAAGTTTACAAAATTTTTAGTCATGAAGATCTAGAAACGTAGTAAAAGTAACTTTAAGGCACTACAAAGATTTTCACATTAACAGGAAAATAAAATACATTACCATTAGTCACAACACAAGGTATCTCTAAGCACTTAGAATGGATTTTTTTTCTTTCTGAGACCAAAGGAATATTTTCGATCCACCTTCTTCCCTTCCATTCTAAAATAAGCAAATACATGGGGATAAAGTACTTGTCATTGAAAATGCATACTGGGGGCAGCTAGGTGGCGCAGTGCTTAGAGCACCAGCCCTGAACTCAGGAGGACCTGAGTTCAAATCTGATCTCAGACACTTCCTAGCTGTGTGATCCTGGGCAAGTCACTTAACCCCAATTGCCTCAGCAAAAAGCAAAAAAAAAAAAAAAGAAAGAAAGAAAAGAAAAGAAAAGAAAATGCATACTGAAAAACACCTAGCCTCCTCTTTTCTTCAGAGGCTGCATATTACAAAAAGACTTTTCTACTTTGAAAAGACATGTTACCAGTGACTATATAATGTTCACTCTAAATACTGGGTTTATCTTTCCTAGATTAAGGATTCTAGTTCAAAAACAAAAAGTATCATTTTTTTTAATATATAAAGCTTTTTATTTACAAAACATATGAGTGATTTTTCAACATTGACCTTTGCAAAAACTTTTTTTTTCCCAAGCTTTTCCCCTCCTTCCCCCCAACCCCCACCCCAAGATGACAGGTAACCTAATACATGCTAAATAGGATAAATTATATGACAAATACAAAACATGTATACATATATATACAGTTATCTTACAGCACAAGAAACATCAGATCTAGAAAGAGAAGAAGAAAAAACAACCTAAGAAGGAAAACAAAATGCATGGAAATATTCACAGAAAGCGTTAAAATGCTGTGTTGTGGTTCACACTCAGTTCCCACAGGCCTCTCTCTGGATGTATGACTATCTTCATCGCTGAAGAACTGGTTTGAATCACATCATTATTGAAGAGAACCATGTCCATCAAAATTGATTATCGTATAGTCTTGTTGCTGTGTATAATGTTCTCCTGGTTCTGCTGATTTCACTCAGCATCAGTTCATGCAAGTCTCTCCAGTCCTCTCTGAAATCCTCCTGTTGGTCATTTCTTACAGAACAATAATATTCCATAACATTCATATACCATAATTTATTCAGCCATTCTCCAAATAATGGGCATCCTTTCAATTTCCAGTTTCTTGCCACTACAAAAAGGGCTGCCACAAACATTTTTGCACATGTGGGTCCCTTTCCCTCCTTTAAAATCTCTTTGGGATATAGGCCCAGTAGAAACACTGCTGGGTCAAAGGGTATGCACAGTTTGATAACTTTTTGAGCATAGCTCCAAATTGCTCTCCAGAATGGTTGGATCCTTCACAGTTCCACCAACAATGTATCAGTGTCCCAGTCAAAAAGTATCATTTCAAGCAAAGTATTAATTACCACTTAACCAGGACAATAGCTTTTCTTCTTCAGTTCTACCCAAGTTGTATTGTTCTGACCAGGTGGAATTATTGAAGGCTCATTAGAGAAGCAAGGGTACTGCAGGGATCTCATCTCCAGTGGTGTACTCTAAATCTAATTCCTCAACTATCAAATCTCTTAAAGTAAGACAGTAGCTCTTTTTACCCAAGCAAGTCTGAAATTGGTAATGAATATTACCGAAGAAAATAAAACCTCTTATTTCTGAGGTGGCACCATAAGGTCCTGCCTACTGCAATACACTTCTATGTCCAAGACTGTAGATTTGACTGTGATTTACAAGCATTTAATCATTTCAGAGAACATAAAATACTTAAGAATATGGAATTTAACATATTTGAATAGTTGGTGTTTATTTAGCTATCTTTCTTAGAAAAAAAGTTTTCTTAGAAAAAAAAAGGCAGTAGTTAAAATCATTTATGAATCTTTGTTCAATTCTCTTCCTCATATACAATGATCCCCCTAAAACACTTATTTGTCTGCTTCTCTATTCTCACTGCCACTATGCTTAAGGAAGCCCTTTACTACCTACCACTAATTGGAAGAGTGTAACAATTTCTTCCATCTTCACTAGGAACTCTGTTAAATGCTTCATATAATCACACGTATGACAGATAGTCATCAATATAATTGAATAGCCCTTCTCTGAAAAGACTTCAATGGCTTATTGTTCAACAATAAGGACTGGCAATCTGGGAGAAGTGGAAAGGCAGGTACCACCTGCCCATGAGTGACAACTGGGCAGTGGGTGGTGGTGACAGAAACGGTAGGACCCTTTCCTTCAGTAATGGCTGTAAAGGTCAGGCTGGAAGGAGAGCCACTGTTTTTTTTCCTATTTCTAGGGCTCTTAGGCTTAGGATCCTGAACTATTTCCACCAATATTTGAGCAAAAAGTGGTACTCAAGATGATGACATTGGTTTTGAACAAGATGACATATATGCTGCCTCCTAATTCTGAGTAACTATTTCAGCTAAGCTACTTGTATATGAAATATATTTACTTAACACACTTGCACAAAACTATGCATTATAAGTTATGAGTTATAGCAACAACAATATTATACAACAATCAATTCTGATGGACATGACTCTTTCCAACAATGAGATGATTGATGCCAGTTTCAACGATCTCATGATGAAGAGAGCCATCTACACCCAGAGAGGACTGTGAGAACTGAATGTGAATTGCAACATAACACTCTCACTCTTTTTGTTATTTGTTTGCATTTTGTTTTCTTATTCGTTTTCTTTCCTTTTTTGATCTGACCTTTCTTTTGCAGCAAGATAGCTGTACAAATATGTTTACATATATTGAATTTAACACATATTTTAACATGTATAAAACATATTGGATTACTGGCCATTTAGGGGGAGGAGGTGGAGAGGAGGGGAAAATTTGGAACATAAAGCTACGCAAGGATCAATGTTGAAAAATTATCCATGCATATATTTTGAACATAAAAAGCTTTAATAATAAAATATAAAATTAAAATTTTTTTTAAAAAATAAGTTACTTGTTTTCATGTTTTATCCTTTCACTTAAGTTTTATATTTCTCTAGCATATAGAACAATGCTAAATATTTACTGAATGAATATAACTTGATGCACTGATTGAGGAAAAACAATAAAATGGTAATTTGGGATAAGATTTTGATTGAACCAGAAAGTTCTTGATGAAGACATATGAACAAACAGTGAGAGTATATGTCCCCAGGTACTTAAGACAAATACATATTTTTAAATTTATGTATGTTACATTGTATCCCATCATCCTCCACTCTCCTAGTTCTTTTTTTTTCCTTTGTGCTTTGTCTTTATGCTTATTTGCTCTTGATTAAGTCATAGCAACAAACAAAACAAAATTAGGAAGTTACTAGAATTAAAACACTCAATTAGAAAAGACATTTTGTGTCTTTCCTAATTACTTTCCTATTCTCAAGTAGTGGTGGGATTAGTATCCAAGTAGATATGGCAATACCCACTAATTTGGGGATGCTGTGAGATTTATAGTACAAAGACAACTTTCCAATTTACAAATCAAAATAGGATATTTGCAGTTAAACTTCTGATAGCCATAACAACTAGTAAACTTTTCACTACTTCCTCAGCAGAGACTTGTTGAGGCTACACTGAAAGCTCTCTGAAGACACTCCATTTTGGGCCCTCTATTCCCAGAATTGAGAGAGTGCCACTTAGTTAAACACTTACTGACAAATTCAAGGATTTCTGTTGTAATAGTACACACAGCATCCTCTGTCTACATCTGATACTGAGGGACTCTCCTAAATTCTGCACACAGGAGATATTAACCCAGCCTGCCAAAGCCTTGCCCTCCATACAGCAAAAATTATTCTGGGGCCCACACAATGGCTTTTAAAAATATTTTTGTAACCTTATTTCAAAATAATTGATTTCCTTTTCAATCTTATGTATTTCATCTTATGCATCTAAGATTATTCTGAGAAGGGCTTCACAGGATTATCGAGAATGCCAAAGAGTTCCATGACATAAACAAGGTTAGAATCCCTTATATGAAGTTTCTTCTTTTAAATTTGTTATTAAAAAAAACCAAAAACTGGAATAAGGGAAAGGAAATGTTTTGAGTTTTCTTATTTCTTTTCTTTACATTGGATACCTGATGTTGCTTATGTGTGAAAAATGATCTAATACCTATCAAAGAAAAGAAACATGGCTACAGATCTGCACCTACCCCACAGCTATCTCCTAATTAGAAATAAATCTATCTCTTTTCAGGAGTCAAAAGCTCACTGAAAAGGCTCCTTAGTATTGTATACAATCAACATAATATCACTTGCCAAAGGGCCACAAGATAGGACCTCTTTCCTTTTCCTCCTCTATCTATATTCTACATAGAGCATCCTCCATGACAATGACTTCAAATTCTATCTCAAGCCAAGTACTGATTGTGTGACCCTGGGGAAGTCATTAAGCATTTATTTGGAGTCTCAGTCAACTCTCCATTTTATACTGCCAGCTAGTTGGTTAACATTTCACCAACCCCTATGCTAAATTATAAACTGTTAAGCATAATTATCTAGGTGAATAAAAAGAATTTCCTCACTGGGAATTCCCTATACCAATGATATAACAGTTTCACCTGTGAACGGATCCAACCATTCTGGAGAGCAATTTGGAACTATGCTCAAAAAGGGATCAAACTGTGCATACCCTTTGACCCAGCAGTGTTTCTATTGGGCTTATATCCCAAAGAGATCTTAAAGGAAGGAAAGGGCCCCACATGTGCAAGAATGTTTGTAGTAGCCCTTTTTGTAGTGGCTAGAAACTGGAAACTGAATCTATCACTTGGAGAATGGCTGAATAAATTATAGTATATAAATGTTATGGAATATTATTGTTCTATCAGAAACAACCAGCAGGATGATTTCAGAGAGGCCTGGAGAGACTTGCATGAACTGATGCTGAGTGAAATGAGCAGAACCAGGAGATCATTGTATACGGCAACAAGACTATATGATGATCAATTCTGATGGACATGGCTCTCTTCAACAATGAAATGTTTCAAAAGAGTTCCAATTGTTCAGCGAAGAAGGGCATATGCACCCAGAGAGAGGGATATGAAATGTGGACCACAACATAACATTTTCATGCTCTCTATTGATATCTGCTTGCATTGTGTTTCCTTTCTGACTTTTTTTCCCTTGCAAATCTGACTTTTCTTGCACAGCAAGATAACTGTAAAAATATGTATACACATATTTGATTTGCCAAGTATTTTAACATAATTAACATGTAGTGGACCTTCCTGCCATCTAGGGGAGGGGTGGGGACTAGGGGGAAAAATTTGTAATGGATAGCTTTGTAAGGGTCAATGTTGAAAAATTACCCATACATATGTTTTGCAAATAAAAAGCTTTAATAAAACAAAGGAAGTAAGTTTCACTTTGAAAAAAATTATGATACTTTTAAAACTACATTTTTGAACTTTTGCAAAAGGCCTTCTTGCAAATCCTTAGAGAGAGGTCTAAGTATAAGAAAGACAAAGGGCACTGTAAAGCCCATACAACTGCATCCCCTGTATGTGTGTTGTCATGATAACCTAGGAGGAGGCTAACCACGTGACAGGCCAGTTTCCTTTTTTACTCCACAACAAACAGTGATACTTCAAAACCCCCCCAAAAAAATTCTCAAAAGTAGAAAAAATAAAGTTAACACCCCAGAAGCAAAGCTTCCTCAGGCATAAAGGGTCTAAAGACTGAAATCAATCTTTAGGCTACATTGCCTACAGAAGCTTCATGCTTTTCATCTTCATCAATATGGGTCCTCTTCAAGGTAAGAAGATAATGCTCCCTGGGGAACTTAAAACATAAATCTGGAAGTGAAAGGTAGCTACATTCTATCAATAGGATTAGCCGAATGTGAAATATGTAAACTTTTAGGTACTGCGGAGTAAATTTTTTTTTTTTGAAAGAAAGAAAAGAGTGCATGCTACTATTTCTGTGCAAAAGGAAGTATAATTGATCCAAGAAAATTACTCATGAAGGAAAAAGCCATTCTTATTCAGATAAAGAACTGATGGACTCTGAAGATTGAAGCATACTTTTTCACTTTTATTCTTTTTTTGTGTTTTTTTTTTTCTTTTTGGTCTGTTTCTTCTTCCATAACTGTGATTAACATGGATACAAATTTCATGTGATAGCACATGAAATCAAATTGTTTACCATTTTAGGAAAGGAGAAGGGAAGAAGAAAAATTTGGAATTCAAACTTGTAAAAATGAATAGTAAAAAAATTGTTTTGACATGCAATTGGGGGAAAAAACTATTAAAAAAATAAGGATAACTTTCTCCTGTCATATAGGCCTCGAAAAGGCCTATATGTCAAAAAATATTTATGCTCACCAAATTGAGCATAGTGCCTACTGTTATATTATCTTGAGACCTCAAAAGAAAGAGTTAGATATTAAGAGCTCAACTGTGGTAGTTTCACTATGGTAGTTTGTTCTAAAAAACATTAACATGTTATCTTATTTGTTATATACTCCTTCCAGATTCATCTATAACCGTTTTTGGAACAACTGGGTCTCAAAACCATGATTTTGTTGATTTCACCACTCTCTACTTTTTGTGAACTGAAATAGATTGTAATCACAGATGTAATGTTTGTAAAGACTTGTGAGGTAATTAAATCCAAAGCTAACATTTACAGATGGGAAAACTGAGGCCCTGAAAGCTTCAGAAATTTGTTCAAAATTTTGCAGGTAAGTAGGAGAACCTACACCTAAGCCTGGATCCTCTGACTCCCAATTCTGGTCTGTACTGTGCATTGTACCATGCTACATCTCTACTCTTCTTTGTAACATCTACAAATTAGTTTATATCCAAACTGGATTTGCCCTTGACTACAAAGTCTTTCCATGTGTCCAAAAAAAAAAAAAAAAAAATCATGCATCCAGTATGTTTGCGAATTGAGGGGGTTTCTAGGTTTTTTTAGCCTCCTTGCAAGCATTATTTTACATCAGTTATTTTTCAGCAGGAAATAGCGATTATGTTTTAATATTTTTGATCTATTTTCTACTTTAAAACATCAACAACCTGCTTAAACAGGTAAGATAAAGCTGTTATCAATGCATGTAATGTCTTTTTGTCTTTTTTCTTCTAGTTTGATGTTGATTTTGACATCTGTTGTAACAAGCTGATTGGTTTACTGCACACAGACAACTAGAATGAAAAAACTCCCTTACTGGTACCCAGTCATTTCTTTCTGGTAAGATATAGTCAGTTTCATTTTTATTATGGTATTAGTCCTTCCTTTGACTAGTACCTTCCCAATTTTCTTGTTGAAACAAGATATTTATCAAATATGGGCTAGAGAATTTCTAAATAGTCATGGCATCTTTCATATGCTGATTGTGAATTAAAAACTCTGTATCTCCTATTACAAATCTATTCAAATACTACAACCTGTACCCATTTCTTGAAAATGTTGAATAAATCACCTTTCTGGAACACAGAAATCGGCTAAATGTTTTACACCTTTAGAGATGTCAAGATTGCCTTCTGATATAGCTGCCCCTAAAATAGGTTAATTGTAAAAATTTAAGGGGTGAGAAAGACGGATATACTTGGGAGAAGAGGGAAGGAAGAGTAAGAATTAGGAAAATTATCTCACATACAAGAATCACACAGTAAAGGGGAAAAGGAGATAGGGATGGTATTGGGCAATCTTCAACCTAACTCTCATCTGAACTGATGTATATATATATACATATTCAGTTGAGTTATAGAAGTCTATCTTACTAAATACGAAAGTAGGAGGGGACGGAGATAAGAGAATGGATGGGGGACAGAAAGGAAGGCAAATTAATGGAGGCCATGGTCACAAGAAAAATAGACTTTTGAGGAATGAAAGGGCAAAAAGAGAGCCACAGGGGGGGAAAAATACGATGGAGGAAAATTTATTGGTAATAATCATAGCTGTGACTGTCAATGAGATGAACTCACCCATAAAATGAAAGCAGAGAGCAGTATGAATTAGAAACTAGAATCTAAAATATATTGTTTACAAGAAACATACCTGAAATCAGAAAGATACGGAGTTAAAATAAGGGAATGGATGTCTGAGGCCAAATTTGAACTCAGGTCCTCCTGACTTCAGGGCTGATGCTCTATCCACTGCACTATCTAGCTGCCCCAGAACCCAAATTCTTGAAGGAAATGTTAAAAGAATTACTGAAGGAAAAAGGCAGTTAAACTATACTAGTGGGGGAACTTCAACTCTATCAGAACTCAATAAATCAAACCATAGCATAAATATGAAGTTAAGGAGATGAATAAAGTTTTAGAAAAGATACTGAAATTAACTGGAAACTAATCTAATTAAAATTTAATTGGAAACTAAATAATTTATTCTTAAAGAATGAGTGAATTCATTCAAGGCAATTCCAAGACACTTAGGACAGAAAATTCCATCTGCATCCAGAAAAAGAACTATGGAGATTGAATGTAAATCAACACACTATTTCCATTTCTTTTTTTTCCCCCTCTATCTCATGGTTTTTACCTTTTGTTCTGATTTTTCTCTCCCAACATGATTCATAAAGCAATGTGTATTAAAAATAAATATGTTGATTAATTAAAAAAAGAATGAGTTAAAAGAACAAATCATAAAAACAATCAATAATTTTGTTAAAGAGAATAACAAGAAAAAATACCAGAATTTATGGGATCAGCTAATGCAGTATTTAGAATAAAATTTATGTCTAAATACTTACATCAATAAAATATAAAAAAAGCAGATCAATGAATTGGTTATGAAATTAAAAAACAAACTAGAAGAACAAATTTAAAATCTTCAATATAGGGGCAGCTAGGTGGTGCAGTAGATTTGAGCACCAGCCTTGAAGTCAGGAGGAAATGAGTTCAAATGTGACCTTAGACACACTTAACACTTCCTAGCTATGTGATCCTGGGCAAGTCACTTAACCCCAATTACTTCAGGGGGAAAAAAACCCAAAAACTTTAACATAACATCAAAATATAAAGTCTAAAAATTAAAGGAGAGCTTGATAGAATTGAAAGTTAAAAAGAAAAGACAAAAACCATTGAATAGTAAATAAAATAAATAAATAAAAGTAGGAGCTATTTTTATGAAAATAACAATAAAACACATAAACCACTGAAGATAATTTGATTTTTTTAAAAAGAAAATCAAATTACCAGTATCAAAAAATGAAAAGGGTGAATGTACCACTAATGAAGAAAAAATTAAAACAATTATTAAAGCTATTTTGTCCAATTACATGCCAATAAATCTGCTAATCCAGTAGAAATAGATGAATATTTACACAATATAAATTGCCCAGATTGACATAAAAGGAAATAGAATACTTAAATAACCCTATCTTAGAAAAAAGAAATTGAACAAGTCATTAACAAGCTCCTAAAGAAAGAATCCCTAGGACTAGATGGATTCACAAGTGAATTCTTTCAAACCTTTAAAGAACAATTAATTGCAATACTATATAAACTACTTGGAAAAGAGGCAAAGTAGGAGTTCTAACAAATTCCTTTTATGATACAAATATAGTTCTAATACCTAAACCAGGAGAAGCAAAAACAGTGTAAAGAAAAAAAAATATAACAATTTCCCTAATGAATATTGATGCAGAAATTCTAAAGTACTAGCAAGAAGATTAGAGCAATATATAAGACTAGTTAGGATTTATACTAGGAAGGGAGTTTAATATTAGGAAAACTATCAGTATAATTGACTATATCAATAACAAAACCAATAGAAATCATAAGAATATCAATAGATGCAAAAAAGGCTTTTTGAAAAAGAGCACTTTAACTTTTTAAAAAATAATAAAAACATAGAAGTAAAAAGAACTTTCCTTAAAATGATAAATATTTTTTACCTAAAATCATCAGCAAGCATTATCTGTAATCTAGAAACCTTCTTAAAAATGATTAACACAGCACCAGCCCCGAAGTCAGGAGGACCTGAGTTCAAATAAGATCTCAGAAACTTAACATTCCCTAGCTGTGTGACCCTGGACAAGTCAATTAACCTCATCTGCCTCAGCAAAAAAAAAAAAAAAAAGATCAACACAGATCAGGTTAAGCAAGATGGCCATTATCACCTATTATTCAACATCATACTAAAATTACTAGCTATAGCAAGAAAAAAGAAACTGAAGGAATTAGAATAGGTAATGAAAAAAGTAAAATACCATTCTATAAATGATACAATGGTATACTTAAGACAATCAAATAAAAAACACTAACTGAAACAATTAAAACTTTAGCAAAGTTACAGGATATAAAATAAGCCAAAATATATCATCAGCATTTCTATCTATTAGCAATAAAATCCACGGAAAGAGATAGAAAAAGAAATGACATTTAAGATAACTGCAGATAAAATACATGGGAGTCTATCTGACAAGACAAACACAGAACTATATGAACATAATTATAAAAACACTTTTTACACAAATGCGTATCTAAACCAGTAGAGAAATACTAATTGCTCACAGGTAAGCCATGCCAATATAATAAAAATGATAATTCTGCCTACAGTAATTTACTTATTTAGTACTAATACCAACTACCAAAAATTTATTTCAGAGTTAGAAAAAAATTATAAAGAAATTAATCAGAGGGGAGAAAAAAAATCAAGAATATCAATGAAAAAAGAATGTGAAGGAAGCCCAGCAATACCAGATTTCCAACTGTATTACAAAGTAGTAACCATAAAAACAATTTGGTTCTGGATAAGAAATAAAATGGCAGATCCATCGAATAGATTAGGTATATGATACATAGTAGTAAATGACCATAGTCTTCTAATGTTCAATAAATCCAAAGATCCAAGCTTTTGGGATCTCTTGTTCATTTGTTCAGTCGTGTCTAACTTTTCATGGTTCCATGATCCAAAACACTAAACCCTTCTATACTTCAATATCTTCCAAAGTCTGTCCAGACTCATGCTCACTGTTTCCATGACACTATCTCTAAATCTCATCACCCTTCTCCTTTTGTCTTCAATCTTTCCCATCACCAGACTCTTTTCCAATGAATCGTATTTCCTCATTATGTAGCCAACGTATTTAAACTTCAATATTTATTCTTCCAATTAATAATCTGAATTAATTTAAGTACAGACTGATTTGATCTCCTTGATGTCCAAAGGACTGTCAAAAATCTTCTCCAGTACCAAAATTCCAAAGAGCCAATTCTGTGGTACTCAGCCTTCCTTACAATTCAAAATATCACAGCCATATATTACCACTGGAAAAATCACAACTTTGACTATGTGCACCTTTGTTGTGAAGATGATGTCTGTGCTTTATTGTATGCTGTCCAATTATCCAAAGCATTCCTTCCAAGGACCAAGAATCTTTTAATTCCATAGCTACAGTTGCCATCTGCAGTGATCTTTGAGCTCCCAAAACATAAAATCTGATACTGCTTTCATTTTTTCTCTTTCTAATTTCCAGGAAGTAATGGGTCTGGTTGCTATTATCTTTAGTTTTTTTTCATGCTAAACCTCAAACCAACTTTGCCTTCTCCTTTTTCACTCTCATTAAGAGACTTCTTAATTCCTCTTCATTTTCTGCTATCAGAGTGATATTGTCTATGTCTAGTGTCATTGATAATTTTCCCAGAAACCTTAATTTTGACTTTTGATTTCACATGATATATTTTATATATATACATATTAAATAAAGTGACAAGATGTGGCCTTATCACACTCCTTTTCAGATTTTAAACCAATCAACTATCCCATCCTTGAATCCAAATGTTGCTTCTTGACCCTAATCCTGGTTCCCTAGGAGCCAATTAAGATGATTTGGTACTCCCATCCTTTTGAGAAATTGTCACACTTTGTTGTGATCCACACAATCAAAAGTCTACTACAAGGCAGTGAGTGATCCCAGAGGGGAGCTTTTGGATTAAGACCACAATACTCATAAAAATTGCTAGAAAAACTGAAAAGCAGTTTAACAGAAACTAGTTACAGATCAACATCTTACAACATATACCAAGATATGGTTTAAATGGGCATGGCTTAGACATAAAAGGAGATATCAGAAATAAATTAAGAGAGCATGGGAAAATTTATCTGTTAGATAAGGAAAGACTTTATAACCAAACAACAGATAGAGAGTATTGTAGGAATTAAAATGGATAATTTTAATTACATTATATTTTTAGTTTTTTGCATAAACAAAAGCAGTGCAATCAAAATTAGGGAGAAAGCAGGAAAACTGGGGGAAATTTTACAGCAAGTTTTTCTGATAATTTCATTTCTCAACTATAAAGGAAACTGAGTTAAATTTATAGAAATACAAGTCATTCTCCAGTTGATAAATGGTCATCTAAGGATATGAATAGGTAGCTTTACAGAAAAGAAAAATGACAAATGTGGGAGGGAATGTAGAAAAATTGGGACATTAAGGCATTGTGGGTATTGTGAATTTTGGAGAACAATTTGCAACTATAACCCAAAGGGCTATAAAAGTATGCTTACCCTTTCATCCAGCAATTAAGTCTATCCCAAAGAAATCAAAGGAAAAGAGAAAGGACATATATGTACAAAAATATTTATAGCAGCTCTTTTTGTTGTGGCAAAGAAATGAAAATCAAGGGGGATGCCCATTAGTTGAATGTCAATGTATATGATTATGATTAAATACTATTGTACTATAAGAAATGATGAGCAGGATGACTTCAGAAAAAGCTGATAAGATCTATATGATCTGATGCAAGGTAAAGTGAGCAAAACCAGGAGAACACTATATACAATAATAGCAATTTTGAACAGTGATGAACTGTAAGTGACTTGGCTATTCCAATCAATGCAAAATGATCCAAGACAATTCTACAGGACTTAGGATTTTTTTTAAAAAATTACACCATTCATCTCCAGAGACAAAGAACTGATCAAGTCTGAATGTAGACTGAAACAATTTTTTTTCATTTTCTTTCATTTTCTTACTTTTTTTGCAACATGGCAAAACTGGAAATGTTTTGCATGACTTCACATATATAAATGATATTACATTTCTTGCTTTCTCAATTGGATATGCTAGGAAGGGAAAAAGAGAATTTATTTTATTTTTTTTTAATTAAAACTTTTTATTTGCAAAACATATGGGTAATTCTTCAACATTAACCCTTACAAAGCTTTCTGTTACAAATTTTTTCCCCTCTACTCCCCACCCCTCCCCTAGATGGCAGGATATCCACTACATATTAATTATGTTAAAATACTTGACAAATCGAATATATGTATACATATTTCCACACTTATCATTGTTGTACAAGAAAAATCATATCTACAAGAAAGAAAAATCAGAAAAAGGAAACACAATGCAAGCAAACATCAATCGAGAGCATGAAAATGTTATGTTGTGGTCCACATTTCACATCCCTCTCTCTGG
>JAJPUD010002246.1:214978-237144 GCA_023553655.1 Myrmecobius fasciatus
TATGTCTTGATATCATGAACTCTGAGAAAAGTAACAATAAGCAATGGATACAGCAAATAATTCCACCAAAAAATGAACATGATTATATTTTCTTTTTTTTTTTGAGAGTTCAATCCATAGGTGGAGAGTAAATTTTATTTCAGCATCTATACCAAAATTTCTGAGTAGCAATTAAATTTTCCATTGCAAAGCCAGATAATATTTTTCTGTCAGCCTTACTTCTTCTCTCTAATCAATTTTTTTATTAAAGCTTTTTATTTGTGAAACATATGCATAGGTAATTTTTCAACATTGACCTTGCAAAGCTTTCTGTTACAAATTTCTCCCTCCTACCCCTCACCCCCTCCCCTAGATGGCAGAAGTCTAATACATGTTAATTATGTTAAAATATTTGACAGATCAAATATATGTATATGTACTTATACAGTTACCTTGCTGTACAGAAAAAAAAAAAAAAAAACAAAAACCCTGAGAAGGAAAACAATGCAAGCAAACATCAATAGAGAGTGTGAAAATGCTATGTTGTAGTCCAGACTCAGATCCCACAGGCCTCTCTCTGGGTGTATATGGCTTTCTTCATCACTGAACAACTGGAACTGGTTTGAAACAACATGATTATATTTTCACAGGCAGAAAAAAACACATTATGGATGAGAGAGGTGTCCCTGAATCAATTGTATCAAAATTAGCATAAAGTTAGAAAAAAAAGATAACAATATGCAACTGAAACAACTCAACCTTTACCTATTTAAACAAGGTACTTATAATGAAAAATGGATTGCTGGTAACAGAAATGACATTGCACTATAATAATTTTCTATACAACTTTTGATAACATAAATCACCTGCCATAACAAGAAAAACAAATTAGCCTATAAAGCATCTTAGGCCATAAATCCTTTACTTAATCGCCAAGAAGAGATAACAAGGAAAGACAACACTGATTTGGAATATAAACTAATTTGCAAAATTTTACAAAGATGGCTAAGGGAAGCTGTAAGAAACATCATTTTGTAAAGCAAACAGAAGCAGCACAGCAGTTTACAAAAGGTTGGCAAGAGACTCAACTAAGTAAAGTCATTTCATGGGAATTTAAGGATGAAAACAGGACAGCAAACCAAAAAAAAAAAAAAATGGAGAGGAGCTATAAAGATTTTTATAAGTTATTTTCACCGTCACAGATAAAAAAGCCAACACAGTTGAACCCTAATGTTATAGTCCTAGGTGTGTTTAGAAGAACTAATGAAAAAAAATGTGAAAAGTCTGGTGGATTAAACTAAGTAAGTATATGCTAAGAAGAGCTACACTAGAAGCAATATAATTGTGAAGGCACTGAACAACTAATTCATAATGTGTCTAAAGGTAAAGTACAAAAAATTTCAGACTTTATCATTAAGACCAAAAAAGCTGACCCAGAAAAACGCCAACAATCAAAGACCTATTTCATTATTTCCATTTATACAAAATGTTTTATGAGTTTTATCCACACACATACCAAGGCTGTACTCAAAGAGGGTATACATTATGAAGAGGTAAGACATTGGAAGTGATACTCCATGCAGTACACTACATCTTTACCATAACACTAGGGAACCTGGTATAAAAGAATGATGAACTTGATGTCAGGAACACCTAGATGTAAATCCCATTTCCAACACCTCTTGGTTATTCAAGTCTGATCAAGTTCCTTTAACTTTATGAACTCACTCATTTTCTATCTATAAAATGAGTAAGTTGTACAAGGCTGACTTTAAAGTCCTTAAAATTCTAAATCTACAATCCTGATTATAACAACTCATTTCCTTCTTCAGGGCAAAACACCATTTGAGGGATCTTTTCCAACAAGTTGTCCCCCATCTTCACATTAAAATCATTCGAGATCCCTTAAAAGTTATGACAATAAAGATAACTAACATCAGATGAGGAATAAAACAGGAGTCAAAGATCCTGGCCACTGTCACGGAAGAGATATAGTTAAGATTCCAAGGTGAAAAGGTGATTCCCTATAAGGTTCTACAGATGACGCCATCAATTAAGCCCAGAACATTTCAAACACACATGAAAGAAACTTATATTCATTTTAAAAGTTTCCCCTAATCATCCATATAGAAAAAAATAACTAGCTGAAAAGATAAGAAGATAAGAATGTCCAGATTTTATAACATACATTTGGATAAACAATTTATGGAGCTTGTTCATCAGAGCATGCATATGTTTATGGGTATACACACGTCTGGAACAGAATGTATGACATGGTGGGCCAAGAATAAAAAAAAAAAAAGAGTAAGCTTAATTGCAAAGTTTCCTTAATCAACCCACATTTTACCCAGAAAAAGCCCACTTTTTTTTTTTTTAAACACCAACAAAAATTTTTTTTTTCTTTTTGCTGAGGCAATTGGGGTTAAGTGACTTGCCCAGGGTCACACAGCTAGGGAATGTTAAGTGTCTGAGACCAAATTTGAACTCAGGTCCTCCTGACTTCAGGGCTGGTGCTCTATCCACTGTGCCACCTAGCTGCCCCATAAACACCAACAAAATCAACATTATAAAATGGCTGCAAAAGATGGAACACAATCTCAACATGAGAAAATGTGAATCAAATAGTGAGCAGTGGAGAGATATTCTGGACAGTAAGCTGCAGTTATAACAAATGAGAAACCTCAAAAAACGGGGTAAAAAAGACATCATAAAGGGAATCTACAAAAGGAAAACCAAATGAGATGGTCATATACCAAACATGAGAAATGAAAGAACAGCCCAAGTATTCCATGGTATTCTTGTAACATAGATTGGGGGGGGGGGGGGAGGAAGAGAAGAGAAGGACTCTAATACTCTTCATTCCAGATAAGCAGACTTCCTATAGTAAATTTATGGGAGAACATGAGAAGTAGTACAGTTGAGAAAACAGTGAACAGGGCTTGAGTTTACATCCTCAATCTGTCACTTAGTCTTTAGATGTGGTTGAATTCATTACTCCATCTCTCTGGGCCTCAGTTTCCTAATTTATTAAAATAAGGAAAAGTTTGTACTAGATAGTCTATAAGATCCATGCTCCTATAACGCTAAGGGCCCCATAGGATGAACAATTATGGATAGGTTGCAGTCTATATCATTATGGATAGGTTGCAGTCTATATCAATGGCTTCGAGATCACCAAATCACTGAGTAGAAGTACAATCATTCGTCTTGAAAAGAGTGTTGGATTAACGGGAAAACTGGCTATTAGAGTAAGTTGCTTTGTTATTGTTATTAAAGTGAAATAATATTTTAAGTTAATGTACTCTGAATTTGTGCGGGCCCTCTAATTGAAATACCTCCAATTCTTGAGAGTAGTTCAAGAATCTTTTAATTGTATTTTCCAATTATTCACATTTTTGTTTTCTTACAGTGAAAAGGATATGCAAGGATAGCTCTCATTACTTCACTAACATAGCACATGGGAATTTTCAAGTCTTATCAAAACTCAGGTTTCTGATACTTCAAGTTTGACAAAAAGTGAAGACCTGTGAATTAAAATCAACTTCACCTCACAACATTAGAGGGGCATTGATACAGAACAACAAGTCTAGAAACATTACATTGTAAGGGAAGTGTCTTAAGAGTCTTTAAGAGTCATTCATGGAAAAGCATACTGGACAAGACATGGGTAATGCTTTAAATATCTAACAGAAGACACTGATCATTCTGATAAAATCAGGCTTCCTGGTTCTTTCACATAAAAACAATATATTCAATATAAAATCTTAACTGTTATTTTTTTGTAAATTCTTAATAGATCTTCAAAATATTCAAAATTTCAATTTGAAATTTCACAAACTTAAAAAATGTGATAAAATTAAACAAAATGGGAGGGAGAAATAAAATCCAAGTTGCATTTGAAACTAGAAAAAAATTTAAAACTTATTTGCTATGTAATTCTTTTCCATCTCCAAAACTTCGGGTTTTTTTCTTCCTTTGCTTTGGAAATTTAAGTGCTTCAGAAATCATATCTAAAAAACATTTCTGAAACTTAACTTGCAATTTTATCACTACGTTAATGAAAATTTGATTCTTCTTGAAACTGCATAATTTACATATCAGATACGGAAAATGGAAATTTCTTTAAAAATGTGAAAAGTTAAAAACTAAGCACTGACTACAAGCATATTTTCTTTGCCTTTTAAATTTACAGCAGGTCACAACATAACATTCTCGCTCTTTTTGATGTTCACTTGCATTCTGTTTTCTTATTCATTTTCTTTCCTTTTTGATCTGATTTTTCTTGTGCAACAAGATAATTGTATAAATATGTTTACATTGGATTGCTTGTCATTTAGGGGAGGGAGTGGGGAAAGGAGGGGAAAATCTGAAACAAAAGGCTACGTAAGGGGAGATATTGAAATATCTGTGCATATGTTTTGAAAATTAAAAACTTTAAAAAAAATAAAAATGAAAAAAAAATCTACAGCTAGGTTCTTAATCTGGAGGGCCAGTACTTATTTTTTTTAAATATTATTTGATATCTGTTATTTCAGTATGCCTATTTTCTTTTGTAACTCTGTTTTATTTTATGCATTTAAAAACATCATTCTGAGAAAGGGTCCACAGGCTTTACCAGACTGCCAAAGTAATCCATGCCACAAAGTTTTTGAATCACTGACACCAAAGTCCAAAGGAGGACTACTGGGTTTCAAGAGAGAAAGAGGAAGTCAAAGGTAACTGGAATTAATCCCATTAATTGTTTAGACACCATCTTCAGGGGTTGACCAATTTGAGTTAGGAAAAGCAGATCTTATTTTATAGAGGAAAAAAAACAAAAACCAAGACACAGAAAGATTGAGTATCCTGCCCAAGAACATAAATTCATTTCAATTCAACAAGCATTTATTTAAGTCTTTACAAAGTGCAAGATAGTGGTAGGCCTGGGAATACAAAAACAAAAAGGAAACAATCCTGGAAGACTTATAATTGTCTTAGCCAGAAAAGGGAATAGAGGATACAAGTATACATGTAAATACAAAGTAGGTACAAAGTAAATTCAAAAAGAAAGTGCTAATAACTGGGGGTGAGAAGTAGCAAAACATATAAGATAGCCCATTTAAGCTATGGCTCTGAAAGAAACTAAGGATTCTCTGAAGTGGTAAGGAGGAAATACAAATTAGACATAAGGGGCCACTTATGGAATGGCCTGGAGGTGGTAGATGGAATGTCATGTACAGGAAATAACTAGGGAGCCAGAAGGAATGGAATAGTGTGTATTCAAAGGGAAGTCATATGAATTAAGTAGGTGGGAGCCAGATTATGAAGGTTTTAAATGCTAGGTTGATGATTCTGAATTGTATCCCAAAAGCAAGAGGAAGACAATGAATATTTTTTGAGGAAAGGAAGAGTGACAGATCTGTATTTTAACAATATCAATATCTGTGCAGGATGGCAATTCTTCCACTGAGAAGTTATTAAGGGCAAGAAAAAAATAAGGATAGAGATTGTGTAAATAGAGAGACAGGAAGATATGAAAATCGTTGTGAAAGTAGAAATGAAAAAAAATGACAATTAATTGGTTGGGAATGAGTAAGAGTGGGAAGAATCCACTTTTTAAAAATTAAGTGACTGAAAGGATGGTGATGCCAATCAATTGACATACTAAGATTTGGAGTGATGGTCGGAAAGGATACAAGGCTATTTGATACATCTGGAACTAAAGTACAAATCTGGATATAGATAATTCTATACAAGGATTTCAGTATGTTTATCTTCTCAGTATGAACAACTGTTGCAAAAGTATAATCCACGGCTAGGTGGCACAGTGGATGGAGGTGAAATCAGGTTCATTTTCTTTTTTTTTCCCCCTAGTAAATTTATTTATAATACACATTATGAATCATGTTGAGAGAGAAGAATCAGAGCAAAAGTGAAAAACCATGGGAGAGATAAAAAAACAGAAAACAGAAGTGAACATAGCATGTGTTGATTTACATTCAGTCTCCATAGTTCTTTTTCTGAATGTAGACAGCATCCAAAGAAAAGAACTACAGCAATCACCTGGGATAATTTAGGTCAATATGTGTGTGCACCTCAAATGTATAGATGCAGAGATTAAGAAGAAACACAAAGGGTTCATGATTTAGACATACTATAAGCAGATTAGGAGAACAAGGGATAGTCTACCTCTCAGATCGATCTGTGGAGAAGAAAGAATTTATGGCCAAAGAATTAGAGAACACTATGAAATGCAAAATGGATAATTTTGATTATATTAAATTAAAAAGGTTTTGTACAAACAAAATCCATGCAGGGAAGCAGAAAAAAGGGGGAAAATTTTACATCCAAAGGTTTTGATAAAAGCCGCATTTCTAAAATATATAGAGAACTGACTCAAATTTATAATACAAGCCATTCTCCAATTGATAAAAGGCTCAAAGGATTCAGACAATTTTTAGATGAAATGAAAATGATTTCTAGTCATAAAAAAATGCTCTAAATCACTACTGATTAGAGAAATGTAAATTAAGACAATTCTGAGGTACTACTATACACCTCTCAGATTGGCTAAGATGACAGGAAAACACAATAAGGAATGTTGGAGGGGATGAGAGAAAACTGGGACACTAATACAATGTTGGTGGAACTGTGAACTGATCCAACCATTCTGGAGAACAATGATCCAGCAGTGTCTCTATAGGGTTTGTATCCCAAAGAGTTCATAAAAAAGGGAAAAGGAGTCATGTGTGCAAAAATGTTTGTAGTAGCCCTTTTTGTAGTGGCAAGGAACTGGAAACTGAATGGATACCCATTAGCTGGGGAATGGCTGAATAAGTTTTGCTATATGAATGTTATAGAATATTATTGTTCTTTAAAAAATGATCAGTGGGATGATTTCAGAAAGACCTGGGGAGACTTACATAACATGAACTGATGCTAAGTGAAATAAGTAGAACTAGAAAAACATACATAGCGGCAACAAAATTATGTGATGATCAACTCTAATGGATGTGGCTTTTTTCAATAATGAGGTAATTCAGGCCAATTCCAATGGAATTGTGAAGGAGAGCCATCTGCATCCATAATTAAGACTGTGGGAACTGAATATGGGTCACAATATAGCTTTTTCATCTATTCTGTTACTGTTTGCTTGCTTTTTTTTTCCCCCTCATTTTTCCCCCTTTTTGATCTGATTTTTCTTGTGCAGCATGATAAATATGGAAATGTGTTTAGAAGAACTGCATATGTTTAACTTATATAGAATTGTTTGCTTTCAAAAAGAGGAGGAAAATGGGGAGGGGGAGAAAAATTTTGAACACAAGGTTTTGTGAGGGTGAATGTTGAAAACTATCTTTTCATGTATTTTGAAAAATGAAAAGCTGATATAAAAAAGAAAATAGGAGAGAGGGAAATAAATACCTTTTCTGTTGTTTGCTTGCTTTTTTTCTCTTTTTTTTCCCCTTTTTGATCTGATTTTTCTTGTGCAGCATGATAAATGTGTAAATATGTATAGAATAGCACGTTTAACATATATTATCCAATATATGTTAAATATGTGCTATTCTTCTTGTTGTCTAGGGGAGGAGGATAGGAAGAAGAGAGAGAGTTTGCAAGGGTGAATGTTGAAAAACCATCTTGGCATGTATTTTGAAAAGTAAAAGTATTATTAAAAAAGAAAAAAGCGGGGCAGCTAGGTGGCACAGTGGATAGAGCCCTGAAGTCAGGAGGACCTGAGTTCAAATCTGGTCTCAGACACTTAACATTCCCTAGCTGTATGACCCTGGGCAAGTCACTTACCCTCAATTGCAAAAAAAAAAAAAAAAAGAATAAAGCCGCATACAGTGGAAGCTGGTCTTATAATCAGAAAAGAGCTTCAAATCTTGCCTCTCATACTATCTAACCACATAACCTTCTTCAAATCATCTATCTTTTGAGCCCCAAGTTTTCTCATCTGCAAAATAAGGTTAATAATATCTATAGTGATTATCTGCTATGGAATCCTAAATGGTTTTCTGCTATAGGATCAAATGAGATTATGTATGCAAACTGCTTTACAAACTTTAAAATGCTATGTAAATGTCAGCTGTCAGAAATACATAGGGAATTAGGGAGTTTTTATTCTATTTAATTAATTCTATATTTTGCTAATACAGTGTAGACTGGTCCTTAGAGAAGAAGAGAAACATTTCATTGATTGAAAAACTTAAATATGTGAAAAACTGTTTGGTGTACAAGTTGGCAAGAGTTTAGGAAAAAATATCTTTTAAAAGCTAAACTTTACTATGACACTACTATGGTAGAAAGTGAGAATATAAAAGACATTCTCCAAGTGCTATTACTATTTGGATTTTAATGATACTTGTTTCATTTGAAGAATAAAGCATGATGGGGATATTTTTCATCCCACTTTTTAAAAATCAATCATATAAAAATTCAAAACTGATAGAAATTAGAATCACTACGTCATTATACTCAGCTCCAATGTACCAGCTTATATTTCCTCCCAGGTATATTAATTCAAAAATTCAAACATACAAATGTAGAAATGGAATAAAGACAAGATTGCTTAGTAAATCTTTAATAAATTTAACATATAATATATTAACAAGGATAATTCTACAGAATATATATTATTGGTCATCACATAAATATATCTTTTTATCTGAATATTTTGTGATTAACAATTTGACCAGAAAGGCTGGAGAATGATTTTATAACTGAGAAATAGAAATACTTGGTCAATTGGATAAATTTGAGGCACACTGGTATCTTAAAAATCAATTCATAAATTGAGTTTCATAATCTTTCAATCTAGGATTCTCCTTTGGCATCTTATTCAATTTCACCAACCTCCTGATTTTAAATGTCATATTTCCTCTCTTCTTGGGATAACAATTGAACCTAGTCCTTAGCTTAATATCATAAGAACAATGGAAAATTTTTTTAAAAAGTAAGTATATGTTGGCTGCCCCTATCTCTAACCATTAAGATCAACAAATATAACTTGTGAATATCTGAATGAGTCCTCATGGATAAGACAGGGTTCCTGTTCTTATTTTGAGAATTCTGTCAGATTAAACACACAATTCATTGAGCTAGGAACTTCTGGGAAAGAGGAGGCCATCAGTAGACAATCAGAGGTAAACTACAGGAAGGTCCTGGCCCTCCTCCCAGATAAAAACAGATGAAGAGCTGAAAGTTTTGGCATCCTTGCTGCTAATTGGGCTCTGATCCAACACAGATTCAAACCAATCAAAGGAGAAATGGAACGGCAGGGTAGACTGAGGTCTTTTGAGAGGAAGAGATAAGCGTGGCAGGAAATGTTGGTCTTGTTTCACCTAATCCCTCTGGTGGCTCGTTACCTCCTTTTCACACTATATTTTCTCTAGAATTTACTTTTTATTGATTTCTACCCAAATTTTTAAAAATACTTTTATTTCTTTATTATTAGTTTTATTTGCTGAATATCAAGTTTTATGCTTCCCCCACCACCATTGTTAATTTTAGTTGTGGATTAATTCAAAGTTTGGCCAGAGAAAAAGCTTCAATTGTATAGAATGAAATTCATTTTACACACCAACATCTAATTAATTAATACTATTATATTAATTAATTGACTTTTTCTTTATTTTCAATAGCATATCCTGTTTCTCTCTCACTCATATACACACACAATATCCATCCTCTCCTACTGTAGTTCCTTTTACCTATGCATCAGCAGATCTATGCTCATGTCTAAACTATAATTCTCCCCACTATTTTATGTGGCTATTCCCTATATCTATCTCCTCTTTCATTCCTGCTTCATTTAAAACTTCAAAGAAACCTGCTTCGAAGAAGGTGGGTATTTACAGCATCACTCTGAATTGTACTAGTGGTCCATCAAAAAACTTTACTCTTTCCCTCTCAAATGTTTACAAGAGCCACCGCAGGAATAAGAGACAACATGGCACCTCTGCAGTGAGCAGAGAAAGCTGACCTGAATGAGTTCCAGTCCTGCCCTTTTACATGCTGGTGTTATAAGCCTGAGCAAGTCTCTTTTGCTCTCAGTACTCTGGGCCTGAGATTCTTAAAACTTTTTCCATTCTTGACCCCTTTTCACTTGAGAAAGTTTTACACAACTCCGTATATATAGGTACACAAATCAAACATTTATAATAAATTATAATTTCAAACCAGTTCCAATGGTCTTGTAATGAAAAAATCCATTTGCATCCAGACAGAGGACTGTGGGAACTGAGTGTGGATCACAACATAGCATTTTCACTCTTTGTTGTTGCTTACATTTTGTTTTTTCTCATTTTTTTCCCTTTTTGATCAGATTTTTCTTGTGCAGCATGATATTTGTGGAGATATGTACAGAATTGCACATGTTTAACATATATTTGATCACCTGCCTTGGGGGGAGGGGAAGGAAAAGAAAAAATTTGGAACACAAGGTTTTGCAAGGGTGAATGTTGAAAATGATCCACACTTATGTTTTGAAAATAAAAAGCTTTAACTAAAAATAAATAAATAAATAATCAATCAATCAATAATTTTGTAAGACCTCATTACAAGACCCCAATATGGGATCATGACCCACAGTTTAGGAAGCTAGGTGCTATTTCTAGGCTATTTCTAAGTTGCCACAAGCGCCCATCCACACTGATGAGCTTCCTAGACCAATGATATCAGCTATAAGTCCAGGACCTCTCCCTGTCTCAAACAACAACCCACACTGATTCATTTGAACTTCATCTTCTTTCTCTTCAGTTCAATATTTCCTGAAGGTGCCAGAAAACAATGGAATGGCTGAGTATGTCAGAAATTTAAATTTAGTATTGAAAAGGACAACTCTGATATCTCAGTACACCTTAAGTCTATAAAAGAAGTGCTAGAGGGGCAGCTAGGTGGCGCAGTGGATAGAGCACAGCCCTGAAGTCAGGAGGACCTGAGTTCAAATTTGATCTCAGACACGTAACAGCTATGCAACCCTGGGCAAGTCACTTAACCCCAATTGCCTCAGCAAAAAAAAAAAAAAAAGAAGAAGTGCTAGAGAAGATATTTCTAAAACTCTTCTGTTTTGGCTAGAAAGTAACATTTCCCCTCTTGTTCACTCTTCAATGAAATAACAAACTTTGCAAATCTTTGATTCCCATATATTTGTATATATGTGCATAAAATGTCTACCCCATCTATTGATAAATATGAAGAAAAATAGAAAATAAATTAATAAAACAAAATTTCAAAAATATTCGCTTAAATTAAATCTTGTATTAGTCATGGAGCAAGCTGCTGGTGCCTCCCACAATACCACCTGCTTGCTTGGCAATATGGAAACCAAAAACCTATACCTGACTCCAGGTGCAGAGATCTTAAAGAGTAGAAATTCTTATACAGAAAAAATGGCAGCTACAGAGCTAGAGAAAATTCTTCCAAGTTCCCCTGGCACAATCAAAGAGGATAAATTTCTTGACAGTATGGTAGCTCAAAGAGTTCTACTCTAATTTAGATTAAATCCCAATACTTTACTTTTTTTTGTAAAAATCGAAATTTGGGTCAAATATTGATTGGAAAAAACTAATAATCATACTCATAAATGTGGACAGTCTTTTGAAAACACTTTCATTTCACGTTTTCTTCACAATCTGGTATCCCATATAATCTTTTCAATTATACTACGGATATGAAAATGCACCTTCTATTTGGTGCTGAAATTTATAATAAAACTTAAAAAACCCCAACCCCTTATTATTAACCATCTCCTTAAAATCCTTTATTTCTGGGTTTTTCTGACACTTTTCTCTTCTGGCTGGTCACCTACCTGTCCTCTTCAGTCTCCTCAAGCACATGATACCCCTTTCTGTGGATGTTCCCCAAAGTTCTGCCTAAGGCCTCTCCCTCTCTACAATGGATTCTTAAGCTTTCTAATGTCATGGAGCCTTTTGGCAGTTTGATGAATTCTAGGGATTCCTTCTCATTATCACAACAATGTTTTCAAAAGTATAAAATACATAGAATTACATATGAAACCAAATATATTTAAATAAATCAAAATTCCCATTCCAAGTTCGTGGACTCCTTGAAATATCTCCACAGAACCCTGGTTAAGAAGCCCTGCTCTGAGTTCTCACAATTAATAACAGCATCAACTCCTATAAGTTTACCATTATAATGGTAACCATAGAGAGTTTACCATTATCTCTATGCAAATGATTCCCTTATCTCTAGTTCCAACCTCAGTCTCCCTTCCAGCTTCAGTCTCATGTTACCAATTAGACATTTCAAACCAGGTGATCCCTGAAAGTCAACATGTCTAAAACTGAATTCATTACCTTTCTTCCTAAGTTCTCCCCACTTCCAAACTTCCCTCTGACTTCCACATTTGCTACAAACTTGGCACAATTCTGGACTATTCCCTCTTGCACAGCCCACATATTCAAACAATGCCAAATCTTGCAATCTAACTTCACACCACCTCTCAAATCCACTCTCCTTTCTCTCTACTTACACAGTTACACTTTAGTTGAGGCTTCTATCATCTTTCACCTAGATTACTGTAGGAGTCTTCTCACTGTCACCCTACCTCAAAGTTTCTCCCCACTCTAATCCAACAAAGACAGTGCTGTCAAACTAATTTTCCTTAAGTATCAATCTGATCATGTGACTCAACCAACCAGCTTCAACTCAACAGCTTCCCACTCTATGTATGATAAAATATAAATTTGTAGCTTTAGCTTTTAAAGGCCCACACCAGTGGTGTCAAACTCAAATAGAAACAGGTCCACTAAATTGTACATAAAGATTTTCTGCAGGCTACATATTAACATAAACTTACATATTAACATTATATTTTGTTGCATTTTTATTTTGTTAAATATTTCCCAATTACATTTTAATCTAGTTCAGGCAGGGAATACTCAAGAATGCTTTGGGCCACCACTGCTACACATGTTTGACACCTCTGGTCTACACAACCTGGCTCTAACCTGTCTTTTCAGACACATTCTTTCATATTACTCTTCGTCCTACCCTCTGGGATGGCATTCAACCAAATAGGCCTTGTCTTTGTTCCTTACTCAAGATACTCTGTCTTCTGTCTTTTCAATGACCATATCCCATACCTGAAATGCATTTTCCTCCTTACTTTAAAATGATACTCAGGCACCAACTTTTTTTTTTTTTTGGGGGGGGGGAGCTAAGGCAATTGGGGTTAAGTGACTTGCCCAGGGTCACACAGCTGTTACGTGTCTGAGACCAGATTTGAACTCAGGTCCTCCTGACTTCAGGGCTGGTGCTCTATCCACTGTGCCACCTAGCTGCCCCGCACCAACTTTTAAAAGATGCCTTTTCTGATTCCCAAACTGCTAGTTAGTGCCCTCCTTCCCAACTGCTTTGTATTAACTATTTTGTGTGTGTCACATATATTCACATTTGTATAACAGATATTAAATACATGTGTGTATACATATGTGTGAATGTGTTTGAGTATGTGTGTGTACATGCGCATTTGTGTGTTTTTGTAAAGACTCTCCCATTAGAATGTAAGCTCATTGGGAATTCTATCCCCAGTGCTAAGCACACAGCAGGATGCATAGGTATCCGAATCAGAGTAGATGCTTAATAAATACTGATTTATGGATTAGCCCTTTTCTACCACATTGGAGCTTCTACATTTCTAGTTATACAGAAATCTTTATAATATTTTTTTGTTTGTTTCAATAGGAATAGTCCAAGTGATCAATAAGTACTTATTTATTAAGTACTTGTATGGTAGGTACTCTTTTTACATCTACCTAATTGATTCATTACCCTTCCTATTATATTGGCTTTTCCAACCCTTTTTATTCTTCCTTATTCTTTCTCTCATGGCTTTCCCTATGATCCCTCCCCCTGCCCACCAACTAAAACCCTTGTTTCATATTTCACTGAAAAAAATTTAGTCTTTTGTTAAAAATTCTCTCTTCTCCCATCCTCCCTGCTCTCTTACTTAACTTCAGTCTCTCCCTATCTACTGGCTGCTTTCCTACCATCTACAAACACACCCAAGTCTCCCTCATTCTCAAAAAACTCACTAGATCCATCCATCCTAGACAGTAATCATCTTATCTGTATCTCTCCTTCCTTTCACAGCAAAACTCCTTGAGAAAACCATCTAAAATAGATGCCTCCATTTCCTTCCCTCTTACTTTCTTAACTCTTTCCCACCTGTCTTCCAACCTCATCATTCAACTGAAACTTTCTCCAAATTTATCAATGCCAAATTTAAAGGCCTTTTCTCAGTCCTCTTCCTTTGAGGTTTCTGTATCTTTTGAAACTGCTGATGAATCTCCTCTCAGTTATACTCTCCTCAGAGTTTTCCCTTTCCTAGTTCACCTCCTCTCTATATGACTGCTCTTTCTCAGTCCCCTTTACTGGATCTTCATCAAGATCAACTATTAACAGTGGGCATCCTCTAAATGTGGAAATGTTTAGAAGAACTGCACATGTTTAATCTATATCAGATTACTTGCTGTCTAAGAGAAGGGAAAGATGGGGAGTGAGGGGAAAAAATTTCAAACACAAGATTTTGCAAGAATGAATGTTTAAAAAAAAATTATCTTTTCATGTATTTTGAAAAATAAAAAGCTATTAGCATAAACAACAACAAAACATATGAAAAGGTGCTCCAAATCACTATTGATCAGAGAAATGCAAATTAAGACAACTCTGAGATACCACTACTCACCTGTCAGATTGGCTAAAATGACAGGAAAAGATAATGGTGAATGTTGGAGGGGATGTGGGAAAACTGGGACACTGATACATTGTTGGTGGAACTGTGAAAGGATCCAACCATTCTGGAGAGCAATTTGGAACTATGCTCAAAAAGTGATCAAACTGTGCATACCCTTTGACCCAGCAATGTTTCTATTGGGTTTATATCCCAAAGAGATCTTAAAGGAAGGAAAGGGACCCACATGTGCAAGAATGTTTGTGGCAGCCCTTTCTGTAGTGGCTAGAAACTGGAAAATGAATAGATGCCCATCAATTGGAGAATGACTGAATAAATTATGGTATATGAATGTTATGGAATATTATTGTTCTATAAGAAATGACCAGCAGGATTATTTCAGAGAGGCTTGGAGAGACTTGCATGAACTGATGCTGAACGAAATGAGCAGAACCAGAAGACCATTATACACGCACAGCAACAACAAGACTATATGATGATCAATTCTAATGGACATGGCTCTCTTCAACAATGACATGTTTCAAACCAGTTCCAGTTGTTCAGTGAAGAAGGCCACATACACCCAGAGAGAGAGATGTGAAATGCGGACCACAACATAACATTTTCATGCTCTCTATTGATGTTTGCTTGCATTGTGTTTCCTTTCTCAGATTTTTTTTTCTTGTAGATATGATTTTTCTTGCACAGTGAGATAAATGTGGAAATATGTATACATATATTCGATTTGTCAAGTATTTTAGCATAATTAACATATAGTGGACTTCCTGCCATCTAGGGGAGGGGTGAGGACTAGGGGGGAAAATTTGTAACAGAAAGCTTTGTAAGGGTGAATGTTGAAGAGTTATCCATATGTATGTTTTGCAAAGAAAAAGCTTTAATAAAAACAAACAAACAAATAAACACACAAAAAAACAACGGGCATCCTCCAAGGCTCTGTCTGTTCCTGGATCACCTTCTCTTCTCTCTATATACTATTTTGTTTGGTGATTTTATCAACTCCCATGGATGATAATTGAATCCAGGATTTTTAGGATTATTTATCTTCATCTCTCTCCTAACTTTCTCAATTCTCCAACTGCTTTTTGAACATCTTGAGCTTGAGGTTCTATAGACACATGATGTCCAAAATTGAATTCATTAGCTTTCCCCTTCCTTAAACCAATTCCTCTCCCTAATTTCCCTAATTTCCACAGAGTGCACCACTATCATCCCAGCCTTCCAGGCAAGGAATGTGTTATCTTCAATATCTCATTCTTCTCTCATCTTCCATATGTCATCAAATTTTTGCCAGCTCCTGTCTATTCCAACTCTTGTATACAACCTTTCCTCTCATTTAACACTTCCATCACCCCAGTACAGGCCTTCATTGTCTCATGCCTGAACTATTATTGCAATAGCCTGCTGATCTCCCTTTCTCAAGTCTCTTTTTATGCCAGTCCATCCTCCACTCAGCTATCAAACACTCTCACTATTCAATAAAATGTAGTAACTACTTATTAGCTCCAGGATCAAATATAAAATCCTCTGTTTGGATTTTAAAACCTTTCATAAACTAGCTCTTTTCTACTTTTCCAGTTTCCTTACATTATACATTCCTCATCACATATGATCCAGTGAAAACTGGCCTCCCTGCCTATCCTCAAACAAAACATTTCGTATTCTGATTCCACGTATTTTCAATAGCTAACACCTCATGCCTAGAATACTCACTCTCCTTGTCTCTGCCTCTTGTCTTCCTTCATTTATCAGCTAAAATTCAACATTCTGCAAGAAGCCTCTCCAAGTCTTCCATAATATTAGCCTTCCTTTAAAGTTAACCTTTCTTTGGTTGATTATTTTGATTATGTAGATTTAGACCAATTCACTACAATTTGGTCCAAAAGAAATAAATGATTTGTCCGAGACACAGATACTAAGTCGCAGAACTGAGGACTGAGGACTGAAGATACTCTGCACCAAATCTCAAGGTCTTTCCACTATATAAATGCTGTCTCGATTCAACAGATTATCTGTGCCTACTATGTACAGATCTCTGTGCTGGGTGCTAAGGGAGAGATACGGTTTAAATCTGACAAAGTACTGCCTTCACCAAATAAGGGGACAAAACGCAGACAAAAGACATTATAGTAAGTGGCAAAGCAATGTGTAAGCTAAGTAACATTTGAAGTCATGGAGCCTGGGAGCAGAGATAAGGAAAGAAGAGACACAGATACACAAGCAATCCAATTTGACCATAACAGGGAGTCATGCAAGCCTAGAAAGGAGAACACCAAGTTATAGAGACCCTTGAATGTCAGAGTAGTGAATCTGAATCTTATTTCATAGGTAAGAGAAAGCCCGTAATGGGTTTTGAATGGAGAAGTGGTGTGATTAAATGAAAGATTAATATGATAATGGTGTTTAGCTTGGATGGGAGGGAGATAGAGACTGAAGGCCAGAACACTACTTAAAAGACTATTTTACAGTATTCCAAGAGAGTTAAGGATCTGTATAACAGTGATGACAGTTAAATTAAAAATAAATAAATAAATAACCAGTTATAAGATTTCTCTCTCTGGAGGCTGAAAAAAAAAAAGACTAGTAGAACAGACAGGAAAAATTTTAAAAATGATACACTTGAAATATCCATGGTGAATTTAGCTGCAAATTTTGTAACAGATATTATAAAAAAAGTAATATTATTCATTACATCTAAAATGAGCCCGTGCTTTATTTTAGTATTTTTTTTTATCAGTAAGCAATATATGGTTGAAGGGTTATTAAAAAATTAAATTATCTTTGTCTTGTACATTTTAATTATTTATTCTTTTAATCATTAAAAAATTTTTTCATATATAAAAGTCCCAAAGTATTTCACTGAGTCACAGAGCTAGAAGGGTATTTAGAAATAATACAGTCCAAGTCCCTCATTTTATAAATAAGAAAACGAAGATTTGGAGAAGTTAAATGACTTGGCTAAATGTCATACCAGTATTAAGCAGGCATTCAAAATGAAAGCCTACTCAATCCAAATTCAAAGTTTCACCAGTATTTATTTGTGGTTATGTGCCTTGTACTAAGAATGGTAGAATAAAAAAGGAAGTAGAAGTCACACCTCACACCTTGCAGTAGTTTACAATGTCACTGAAAAGACCACTGAGCACCAAACAATTAAATCTCATAAAACAGTATATAATCTAGAACTGAATTATGTTTCCAAACATAATTGTGAATGAAACTGAAGTTTACTGAAGAAAGTGACCAAAGTGGGTTGTATCAATAGTATAGAAGACCAGTGAGAAAAATGCAACCCATCTGACAAAAAGGTGTTGGCCTAAAATGTCCAGCTGAAAATTATTTTTTGGACGTGGTCAATGTGGGAATTGGTTACATGACTATGCATACTAGTTACAAAGATTGTTTTCTCTTCCCCCCCCCCCAAGAAGAATAAAATGAATAGGGTAGGGAAAATATTGCATAAGATATAAAAAGCAAAGTGGATTGGCTGCTGCAGTCTAGGAGGTATCACTGAAGAAATGGGGGACCGGACTAGTGTCCTAAAGGATTTATTTAAGTAAAGAGCTAATTGCAGGTGAAAACTCTTTCATCTTTTGCTAAAACTTAGTTTTGGGGCTGTTACTCGTATAACTTCAGACAGAGCTCTGTAATCACAGGAAAACAAAGAAAGCCACAAGGTGGTATACGAGGAGAATTGGGATGAAAACAGGGTAGAAAATGGAGTTTAGGACTTCTACTCAGAGTATTCTGCATCCTTATGCAAACTCATATAAAGTCCTCCAAAAATTACTCCATATTTTCATAGCATGACTATTGTGAAGACAGAAAGACACAACACCCTCAGTGCCCTTCCTCATCTCTAGAAAAGAACTATTAATTTAGGGTTCATAAACACATGACAATGACTAACATATACATATCAGGTATTCATAAGAGCATAGATTTGGAATTGTAAGAAACATTAGTTATCAAATTCAATTCAACCCCCTCATTTTACAAATGTAGAAACTGAGGCCCAGAGAAGTCAAGTAGTTTGCCTACAGTCACAGAAGTAATTAAGTGAGGGGTACAGCTTTTCAGACTACTACTCCTTGTACTGCACCATGTTGCTTCTAAACTTGTTACAAGTACGGAGGTGCTACAGCTCTGTGATTCTTCACTTTCCATCACTTATCTTCTTGTACCTCCTAAAAGCCTATTTCTTCAAAGACATAAAATAAGTACACGTCTAGGAGAAAAAAAGTACATCAAGAGAATCCATTCTATATTAATGTCTGGAGACATTAATTCTTGAGGGGACAAATACTTATCTTAGTATAATTCAAATTATGAAAATTATGAATTTAGTAGTACCTTATCTTGTAACTTCAGAGCTTACATGTAATCCATAAGTGAATAAATTTGGAAAAACAATTAGTTAAAATTGTAGAGTGTGAGTATTTTCAAATTAGAAATCAATACAGATAAAGCTGAATCTGGCTAACAGCAAGAAGTCTCAATGCTTGCAAATAAGCTTCACTACCTAAAGAAAGTTTCTCAAATATTAAGTCTTTTTGTTCCTCTTCCCTGAGGAAAGTATCTTTTTTCTGATACTCTGATTTTCAAATTCCATGGTATGAATTTTCAACAACTTCAAACACACTGGATATAAGAAACATTTCATTTCAAATAGAATTTAATAAAAATCAGCTAGTGATTAATTTCAGAGTGTATGTTATAACTTTGCCAAATGCCTATTCAAAGTAGTTTTTATATAGCCTAACTGTAAAAGGATGTCAAGTTTATTTTGAAAGTTTTCTATGACAAAGGCTAAGTGATCTTGGCAGAAATAGTATTCAGAAACACAGGATCTAGGTTCAATTCCTATCACTGGTACTTAAGTATCTGGACGACCTTGATATCAGTCTTCCTCATTTGTAAAATGATCAAATTGGATTAGATCTTTAAAGGAACTTTTTTATCTCTAAATCTATGATTCTCGGATCAAAAAAGAATCAAGAATGCACCCTTTCTTCTCCTGGTCAACATCATTTTTGTTTCTAGGTGTCAACAATCTCTCATGGAAACTAAATCCACATCAACACTAATAAATGTGGTACAGGTATATAGGAACTTGCTCTCTTCTGTCTATAAAAGAAAAAAATTATTATTACCAAGTTTGGGACTGGTGAATGAGAAAGCAAAGTCAGTAACCTCATGCAATTCTTTTGCACAGACTCACTACAATACCAATTCTCCTGTGGATAACTGTCAGTTACTTCCCATACTAACAATTTCTTCAAATAAAGAGTTTAGTCCCTAATTCTTTTCTGCATAAATGTTGCCTTCATTGGTAAGTACCAAAAAAGTCTATTTTCTCTTTTAGCAGTTTTAGTAATACAAAACAGATCTCAATCTCTCATCTATATTTCTACCATCTATATTCATAAGCCAGTTTTTCCAATAATCATTAAAGGATGCAAGACTATCTTCCTCTTAGGAGGTAAAAGCAATAAAATACGTAAAATCAACCATTTAGCACAAATTTGACATGCAATTATTCCTTCTTTGTAAGTGAATCATTGTAAAAGCTTGAAATACAAAATACATTATTTAAAAATGCTTCAAATCCAAAGCATTAAAAATTAGATACCATATCCAAAAAAGGGGAACCTTTAGGAACATAGCAATTGTGCTATTTTAAACCACTTATTCATCAAACTTTGTGTTAAAAACTAAAAAGATAATGCTATTTTAAAACAAGTTTTCTAAATTCAAAACAAATACATTACAGGATTATGTAAACTGTAAAATGATCAAAACTTTTATATTAACCAGACTGAACTATCAGTCAGTACCAAATACAGACTTTAACTACTACCATATGAAAAAGCACATAATATACCCCTGAGTTTAAGACAAAGTTAAAGTGAATGATGACATTTAAAATTAATTAAAAGGAGCAGATATAACTAACTCTTCTTTACTTAAGCCTTCAAAAATAGGAATTCAAGCAATCTAAAACTGCCTTGCCAAAATGGCTCAACTCTAAAAGAAACTTTCTTCAAAGGAGTGTTATTCAGTCTGCATGGCTCATTCAGTTGTACGGTTCTTAATAATAATAAAAAAAAAATTAAAGAAAAATGAGAGGAGAAAGAGATAAAGGGGAAGGAGGAGAAGGAGGGAAAAAGGGAAGGAGAAAGGGAGTGCCTAAGTCCACTGTGATTTCTTAAGGTGCATGCTATTATTCCAGAAGTACATACCAACTGACAAAATTAAAAATTTTCACATCATTAATATCTTCAAGAGATAAATGACTAATATGTATTTCTTCCTCTCAGTAAAAGAAAAAAGAAAGTCAGCATTTTCTCACTTCCAGGCAATCAATGAAATTCTTTAGAGGCAATACAAATGTGTTGGATCAATTGAACAGCCATATTCATAATTATCCAAGTATCACAAACTGAGCAATAAAAATCTAAGTATACTACTTGAACATTTGATCTATAAATACTGACAACAAATAAGACACTTTATTCTTTTAGACACATGTTCTTAAGAAATTTACTAGGGGAGAGGTGTCTTTAAAAAAAAGATACTAATTAATTCCAATTGCCAAAATTACAGAAGAAAAACAAGGCAGAAGGTCACTAAGAGCTTTAAGTGTATTTTTCCATAACTGAGTAAACTGCATATATATTATTTAGCACAAAGCTACAATTGCAATTTTTAAATACATTTCAGCACTGGTCTGAAGAAACTTCCTTGAGAAAACAGGAGATAATGAGTTACCACGGAGAAACCTATTATAGACTCAGGGTGAACTTTCAAATTCAATAATACAAGGTGAAAAAAAAAATCTACATTGAAACAAATTCTCCAATTATTTTTTGAAATCGATCCAAAAGTTTATCAACTTACTTTGATCAACTTCATCTTCTGCAACAGGTGACACGAAACTACTCCCCAAGGAACATTGAGGGAGGGGAGGGAAAGGGAGGATGTTTCTAAGAAATCAATTGCTTATAAGAGACTGGGAGAGACTAATGTAATTTGTGATTTTACAAAACTAAATTTCAACCAAATGTAACCTTTTAGGTTTTTTTTTTGTTGTTGTTGTTGTTGTTTTTTTACAGCAGCCACCTAAGGGCAACTGTTGCATGTGCCCATTAACACACAAAGAATGAAAACAAACACATGTATGGCTAATTAAGGTTTCCCCCAACAACACAAGTGGTCAGTTAATTCCTTGAGACAATTTCAAAACCACACAAAGCAAGAAATGTGAAAGAAAAGAAGCACGGGTAGAAACATTATTTATATGTTTACACCCTAAATAACGCTCTAAGATCCCTTCTAAGCGATAATACACAAACACTAAAGTGAATTCACATTAAACCATGCAAAGTGGTTTGCTAGAGAAGAGGCTTCTATACTTAAAAAAAATTTTAAAAAAAGCAAAACAAGTCTACTTTAAAAAAAAAAAAAAGGCCATGGCTACGAGTAAAACTCA
>JAJPUD010002246.1:242144-284070 GCA_023553655.1 Myrmecobius fasciatus
CCGCTGGGGGCGGGGTGGGGAGCCCCGCGGGGTCGGGGTGGGGGGGGCCCGGCCGGCGGAAGCGGGTGGAGGGAGAAGGCTCAATCCGAATTGCCGGCGCCCCGCTCCCGATCGCCTCCAGCCGCCATCTTGTTTCTTCCCTCTCGCTCGGTGACTGGGGGAACCGACAGCGGCAGCAGGCCTGGAGCGCGGTCACGTGAACGCCCCCGCCGACGAGGACGAGGCCGACGCCGCGCAGCCGCCTCTAGGGGGAGCGCGGGAGCTGGTAGCCCGGGCCGGCCAGCTGGCGGGGGCGCGCAGAAGGGGGGAATCCGGGCAGTTTCGGGGCCCGTGGCGTTCAGGGCGTTGGGGTCCCTATAGTACAAGAACGGCTTGGGTAGGGATTCAAGGTTTTAAAAATGTGCCCTAGCCCTCATGGTGAGGAGACTAGGCCAGAGAGCGATCTTCTGGACTATAGCAGTCCTAACTTCTCCTCCCGTCCCCCCTACCCCACCCCTGTAACTGAAAAACATGAGAAAAGGGAAACCCCTGAATTAAAGTGATGGGGAGACCCCTCCCAATAAAACAAGTCAAACTAGATATGGAGGCGGCACTCTGGGAAGGACTGGAAGGGGAAAGAGGGAGGAAGTAGGAGAGGGGAGGAGCAGAATTTCAGCCTGAGTGAGACACTGAGGCTGGGCACTGAGCAGCACCAGAGACAGAGACCCTAAGAGGGAATGCCTGCGGGCGGGAGAGAAGGCTTGCGTGCACCTCAGGGAGCGATGGGTCCTGGAAAATCCTGTCATTGCACCCTTGTAACAACGACACCGCGGTATCTTCAGGAACCCCGCCCAGCTCCAGTGCTTGCTACAAAGTAGCATTAAAGACGACTCCAGAAATGAGGACTGTATTTGGGAGACACCAGCCTGACTGCCCCAGTGAGTTTGACAGCTTCAGTCTCAAAATACCTTCCCACTGCAGCTAGCAAAAACGTCGTAGCAATAACCCATATTGATTCTCCTTCAGTTCACCATACACCTAAACACAGATTCGGCTCTTAAACTTCATACAAACTTTTCAGCGCCACCTTTCCAATACTGTTTACTCCAACACTTGAAACTTCCATTTTTAAAGACTGCCACCTATTATTCTTAATTGGGCATATTTAAGGCAGTATAATATTGTATCTTAATTACATTGCAACAGTATTCTATGCCACTAGCTCATAAGCTGATTCACAATAATTTGTAGGCCATTGAGGTTCCTTAGAAAGACTGATCCCTTTCTGAGGTAGTGGGACAAATCCTCATATATTTACACACACACACACACACACACACACACACACACACACACACACACAGATAGATCTGTGGCAAGGATATGCAAACTACCCACATACACATACCTACACTATTCTGTGAGTTGGCCCAATAAGAGAGATACTGAGGAAACACCCTAACTTCTATGAACAATGGAACAAAGGATGATTGGGAGGAAGGAAAAGACTGATGTACCCTATAGGTTCCTCCTGGATTCTTGGTTTCCTTACAATTCTAACTGCCCATTCAGTTGCAATGTTAAAATTTCTTAGCAAACATCTAAAAGATTAGCTGACATTCAGGTGAGAAAGCAAGAATAGAATATAGGAGCCAAAGGGTACTGACTTTTAAAGCACACACTTTACTGGTTTCACAGTTAATATTTTTAAATTATTAAGCCCCTGATTATACCACTCAAAACTCACTTGGCAAGTCACTTTTAAAACATTCTGTAACCACTATAACAACCATTAATAATAAATCAACCAACTAGAACCTACCATGCCCTTGAGACAGTGCTAGGTGTTGGGGATTGTTTCTAGAATTTAAATAATCCTTATTCTCAAGGAATTTCTATACTAATGGAAAAGACAATGCATGTTGTACCTCTTCTAGGGCCTCAAGTTTGCAGTGGTATCACCAAAATGTTTTTGGAATAAACCTACGGGAGATTACTCCTACTATTGTTGCTTAGGAAACCTAACCAGTATGTTTTTTAATAACAATCAGCCATAGTAAAAACAGTTGGTGCATTAAAAAAAAAAAAAAAACCTGTAACACTCTCTTCAACAAATACACAGATTCATGGGTGATAGTGAGGCACAAATTTAAAGAATAGTAATGAGGTATACAAATAGGGAATACATATACTAAAGCAACTCATCTTTCTGGAACTACAGGGACTTAATGTCATTTCTCTGTTGAGTCCTCACAAAGTTCATTGTGAAGTGAGATATTCATGAAGATTGGGATTCTCTAACGGTATGATTAATTGACTCCCCACAGAGCATGTCATCTCTAATAGATGAGTGGCTCAGTTTCTCTTGCTTCTCACAGAAAGTGATAACCAAAAAATAAAAATGTAGTTTCTGATGGGTATGTGGAAAAATTAAAATTTGGTTAAAAGTCTGAATGGACTTGTAACTTCCCCAAATTCAGATTAATCAGCCTTTTACCAGTTCCTGATAACACTCCTTGATAAGCAGCTATAGTCTTTACCACCTCCAGCCTCATGCTACACTATATTTTTTTAGAAAGGACAGAGGCCTTTACCCTTGGATTGCCAGAAATCTTCACTTTTGTTCATTCAGGTCATTGGCTCTGAGGTTTTCACCTCTCAAGCAGAAGGTAGAAGACAGCCAGAGGTAAGTGATAGGCAACTCATTCTAGAGCTGATTATTAAATTTTCAATGTGAGCATTTGTAACCCCAAAAGCAGCACCTGATTTATAGATTATATAGCCTTAAGTGATAGAAAAAAATTAATAATGCATATTAAGGATATATATGGAGAATTCCCTGTCCAACCCCCTCCCACACCCATCTACCCAACTCCACCCTCTTGCAAGATCCAATTGTTGGGAAGATTCTGGGAAGATGGCAGAGGTCAGAAAATTTGAAGCTCGCCTAATTTCTCCCGCAAACCGAACAAATTTACTCCTCAGGGAACATAGAAGATTTGGGGCAGAACAGGAGTCCTCCTGAGACAATCAGAGAAGACCTAAGGAAAGAACTCAGGTCAGGGAATTTAACCAGTGTGCAGTATAAGCATCTTTTAGACTAGTTCTGCACCTTTAGTGCTAATTCTAGTTAGTTTGGGTCTAGAAGGATTCTGAGGTATTGAAGGTAGCCTCAGTCTGAACCACAGGAACTTTCCCTTCTAGACATCCCAGGGAGTCAGGGCCCAAATCTAGGAAGATTGAGGGAATTTCTGCTTATTAGGAACTATAGTAGTTCTGCTCCAGAGATTAGGTCCTGGTCCAGAAGGACCCAGCACACCAAGTAAGGCAATTGAGCAGGGACACTGCTGGCTGCTGGCACTTGCATGAGTGGGGAGCTTTTAGTTGAGGGCTTCTAGGTCAGAGGGGAGAACTGAAGTAAAGCTAGAGGCACCTTTCCTGATTACCTCAGGATTAGAGGTACTTATACTAATAGTCCTCATAAAAAAAAAAAAAAATTAACAGGCAAAGAAGAAAGAGCCCAGGCTTAAAAACTTACTTTGGAAATAGGGAAGACTAAGTTTCATCTTCAGAGGAAGACAATAAAGTCAAAACAAAACAAAACAAAAACAATCCTCTTTTATGTAATGTTAAATAGCTATCTGCCCAAAAATAATTTATAGAAGAACTCAAAGATCAAATGAGAGAGATTGAGGAAAAACTAACTAAATAAACCATCCAAGAAAAACAAGATGATTAAAAAAACATCAACCAGCTAGAAAAAGGTCTAGAGTCTTAAGGAAAATAATTTTTTGAAATTTAGAATTGGGCAGGAGGAAGCCAGTCAACCTATAAGAGACCAAGAAATAATAAAACAAAATATAAAGAATGAAAAAATAGAATGTGAAACATATTACAAGAAAACATCAAAAAAAAGAAAAGAAAAGAAAATATAAGAATAATTGAAGTACCTGAAAGCTGTGACCAAAAAAATGACCTAATAATGCAAGAAATAATAAAAGATAATTGTTGTGGAGTAATAGAACAGGAGGGGACAGTAAAAATAGAAAAATCTACTGATCACCATCTCAAAGAGATTCTATGTGGAAAATATAGCAATATTATTTCCAAATTTCAAAACCCCCAGATCAAAGAAAATTTTGCAAGAAGCAAACAAAACCCAACAATAAACAAACAAAAAATGAAATATGTTGGAGCTACAATTAGAATTGTATAGAATTTATCAACAGCTATGATAAAAGATTGCAAGACCAGGAATAATATATGTTGGCAATCGAACTAAGCCAGTGGCCAAAAATATCATATCCAGCAAAATTATCCATAATATTGAATGAAAACAAAAAAGACATTCGATGATTTTCAGGACTTTGTCTCAACCAAAGCACAGCAAATGTCAGAAATTTATTAGGAAGAAAACACAGTTATCAGTGCTCTTGGACAAAGTTAAACTTAAAGATTCAATAAAAAGAAAAATCTGCATTATGTACCAGCCATATTAATATTGTTTTAGATGCATGTTTATATATGTGTATATGTGTGTATGGATGCATGTAGGTATATGTGTGTATATAGATATATGTATGGGTTTGGGTGTGAATGTGTATGTGTGTGTGTGTGTGCCTGCGCACACATCTGTGCTTCAATGTAGCCTGCTTGGGGGAAGTGGGGGGATGAAAGGGATAAAAAGGAATAAAGTAAAAAGTGCACAAGAGAGGACAAAAGAACAACAAGAAAGCAAAAAAAAGCTGGACGGTAATGAATATAGTCTCTTTCGGGGAAATTTATTGTTCTATATTTTGAATCCTCCCTGATGTTCTGCTGGGCACATGACAATGTTTTGTTTTTTCAATTTTCCTTTTCTCTCTTTTTCTATTTCTTTTTTAATTTTGTATTTAATCAAAAAATTATATAAAATAAAGTTTGTCATCTTAAAAATAATATTTTTAAAAGAAATTAAAATTTTTAAAAAGAACTATTTCTTAAATATTTAACAGCACAATGCTGGATATAGCCTTTCCTTTTGACCACTATTTCTGAATCAAGGCGCTATTCTTTACTTGAGGGATTTCACTCTCATGACCAAATAGTTCTCTTTCAGTCACGTTTGACTCTGCATCACTACATGTTCATGAGGTTTTCTTGGCAATGATACCAAAGTGCTTTACTATTTTTTTCTCCAGTGTGTCCCCATTTTATAGATAAGGAACTGAGGCAAAGAGGGATTAAGTGATTTGTCCAAGGTCACAGAGCTTGTTAATAAGTGTGTGAGGTCAGATTTGCCTCAGGGAAGATGTCTTCCTGTTTCCAGGCCTAGCACTCTATCCACTTCATCACCTAGCTGCCCTGAGCAACAAAACTCCATTTCTATAGGTTAGGCCATAATCAATTTATAAACGTGTAGCAAATAATCAGCAAGCAGTTCTGGGGTTGGGGCTTTCCAATTTGAGGGGTTTTTTTGTTTAGTTTTTAGCTCTAGTGTCCTCCTATTAGTCCTTGAATATATGGCTGAGGAAAAGGTATTGGGGTAGATAATTTGTGCCTTAGAGGCAAGTTCTTCAGATGCTTTCTGACTTTTTCATATACAAAGGAGAAATTCAAAGGCTCCGTTTTTTCAGTGGTATCCAAATCTTGGTGATCCCAGTTGAGATTTTCTTGGCAAAGATATTGGAGTAGTTTGCCATTACCTTCTCCAACTCATTTTACAGACGAGGAAACTGAGGCAAAAAAGTAAAGGTTTTTTTTGGGTTTTTTTTTTGCCGAGGATCACATAACTGATAAATATGTATGGATTGATTTGAACTCAAGAAGATGAGTCTTCCTGATTCCACATCCAGCACTCTATCCATTGTACTACCTAGCTGTCCATTGAGACCTATGAGATGATTCTGTTACATCTGAAAAACTCTTGATCACATCTCATTTCTTTTTTTTTTAATTTATTTTATTTGTATAACATATGTGTGGGTAATTCCTCAACATTAACCCTTACAAAGCTTTCTATTACAAATTTTTCCCCCAACTCCCCACCCCTCCCCTAGATGGCAGGATATCCACTACATGTTAATTATGTTAAAATACTTGACATATCGAATATATCACATCTCATTTCAATCAACCAATATATATTAAAAATCTACTTAATAACAGGCACTGTGCTAAGCACTGAAGTTCCAAGAAGGAACAAAAGAAAATTCCAGTCCTTAAGGAAGTTACAATCTCATGGAATATACAACATGCAAACAAATATACCCAACAAACAACTTACTGGATAAATAGGAAATAATTAGCAGAGGAAAGGTACTGGAATTAAGAGAGGTTAGAAAAGATGGAACTTTAATTGGGACTTAATTTATCAGGACAATCAGTAGATGGAGCTGAGGAGGGAAAGCATTCTGGGTATGGGAGAGAGAAAGAGGAAATGTCAAGAGCTGAGAGTATCTCATGGATACCTCATATCTCTGCTCTGGCTCCTTATAGTCTTCATTTTTGCTGTTGTCTAAAATGGTTATACCCTTCCATAAATATATAAGTAATCATTTACAGAAGAAACAGAAGAGTATAAATAAATATAAACTAGTTACATAAAGGTAGTTTGGAAGAGATCTAGCAATTAAGAGGAATAAATATAACTCATGATAAATGTTGGATTCTTTGCTTCTTTGGTTGTCATTGCATAATGTGCTCCAGTGTTCTCAGTGACATATATTAAGGACTAGTTTTTCTAATTTTTTAATAGTTTCTAAAGATCAAATAATTTGCTTTGTGTTTTCCTTATTTAACTTTCTTGTGTATCTGCTGTTAAGGGTATTTGCAAATTGAATGATCTCAGACATATCTATCATGTGTGTTTTTTTCTTTGCAGAAATGTTTCAAATGCCTCTTTTTAATTTAATATCCATGTTTTTCATCAATGATTAAACTCAGATTTAAAGTGTATGTCATTTTAGGTTGCATTATGAGTTTCTCTGCTTTTCTCAAAATGTTCTACCATTCTCTTCTATGGTTTCTGGTGGGTGAAGATAGTCTTGTTATTCTAATCTCCATTCCTTTACACTTTAAGGTTTTTATTCTGATTAATTCCTTGTGATTGAAATTGTTAAATTTAACCTTGGAATCTTGGAATATGAAGCATAAGTTGTTATTTGTTTTTCATGGCGTTTATCTATATATTCTTTAAATTAGCTCTTTGGGTTTTTTTGTATTCAAAAGTTCTTGGAACTTGTTTTATTCTTAACATTATGGTGTTCAGACTTTTTTGACTTGTCATGCTTTTTGGAGTCTTAGGATCCCTACATTTTCTCTTTATCTCCTGTCTTTGAAAACTTGTTTAGATAGCTTGCATTCTTTTAACTTTATTACTTTTTGTTTCTTTCAGATAATCCTTCACTTCAGTATATTTCTATTCTTAATTTAGAGTTTCTTTCACTTCTTTGGAGAGATTTACCCCCATGAAATCAAGTTTTTCTCTTCTGCTAATTATTTATGCAGTGTAGGATATACATTTTGCCTGCCTAACTTCTATCAGGATTCTGATTTCTTTCTTGCCTTTAGGGAACCAACATCCTGCTTAGGTTCCATGCTTCTGGGAATCCACAGAGGTTTGTTTCATCAGGTATTGTTTAAATTACCTTTTCTAGCAATATTATTTAGGGACAATTACAGTCTTTTAGATATCTTGGCACTCATATCTTTGGCACTGAATATCTTTAAATTAAAATTAATTAAATCAAATATTTAGATATTAAATATATTAATTGTTTGTTTGAAATGAAATTTAAATTTAATTAATTAAATCAAGAAGGGAAGATTTCAAATTATTTATAGAAGCTTCAAGTCCAAAAAAAAATCCCAACCCAGCCCAAGAATGGGTTTGGTTTTTTTTTTTTTTTTTTTGATGAGGCAATTGAGGTTAAGTGACTTGCCCAGGGTCACACAGCTAGGGAATGTTAAGTGTCTGAGATCACATTTGAACTCAGGTCCTCCTGACTTCAGGGCTGGTGCTCTATCCACTGCACCACCTAGCTGCCCCCCAAGAATGGGTTATTAAACTAAAATTAATTTGAGATTAAATTAAAATTAATACATTTGCTATTGATTTATTTTCTCAAGCTCTAGACTTTTAATTGAATTCCTCCTAAGATCTTTAGTGGTTTTAATATTTTTTCCTGTCCTTTTCTATTTTTCCTGTCATTTTATGACTATCTCCCTTTGATTCAGTGTTTATTCCCAGAACTGGATCTCAAATCTATTTGGTTTTTCTCCAACATTGAGGGATTCAGTTTTCATTGGCCTTGTTCCCTGTCCCAAGAAACTTCTGAGAGGACAGACTTTACCTCAGATGGATTTTAGTCTCTTTTCCTCTTTCAATGCACCCCAACATGCTGGGCCCCTCCATTAGTTCCTTTCATTTTTTAATTCTCTGGCTGAACGGAGTCAGTATCTACAGCATTTTTCAATCTTGGAGGAGGTCAAAATATGGATTCTAGACTTTCTATCATACTGGGGTTTTTAATCTAGGAGACTAGCCTAAATAGAAGATAAGTACTCCATACTTCCAATCCTTTGTAGATGACTGGATGGAGTCAAGATCATATTGTAACAAGCTAGTTGTCTGCTAAGAGGGAAATTTAAGGTTGTAGAAGCTGGTAGGAAAGAAAGTGTTAAGCAAATTAAAGTATAGCATTTTCCATTATTAATTTATAAGGATATTACTTTGTTGGGCTTCCTGCCATTTTTTTTTGAGAGTTAGTGGGGAGTGGAGAAAATGTTTAAGAAAATAACCTAGGACTAACAAAATAGGACTTAAACAATTTCTGAAGCGCTAGAGTACAGTCTCCTGAAGAAGACCTCAGTTTTCCCCAGCAATGTAAAAAGAGGATATACTCATTGAGTTTCTGTCCACACTCAGCAGTAAGACTAAGTGAGGCATGTTTTAGAAGAAAAATTTTATGAGAGACTTGAGAAAGGGAGACAACTTCTAGAAAGAGAAACTCAGAGGAACATATAACTCTGTGGAATAATACAAAGATCATGTTCCCAGATGAACTCTTGTGTGGGTATAGAAAGTCTTGTTTCCTGTTGAGGTGCTTTAGGAGGACAATTCCTGGTTCCAAATGATGTGTTTAGGATTTAGCACCAAATGGTAAGATTTAGGTGCCAAATGTTGGGGTTTGGTCATGTGAAGAATTCACAATGGCCATTCTCTTTGGCAAAAGGTAGGTTTATTTAGAGGAGATTATAGACAAAAAGAAGAGATGCAGTAGACACTAGGAGTAATAAATATGAAATAGAGTTGGGAGAGCATATAGTTAGCAGGGAAAGGGATTTTAACAATTAATGATGGAAAAGACAAGTTCCTTAATGGAACTTAGAATTAACTAGGACAAAGGAAACATCCCATGAGGTTGGAGTATGCCCTTAGCTGGCAGGCTAAATAACAAAAGAAATTTAGCACTCTAAAAGAGTTAGTTAGCTATAAGAAGGAGAAAGAATAGAGGCATGGGTGGGGGGGATGTGAGGTGGGGTGGTGAGAGGAGATATACCATATGGCATAGGGGAGGGGAAAAATACTAAGAGGCAGAGTATCATGGCAGGCTATAACTCAAGAAAGGTTTAGCAAAGATGGTATGAGCCATGGACAGATTTATAGGGAAAATATAACCTCAGGAGTCTGACAAAACTTAGATTTCTGATTGGACATAGCAAAGTAGAGCTGCGCACAACCTCCATAAAGGCTATGAGGCTAAACTGATCTCCACCAGTGCCCTTCCCTGTTTGCTTCAGGGAGCCAATTCCATCAATATTTCAGTCCTTCTCTGCCAACTGCACCTAGTTATTCAGGACTTCATCACTGTGACCTATTGTGTTCTGAGTATAGTAATCAGATGGGAGTACCAGAAGCAGTTAATGCCAAGAAAATTAAAAGATGACCAAAAGAGGACCCTTTCATATCTATAAAGGACTGCAGAGAGAGAAACAAAAAGTAGTTCCCAGCAGAGCTAGTACAGAAAACACTGTGAAGGCTCTTAGTGATGAAACTATAAATCCTCTTGGAAAAACCCATTCTGAGATGTTATTTTTCTTTTTGAACTTGGAGATCTGAAAGAAAACCTGTCCTTGATACACTATGACCAGCTTTAATGGAGTGAATTGGTGCTCTTAGAACTTTATATTGGAAAATTGTTCCCCTTGTGCAAAGTTTGAAGATTGCTCCATGCAATTTTTGAAAATTGCATCCTTGTGTACTACATTGTAGTAGTAGTAGTAGACTGGATGACGAAAGTCTTAACTGCACCACCTTCAGTTTTATATAGCATAAAATAAAATGCCATGGAGAATGAAATTTCCTTACACTAAAAATGTATATATTAAAAAAATATTTTTTGTACCCTCCTCTATGCTGTTCCTTACGACTTTAGTCAAAACTAGTTTGCCTAACCTAGTCCCAGGACAAGGCTATCATTGAGTGAAATGAAAAGAAAGCAAACAAATCCTAATTATAATATAAGTTCTTCCACAGATATTCTAGCATATAGCATGATACATACCTCACTATTGTTAAAATGAAGAAATACTTTTTGGAAAATTGTCACAGGTTGAAACTTTGCAAAGTTGAACATCATAAGGCACAAAGACAGATATGTTGAATGAAATGTAAAGGGGAAGGCTGTTCAAGTATAAGGGAAGCATTCTGTACCTTAGAAAGGGGTATGAGACTTGAATGTTATGAAACAGCCAAAGACAACGAAATTGCTCCAGAGCACAAAGTACGTCCAAACCTTTGTCCTTCCTTATCTGCTTTAAGAACCAAATGGGAAACTGGGAAATGTAACTGGTCACAGTAAGTAGGAGTGGTGCCTTTCACTGAAAGAATCTGTATTTCCATCAAGAAAGAGTAGCAAACCAGAGAAGCTAGCCATCTCATCAGGTCCTGCCTGAAGGTGACAAATTTCAGAGGTAAAACCCTGAGGGAGCTGAATAACTTAGTCTTCCACAAATCCTAGGGCAAAAGTTACTGCTTTTGCTGAAGAAGCACAATAGCACTTCAACTGAAAAGATTAATTACAACATGGAAGTTTTACATAGCATAGTGATATTTAACTGAACTAGAGGCTGAGAGGGATAAGACTATAGATTCCCACTGAAGAGCAAACTCAAGAATCCAGCACAAAACTTATCTAGCAGAGATGCCACAGTCTGCTAGGAGCAAACTCAGTTGAGCCACTCATCCAATAGAAATGCCTTTTTCTGGGAGGTGCATAATTGTAACAGCAGAGAGAGTTTTCTATCACTGGCACTCCCCACATTGAAGACTAGAAAAAGAATGAATGTTGAGACTGATGTTCTGGAGTTAGGAGCTGCTTTGGCTATATATGTTCTCTACATATATGAGGCATCTGCTTAGAGATGATAAGCCTATAGGAGCTGATGAGTTCATTAAGTGAGAAAGTATAGATTTAAAAAAAGAGTACTTAGGATAGGGCCTTGGGGAACACCCAAAGTGAGAGGCTATGATATGAGTAATGGATAAGCAAAAGATACTCATACATCTATATATCTAGTTCTAGTTTCTGTCCTGAGTTTTACTTGTGTATTTTTTTAAATTTAATTTATTTTTAATGTTCTTTTCTTTTTAAATTTTGAGTTCCAAATTTGCTTACTCCCTTCTACATACCCCCTCACATTGAGAAGGCAAACAAAATTATATCATTAATTTAACTTGTTAAGTAATGTAAAATGGTTCTAGATTAGCCATATTGCAAAAGAAGGAAAGAAAGGCAGACAGGCAAAAGACAGACAAAAAAAGACAGAAAGACAGATGAAAGAAAAAAAGGAGGAAGGGAGGGATGGAGGAGGAAGAAAAAAGAGAAAGAAAGAAAATTATATTTCAATTTTTACTCAGAGCTCCTCAGTCTTCTCTCTGAAGGTAGATAGCATTTTTTTTCATCCTGAGTCATTTGGAATTGTCTTGGATCATTGTATTGTTCATACTAGCCACATTTGATCACAATTGATCATCCTTACAACATTGCTATTACTGTGCAAAATGATCTATTGGTTATTCTCACCTCATGTTGTACCAGTTTATATAGGTCTTGCCATCATTTTGTGAAAACATTCCCCTCATCATTTCCCACAGAGCAATAGTATCATAATTATATGCCACATATTTTTAAGCCATTTTCCAGTTGATGAGCATCCCCCCCAAAGAATTTCCATTTCTTTGCCAACTCCAAAAAGAGCTACTATAAGTATTTTTGTAATTATAGGTCATTTCCCTTTTTCTTTTTTACTATGTGAGATACAGACCTACTAATAGAATTGCTGGGTCAAAGGAAATGAATGGTTTTATAAGTTTTGGGGCATGGTTCTGAATTGAAAAAGTAATGGTTGCACCAGTTCACAACTCTAGCAATAATTTATTAGTGTACCTATTTTCCCCTATCCCCTCTATTTCTGATATCACCCTCATTTCTGATAAAGGTGAGGTGGTAACACAAAGTTGTATTAATTGGCATTTCTCTAACAATAGTGACATATAGCATTTTTTCCCTATATGACCATAGATAGCTTTGATATATTTTTCTGAAAACTGCCTGCTTATGTCCTTTGAGTATTCATCAATTGGGAATGGCTCTTATTTTAACTCTGTGTTTCTTTCCATTTTAAGTGTGTCTCTTGTAAACAACATTTTTGAATTCTAGTTTTTAGTCCATTCTGCTATCTGTTTCTATTTTATGGATGAGTTTATTTCATTCACATTCACAATTATGATTACTAAAATGTTTATTTCCCTCCCTTCTGTTTTCTTTTTTTCATAATAATAACTTTTTATTTTTCAAAATTCATACAAAGATAGTTTTCAACATTCACCCTCACAAAACTTTATGTTCCAAATTATTCTACCTCCCTCTTTGCCCTCCCCTACACAGCAAATAATCCAATATAGTTTACATATGTTCAATTCTTCTAAATATATTTCCACATTTATCATGCTATACAAGAAAAATCAGATCAAAAAAGGAAAAAATTGAATAAAGAAAAAAAGCCAACAATAACAAAAAAATGAAAATACTGTGTTGTGATCCATATTCAGTTCCCATAGTCCTCTCTCCATCAGAAGTCTATTGGAATTGGTCCGAATCACCTCATTGTTGAAAAGAGCCAAATACATGACAGTTGATCACCACATAATCTTGTTACTGTGTACAATGTTCTCTTGGTTCTACTCACTTCACTTAGCATTAGTTCATGTGACTCTCTCTAGGTCTTTCTGAAATTCCTCTGCTGATCATTTCTTATAGAACTATAATATTCCATTACATTCACATACCATAACTGCAGGAAGCCAAGGCCCTGCGTGGAATGACACAGTCTCCACAAGGCCTGACCCTCATGTGTGCAAGGCACCATGAAGAAGCCCCCACAGAACTAAGCATTCAGGGATACAGTTGGTTAATGATTATCTGCTTAATTTCTGGCTTAGGAGTTCTTAGCATAGCTGTATGTATATACCCATCCATCACAATGAGGCTGAGCACGAAGCCCTTCACCCCCAAAAGCCGCTTTGTACTTTCTGCCCAAACATGAAAGGTTTCTCTACTAGTGAAGCATTAAACAAATTTGGAGACTGGGAAACTTGGGAAATTGATAGTTTCCCCCAAAAACTCCAAAAGAAATCTCCAGTTACTCCCTCTTGTTTGAAATAATTCCAGATCCAATCAACCTGGCCCTTCTCTCCCCTATACTGAGCTTACATAAATAATGATATGATGAAGAGAACAGTAAACATCAGTGATAGAAGGACACATTGGTAGCAAGTAAGTCATGGGAAAAAAGTAAGAGAAGTAGGCCACTGCATGGTTTACTGTACGAGTGATTAATAAATGGGCTGAGGGAAATAAGTTCTGGAGAAAATTAAATGTCTCTATTCTAAAAAATTTTATGACCATGTTAAAAATTAAAAAGCATTGTATAAGTCTTGGAATAAATAAATAAATATGATATTTTTAGAGAAGCTCATGTCCTGCCAGACATGACGTGATGACCACAAGGTACATTTACCTTTAGTTAAAGTTTCACTATTATTATATTGTTTGATGAATTTATTCTGTACATTCTTTTTTTCTAAGAAGCATTGCACCTGGGGTTCTGGGAATTTCTGGGCCCCAAGAAAATTTTGTAATCCTAGCCAAATAATTGTCCTATCTCTAATGAACCCTAACTTTGTAAGACTATAAAAATCACAAGCTTTCTTGAATAATTTGAACAAGCTTTAGCCAATAAATTGAACTTGATGACCATGCCATAAAGTGTGCTGTCTCTTGTTCCCCTTCGCCAACTCCAACCCTCCATTCAAGAATCTAGTTCCTCGCAGAGATTGGCCTCCGCTTTATTCAGCCATTCCCCAATTGATGGGCATCTGCTCAGTTTCCAGTTCCTTGCCACTATAAAAAGAGTTGCTACAAACATTTTTGCACGTGAATGCTTTTCTCTTTTTTTATGATTTCTTTGGGATATAGATCTAGTAGAGATACTGCTGGATAAAAGGGTATTCAGTTTGATAGCCCTTTGGGCATAGTTCCAAATTGTTCTCCAGAATGGTTAGATCAGTCCACAATTCCACCAACAATAAATTAGTGTCCCAGTTTTCCCACATCCTCACCAACATTTATCATTATCTTTTCCCATCATCTTAGCCAATCTGAGAGGTCTGAAGTAGTATCTTAGCTTTGTCTTAATTTGTATTTCTCTAATCAATATTGATTTAACCTTCCTCCTATTTTCTTATTTATCCTTCTCTCTCTCTTTTTATCCTGTCCCTCCCTAACAGTCTGTTTTGCTTTTGAGCACTACTTCCATTAATCCACTCTCTCTTTTATCATTTCTCCTCTCACTCCCATCCTTCATGTCACTTGTTCCATTCTCCTGTTATTCCACTATTGGGTAAAGATAGATTTCTCTACTCAACTGAATATGTATATACTCTTCTCTTTTTGAACACATGGGAGTAAAATTCAAGCATTTTCCATCACAACTACTCCCATTTCTTTTTTTCTATAAATGTTCTTCCTTATAAGCTTCTTTTATGCGAGAAAATTTTTCCCATTCTACCTCTCCCATATCCCTTTTCACAATGCATCCCTCTAACTCTTCCTTCCTTCCTTTATTTAATTTCTTCCTTCCTTGATTTTCTTCTCCCTTCCTCTTTTCCTCCCTCCTTCTCTTCCTTCTTCTCTCCATTTTTACTTTTCTTCCTCCCTCCTTCCTTTCCTACTCTTTCCCTTCTTCCATGTCTTCTTCCATGCCTCCTTCTTTCCCACCTTTCCTCCCTCCCTTCATCTCTCTTTCTGTTTTGTTGGGATTTTTTGGAAATCATCCAAACATAAATGATTCACATTCATGCCCTCTGACTATATATGACAAATTTTTTAGAGTTATATGTTATCATCTTCCCAAGTAGGGATGTAAACAGTTTAACTTCATTGACTCTCTTATAATGTCTTTTATGTTTACTGTACCTTTTCATGCTTCTCTTGAGTCTTGTGTTTGAATTCAGATTTTCTATTCAGCTCTGATCTTTTCATCAGGAATGCTTGAAAGTCCTCTATAGCATTAAATATCCATTTTTTTCCTCTGAAGGATTATACTAGTTTTTTGTTTGTTTGTTTGTTTGTTTTTGAGAGACAATTGACCACAGTCACACAGCTAGTAAGAGTTGAGTGTTTGAGGCCCAACTTGAACTCAGGTTGTCCTGACTCCAGGGCCAGTACTCTATCCAAGGTGCCATCTAGCTGTCCCAAGATTATACTGTTTTGCTGGAAGGTGATTCTTGATTGTAATCTTAGCTTCTTGCCTTCTGGAATGTCACATGCTAAGCCCTCTGCTCCTTTAATGTGGAAGTTACTAAATCTTGTGTGATGCTGACTGTGACTTCACATTATTTGATTGTTTCTTTTTGGGTGCTTCTTCTTGACCTAGGAGCTCTGAAATTTGGCCATAATATTCCTGAAAAGGGATTCTTTCAATTTCTATTTTATCTTCTGGATATAAGGCACTGAGGCAGTTTTCCTTGATAAAGTCTTGAAAGATGGTGTCTAGGCTCTTTTTTTGATCATGACTTTCAGGCTATCTGATAATTAAGTTATTTCTCCTCAATCTACTTTACAAGACATTTGTTTTTCTGATGAGGTAGTTCACTTTTTCTTCTATTTTTTCATTGTTTTTACTTTGCTTTATTGTTTCTTGATGTCTGATGATGGAATCATTTTTTACTTTTACTTATCCAACTCTAATTGGTAAGGAATTATTTTCTTCAGTGAAGTTTTGCATCTCTTTTTCTATTTGGCAAATTAATTCTAGTTCTTTTCTTCATTGAATTTTTGTGCCTCTTTTACTATTTCTTTTTCTTGCTGAGGCAACTGGGGTTAAGTGACTTGCCCAGGGTCACACAGCTAGGAAGTGTTAAGTGTCTGAGACCAGATTTGAACTCAGGTTCTTCTGACGTCAGGGCTGGTGCTCTATCTGCTGTATCAAATAGCTGTCCCTGCCTCTTTTATTATTAGCTCAATGTTGTTTTTTAAGGTGCTATTTTCATCAGATATGTATGTATGTGTACACGTGCATGTTCATGCATGCACACCTATTTTTCAAAACTTAATTCTCTTTTCATATTTTTCTTCCATCACTCACATTTTTTCCCATTTTCTTCCTCTACTGCTCTTCTCTTTCTTTATCCTAGGAATTCTTGTTGGGTTTGGCTCTAATTAGCATTTTCTTTGAAACTTTGTAACTTTTCACATTGTTGTTTTCTTCTGAATTTGTGTCTTGGTCTTTCTTGCTGCTGTAGTAGCTTTTTTATGATGGAGTTCTTTTTTGAACTTGCTTACTCACTTTTTCAGCCTATTCTTTACTTTTAATTTTATGTTAAAGTTGGAAGCTGTTCACCTCGGGGTGAGGAGGCACTATGGCAAACTTCAAACTTTTTTGTGTTCCTGTTTTCAGAGTTAGTTCTGGAGGTATGCAAATTTACAATGCTTCTAAGGTCTCATGATCCAGGGAGAGATGTGGCCACCTCTTTTTTGGTCTGCTATCTGGTATTTACCTAGGAATGGCCCCTGTTTCTCTGCAACTGCAAGTGCTTTCATTCTTCTTGGCTCTGCTTTCTTGTACTTATATCCCTAGTGCTCCTTTCCACCTTAGAACTGTGACCAAGGCCTTTCCCTTGTGACTGACCAGAAGCTCCACCCTAGAACTATGACTAAGAACTACAAATGGGCAATAAAGTTGCCTATTAGTGTCAGCTATACTCAGTGTAAAAAAGGGATCTTTGTAATCTCTTTTTGACCACTTGTCCAACCCCCTTACCATCACTGAGTTAAGAGATCCTGAAGCTACTGCTGCACTTCTAAGGACTGCTCCTGACACTGCCACATTGTACTATGAGTTGGCCCCCAATCCTGATGTTACAAACCACTCTTGTTGACCTCCTAAGTTATGTTGGGCTGCAAAAATATTTCACCCTGACCTTTTGCTGATTCTGCCACTCTGGAATTTGGTTTGAAAGATTGTTTAAAATCATTTATAGAGAAATGTTAGGAGAATTCAGCTGGGTGGCTACCAGTATTCTGCCATCTTGATTCTGCCCCCCAATTGTGCATTTTCAACTGCTTATTAGATATATCACACTGGATATCCTAATCTATTGAGTGGAAAAATCCCACAAATCTTATTTTTCCCCAAAAAAACTTATTCCCTTACTAAACTTACCTTGTCACTATCTTTCAGAGCACTTTGGTTTATAGCATCAGCATTATCCTCAACCTTTTACTCTCCCTTAGCTCACAAATCCAATCTCACCAAATATTATCAGTCATTTCTACCTTTACAATATGTTTTGCATCTGATCCCTTTCTACTCAAATGGGCTACTCTTTAGTGTAAGCCCTCATCACCTCTCAACAAGATTATAGCAATAGCTTCCTGATTCATTTCTTTGTGTCATCTCTTCCTTCTCTAGTCTCTTTTCCATACAGTTGTCAAAGTGATTTTCTTTGAGGGATTTGACCATGATACTCCCTCCTTCAATATATTCCAATGTCTCCCTATTGTCTCTGAGATATAACATAATCCTCATGTTCTGTAAGGCTTAAAATCCCATAATTTGACCTCTACCTATCTTTCTAGCCTCATTTATATTATTCCTCCTCACATACTCAACAATCCAGCCAAACTCTCAGTCTCTCTATTTCTTACATATAATACTCCATATTCCATTTCTGTCTATTAACCTGGCTCTTCCCAATACCTGGAACAGAATCTTTCCTGGCATCTGCCTCATAGAATTTCCCTTTTTCCTTAAATTGCCACCCTTTGCATTGTTGTTGTTCATTTTCAAAGAAGACCAATGACATGTCTGGGTGATGAACTAAATTTAAGTGAGGTAAAGCTGTGCAAAGTCATCAGTTTCACTACTTACTGAATAATAAACAAAAATCAAGATAATTGGCTGTGACCCAGGATGCAGTGGATAACCTTGGCACCTTTGATGTCTGATCAAGCTCTAAGAATTCCACAGTATCTGCTTCAGCTGCCTTCATGGCTATTGGAACAAATTGTTCTCATTTACCCATTCTTCTGAGAGATCTTCACATGCTTGGGGTAGACATTTTCCTAATTCACTGACAGGTTTGAAGACTATCAGTTATCCTCAACCTGGCTTAGTTCATCTGCCAAGACAGTTTTACCAGTATATGACAACTGTGAATACTACAGCTCTTTGAACTCATAAGCTAGAATTGGCTGATGGGTGAACACCATAATTAAATAAACAGCCCTGAAAAGAGGGCTCCCTCACACCAGAAGTGCCATTCCTCCCTAGATATCCCATATGTCACTGCATAATCTTTTTTAGATCCTCATATTTGCTAATGCAATCCCTCCTTAATCAATTTAACCACCTAGCTAAACTTCTTTTCTTTGTATTTATTTTGTATATACTTATATACATATCGATCTCCCCCACCAGAATGTAAATTCTTGACTTAAATGGAAATTTAACAGTGAAATGCTAAATAATGAACAGATGAAAGAACAAATGATAGAAACAATTAAAAATTACATGAAAGAAAATTATAATATGAAACAACATATCAGAATTTCTGGGATGAAGCTTAGGTATTCTTCAGGGGAAAATATATCCCTAAAGACATGCCTTAACAAAATATAAAAAGATAAGATTAATGACTAAATATGCATTTTAAAATTAGAAAGCCAACAAATAAACAAATCCAAAATAAAAACAAAAAGAAGAGATATACACTTAATGACCATGTCTATCCTGACAATTTTCAAGTCTATCTGTCCTACTTTGCCCTTTCTGCTGACCTCCAGTCTCATATCTCCAGCTGTCTTTTAGACATCTCAAACGGGATGTCCAATAGAAATCTTTAATTCAGAATGTCCAAATTGTAACTCATTATCTCCTACTCTAAACCCTATCCTTCACATACCTTTCCTCTTATTGTAGAAGGCAATACTATTCTCACAGTCCATGAAACTCAAAATATAAATTTCTTCTTCAACTCCTCACTATCTTTCACCTTTCATATCCAACAACAGACCAATGCCTATCAATTTCATCTTTGCAATATTTCTTAAATACATTCCCTTCTCTTTTCTGATACTAATACAAGCCCTTATCATTTCACACTTGGATTTTTTCAGCCTACTGGTAGGTCTGCCTCTCTCAAGTAAGTCCAATTCATCCTCCATTCAGCTACCAAAGTGATTTTCCCAAAACAAAGTGATTTCCCCTTCTTATTCAGTAAACACCAGTGGCTCCCTATTGCCACCAGGATCAAAAACAAAATTCTCTATTTGGCAAAGTCCTTCATATCCTAAACCATTATTGCCTTTTCAGTCTTCTTACACCTTAGTCCTCACATGTACTCTTCAATTTAGTGACATTACACTCTTGGCTGTTCAATCAAAAAGACACCACTTCTCTTGGCTCTTGACATTTTGTCCCACTGTTTCCCAGACCTCCAATGTTCTCTCTCAATTTCTGCCTATTGGCTTTTCCTGGCTTCCTTTAAGTGCTGACTAAAATCTGTCTTGTACATAAATCTTCCCTAACCCCTCTTAATACTAGTTCCTTCCCTTTTAAAATTATTTCCTATTCATGCTCCATATAACTTTGTTTGTTGTCTCCTCCATCAAATTATGAGCTTCTTGAGGGGCAAAGACTTTGTTTTGTTGGGGTTTTTTTAACCTCTTTTTTGTATCCTTTTGTATTTGTATCTAGCACATTAAGTAGGCACATAGTAAATATTAACTGATTGAATGTTGAAAATTAAAAGAAAACTAGATTAATTGAAACCAAAAAGACTCTAGAAATGATACACAAAGCTAAATGATGGTTCTTTGAAAAGATTAACAAAATAAATAAACCTTTAATCAACTAAAAAGAGGACAGAAAAAAATCAGATCAATAAACTGGGAAACAAATCTAGAAGAAATAAAAAGAATTATGTGAACCTTTGATATACAGTTATATGCTAACAAAAACTAAGAACACTCCTAAAATAACGGCATTTGTTTTAAAATATTGAAATAATAAAACAAAAAGAGACAAATGAGAAATCTTAAGAAATTAAATAAAAGAAAAGGAAATAGATCTAGCTGTAAAGGAGCTTCCAAAGCAGGGGGGAAAACTCCTGGTCCTGGTGTATTCTTAGGAGAATTGTGTCAAGCCTTTAAATAGCAAATAATCCCAACACTACACAAAATTATTCTCAAAAATTGGGAAAGAAAGTACAAGATTTCTTTTATGAGACAGAATCTTAATTCTACAACAAAAGGAGAACTATAGATCAATATCATTAATGAAAATAAATTCCAAAATTTTAAATAAAATCCTTTCTAAGAGGCTCCAGCAATTCATAATCATTCATTATGGCCAAGTTGATTTTTATCAAGGCTGCAAGGATGATTCAACATTAGGAAAACAATCAGCACCACTAGTCATATTACAAACAAAAATATCCCAAACCATGTTTATCTTAGTGGTTGCTGAAAAAACCTTTAACAAAGTACAAGATTCATTTATGCTCATAACCCTACAAAATACAGGCATAGATGGAGCTTCTTAAAAATTATTATTATTAAAGCTTTTTATTTTTCAAAACATGTGGACAATTCTTCAACATTAGCCCTTGCAAAACCTTGTGTTCTAATTTTCCTCCTCTTCCCCCACGCCCTCCCCTACATGGCAAATAGTCCAATATATGTTAAACATGGTAGAAATATATGTTAAATCTAATATATGCATACATATTTATACAATTATCATGCTGCACAAGAAAAATCAAATCAAACCAGTAAAAAAAAAAAAGAGAGAGAAGCAAAATAAAATGCAAGCAAACAACAACAAAAAGAATGAAAATGCTATGTTGTAAACCACATTCAGTTCCCACATCTACACTCTGGATGTAGATGGCTCTCTTCATTACTGAACAATTGGAACTAGTTTGAATCATCTCATTGTTGAAGAGAGCCACATCCATCAGAATTGATCATCTTATAATCTTGTTGTTGCCATGTATAATGATCTCCTGGTTCTGCTCATTTCACTTAGAGCATTAGTTCACGTAAAATAAATGGAGCTTTTTAAAAATAATAATAATAATATTTCTCTAAAACCAAGAACAAGCATCATATATAAGGGAGAAGCTTCCCAATCCCAATATAGGAATAAAGCAAAGGATGATATTTTATATCATCCTAGAAATGCTTACAATAGTGATAAGAGAAAAAAATTAATGGTATAAAGATAGACAAAGGGAAGATAAAAGTGTCCATATTTACTGATGGCATAATTTACTTAGAAAATCCTAAGGAGTCAGCAAAAATTCTAATAGAATCAATAGCATCAGCATTTACAAGATACAAAATAATCTGACATATTGATTTAGAAAACCAACATTATATGTTATATTGTATTTTCATTTATTTATTTATTATTTATTCCATCATTTATTTATTCCAATCCATCCTCCATTCAGCTGCCAAAGTGATTTTTTCACAACACAATAATTTGCCCCTCTTAACTCAATGAATTCCAGTGGCTCCTTATTGCAATGAATAGCATTTCTATATAATAAATTTAAAAATCCATGGAGCAATAATAGAGAAATCTCATTCTAAAAAACTGCAATATGCATAAAATACTTGAGGGCCAATCTAGGAAAACACACGAATTACTTCCTGTAAATTACAAAGTGCTCCTTAAAGACAACTTAAATAGTTGGAGAAATATTCAGTACTCATTGTTGGATTATACCAAATATATAAAAACAATGCTAAAGTTAATTTACAGTTTTTAATGCTATACCAATCAAACAAGGGATATCCCACAGATTTGATAAAATAATAACAAAATTCATTTAGAAATACATTTTGAGTATTATGGGAAATAATTTTTTAAAAAGTAAAGATAATGCAGAAATAGCACCTCTAGACCTTAAATTATATCATAAAGGAGACTTATCCCAAACCACTGTGTATTGGTTAAAAAATAGAGAAATACTTAAGAAAGAAATTCTTATTAGAATTTTTCTTTAAGCTGCAAGGAAAACTAGAAAGTTATCTGACAGAAATTAGGCTAAGACTAAAACCTTACACATTCCCTCCCAAAATTTAAAATGGCATATTACCTTAAAATTTAAAAATATAAATGAAGCATGTTCTATATTTTTTTCACAGTTACTGATAAGAAATATATTCTTAACCACGAGACAGAGGCAATTATAAAAATTGGCATGAAACTGAAAAGCTTTTGCACATACAAGAAAACTAATGTATTTACCTTAGGGGAGTAAGTAATCAAATGGGGGAAATCTTTGCATCAAATTTCTCATATAATTTCTTTTTTTATATTGCTCAAATATATCCAAGATATATAGATCAGAAATATCAACCTTGAGGCCTAGACTATACAAAACTCTCTAGTGCTTCCCTGCAATTAAAAGGTACTGAGAAATGTTTAACAAAAATAAATGAAAACAAAACAAAACATATAATGTTGAGTTATGGTTTTCTAAATCAAAATGCAGCTTTCAGGGATCTGTATCTGAGTCTGACACCACTAAATATAGACATCTAAAAGGGATATGTAAGACTAAAAGCTATTCCCCAATAGAGAAGTTTCCAAAAGAAGAATTGCAAACTATTACTTTAATCTTTTTTTCCCCTTTTGTGAGGTAATTGGGGTTAAGTGCCTTGTTTAATGTCACATAGCTACTGTGTTACATGTCTGAGGATGAATTTGAGCTGAGATCCTTCTCACTTCAGGATCAGTGCTCTATCCACTACATTATCTAGCTGCCCCCCAAATTGTACACTATTAGCAACCATATGAAAGAATGCCTCAAATAATAAATTTTTAAAAATGAGAATCAAAACTACTCTTAAAGATTCACTTCATACTCAGAAAATTGAAAAGGAATGAATAAATATTGGAGTGTCTTTTGTGACAGTACCCTGACATAAGGGATTCCTTCCAAGAATGTGTAGTGTTCCCCTGTGGTTCCTTGTTTTACAACTAGCCTCTAAGCACTATGCTCTCCCAATGTAGATGCAAGGGCCAGTAAGTTAAGTCCTTGTCTGAGAACCTGGTTTATATCTGAAGGAAAGTCGCCCAGCCAGTCAGAGATGTAAAGGAAAAGAACCCTTAATGAGGTCAGATGCTAAGAATAATATGTAAAACAATAGGAATCAGTTTAGTTCAAAACTTTATTGGCAAGCAACGGGGAAGAGAAGTCAGGGGGAAAGAAAAGGGAATCTGAGATAAACTGAATCACACATAATAAAATAATTAATAACATATAAAAGGGCAATGTTTCTTTGGGGAGCACAGAAACACAGTCCATTCAGCTAGAAAGGTGTGTTTCTGAGAATGAGATACTTATACCCTGACTTTGTTGGCCACCTGAAGCTAGTCGTTTTGCATGTCAGAGTTCAGGACACCCAAGGGATTTTTGGGGGTACACAGGTGTAGAGGAAAACAAGCTAAATATTGGAAACATATTATTTTTGGATGCACAGCTGCACAAATATTTAAAAATATTATTGCCAGAATTTTTCCATGCATAGACTTTATAAGCTAGTTTCCTGTAAAAGAAAACTGTTGTGGGGACCATTAGAATTAATATTGTAATAGAGTGGCTATGAGATGATAAACACATATTTCTGGTAAAGTTGTGAATTGATACAATCATTCTGGAAAGCAATTTGGAATTATGCAAATAAAGTGACTAAAATGTCCTTCGATCTGGAGATTCCACTATTAAGTTGATAAATCAAGCAGGTCATTGGAAAGAAGAAAGCCTCCATACATAGCAATATACATTTATAACAACACTTCGGGGGATAGTAAAGATTTGGAAACAAAGTAGATTAAGAATCACAAAGAGAAATTACAATTTTTTTTCCTTTTTTTATCTAAAAGTGGTATCGTGGATGGCTCTCTGGGAAGGGAGATTCTAAGAGAAAGCTTAGTATTGTAAAAAACAAAAGATAGCAATTTTTTAATGTAAATTCCTCATGAATGGGGATTGGCTTTTTAAAGTTTAATTTTTGTTTCCAATCAATGAAAATCTATACACACACATCCCAACTACAAAACAAAGAAAAATAAAATTTCTAATATGGACATATAAAATCAAGCAAAACAAAGTTCTTCATTGACCAAATCCCCCCCCCAAAAAAAAATCTTAATCAGTGCTCTGAATCTATTTCTTCTCTATAGGATGTAGGTGACATTTCTCACCATGAATTTTTTGGAACATAGTGGTCATTATGCTTATCAGAGATCCTAAGTCTTTGAAAGTTTTTTTATTTTTGTAATAGTTCCCACTATATAAATTGTCCTTCTGTTTCACTGACTTTATTCTGAAATCATTTCATTCAAGTCTTCCAAGTTTTCTTGGAAACACTGTCCTTTTTTATTCTTTTAATACAATAATATGCCATAACATTCATATAGCATAACTCGTTCAGCCATTCCCCAATTAATGGATATACTCTCAGTTTCTTTTTTTTTTTTTTTAATTAAAGCTTTTTAATTACAAAACATACGTATGGGTAATTCTTCAACAATGACCCCTGCAAAGCTTTCTGTTACAAATTTTTCCCTCCTAGTCCCCACCCCTCCCCTAGATGGCAGGAAGTCCACTACATGTTAATTATGTTAAAATACTTGACAAATCGAATATATGTATACATATTTCCACACTTATCATTGTTGTGCAAGAAACATCGTATCTACAAGAAAGAAAAATCAGAAAAAAGGAAACACAATGCAAGCAAACATCAATAGACAGCATGAAAGTGTTATGTTGTGGTCCACATGTCACATCCCTCTCTCTAAGTGTATATGGCTTTCTTCACTGAACAATTGGAACTGGTTTGAAACATTTCATTGTTGAAGAGAGCCATGTCCATCAGAATTGATCATCATGTAGTCTTGTTGTTGCCGTGTATAATGATCTCCTGGTTCTACTTATTTCATTCAGCATCAGTTCATGCAAGTCTCTCCAGGCCCCTCTGAAATCATCCTGCTGGTCATTTCTTATAGAACAATAATATTCCATAACATTCATATACCATAATTTGTTCAGCCATTCTCCAATTGATGGGCATCCATTCAGTTTTCAGTTTCTAGCCACTACAAAAAGGGCTGCCACAAACATTCTTGCACATGTGGGGGCCCTTTCCTTCCTTTATGATTTCTTTGGGATATAAGCCCAGTAGAAACACTGCTGGGTCAAAGGGTATGCACAGTTTGATAACTTTTTGAGCATAGTTCCAAATTGCTCTCCAGAATGGTTGGATCCGTTTACAATTCCACCAACAATGTATCAGTGTCCCAGCCTTCCCACATCCCCTCCAACATTTGTCATTATCTTTTCCTGTCATTTTAGCCAATCTGACAGGTGTGTAGTGGTAGCTCAGAATTGTATTAATTTGCATTTCTCTGATCAATAGTGATTTGGAGCACCTTTTCATATGACTAGAAATGGTTTTAATTTCATCATCTGAAAATTGCCTGTTCATATCCTTTGACCATTTGTCGATTGGAGTGGCCTGAATTCTTATAAATATGAGACAATTCTCTATATATTTTAGAAATAAGGCCTTTATCAGAATCATTAAATGTAAAGATGATTTTTCAACTTATTGCTTCCCTCCTAATCTTGTCTGCATTAGTTTTGTTTGTACAAAACCTTTTTAACTTAATATAATCAAAAGTATTGATCTAGTGTTCAATTATGAGTTCCAGTTCTTCTTTGGACACAACTTCTTTCCTTCACCACAAATCTGAGAGGTAAACTATCCTATGTTCCTCTAATTTGCTTACAATATCACTCTTTATATCCAAATCATGAACCCATTTAGATCTTATCTTGGTATGTGGTGTTAGGTGTAAGTCAAGCCCTAGTTTCTTCCACACTAGTTTCCAATTTTCCCAGCAGTTTTTTTTTTAATTTTATTTTATTTGCATAACATATGTGTGGGTAATTCTTCAACAATAACCCTTACATAGCTTTCCGTTACAAATTTTTCCCCCCAACTCCCCACCCCTCCCTTAGATGGCAGGATATCCACTACATGTTAATTATGTTAAAATATTGGCAAATCAAATATATGTATACATATTTCCAAACTTATCATTGTTGTGCAAGAAAAATCTTATCTACATAAACGATATATCAGATAAAATGTAACAATGTAAGCAAACATCAATCAAGGAGTATGAGAATGTTATGTTGTGGTCCACATTTCGCATCCCTCTCTCTGGGTGTATATGGCTTTCTTCAGTGAACAATTGGAGGTGGTTTGAAACATTTCATTGTTGAAGAGAGCCATGTCCATCAGAATTGATCGTCATATAGTACTGTTGTTGCTGTGTATAATGATCTCCTGGTTCTGCTCATTTCACTCAGCATCAGTTCATGTAAGTCTCTCCAGGCCTCTCTGAAATCATCTTGCTGGTCATTTCTTACAGAACAATAATATTCCATAATATTCATATACCATAATTTATTCAGCCATTCTCCAATTGAAGGGCATCTATTCAATTTCCAGTTTCTAGCCACTACAAAAAGGGCTGCCACAAACATTCTTGCACATGTGGGGCCTTTTCCTTCCTTTATGATTTCTTTGGGATATAAGCCCAATAGAAATGCTGCTGGGTCAAAGGGTATGCACAGTTTGATAACTTTTTGAGCATAGCTCCAAATTGTTCTCCAGAATGGCTGTATCCGTTCACAGCTCCACCAACAATGCATCAGTGTCCCAGCCCTCCTACAACCCCTCCAACATTCATCATTAACTTTTCCTGTCATTTTAGCCAATCTGACAGGTGTGAAGTGGTACCTCAGGGTTGTCTTGATTTGCATTTCTCTGATCAACAGTGATTTGGAGCACCTTTTCATATGACTATAAATAGTTTTAATTTCATCCTCTGAAAATTGTCTGTTCATATCCTTTGATCATTTATTGATTGGAGAATGGCTTGAATTTTTATAAATATGAGACAATTCTCTATATATTTTAGAGATGAGACCTTTATCAGAACCCTTGAATGTAAAGATGATTTCCCAATTTATTACTTCCCTCCTAATCTTGTCTGCATTGATTTTGTTTGTACAAAAACTTTTTAACTTAATATAGTCAAAGTTATCTATCTGGTTTTCAATTAAGAGTTCCAGTTCTTCTTTGGACATAAATTTATTCCATCTCCATAGGTCTGAGAGGTAAACTATATTACATTCCTCTAATTTACTTATAGTATCACTCTTTATATCCACATCATGAACCCATTTAGATCTTATCTTGGTATGTGGTGTTAGATGTGGGTCAAGCCCTAATTTCTTCCACACTAGTTTCCAGTTTTCCCAGCAGTTTTTGTCAAATAGTGAATACTTATCCCAAAAGCTGGAGTCTTTGGGTTTATCAAAAACCAAATTGCTATAGTTATTGCCTAGTTTGTCTTGTGATTCTATCCTATTCCACTGATCGACTACTCTATTTCTTAGCCAGTACCAAATGGTTTTGATGACCGCTGCTTTATAATATAGTTTTAGATCTGGTACAGCAAGTCCACCATCGTCAGCCTTTTTTTTCATTAATCCCCTTGAAATTCTTGACCTTTTGTTTTTCCAAATGAACTTTGCTACTATTTTTCTAGATCTGTAAGATAATTTCTTGGGAGTTTGATTGGTATGGCACTAAATAAGTAAATTAGTTTGGGTTTTCCCAGCAGTTTTTGCCAAATAGTGAGTACTTATCCCAGAAGCTGGGGTCTTTGGGTTTACCAAACACTAAATTGCTATAGTTATTGCCTAGTTTGTCCTGTGATCCTATTCTATGCCCCTGATCAACTACTCTATTTCTTAGCCAGTACCAAATGGTTTTGATGGCCACTGCTTTATAATATAGTTTTAGATCTGGTACAGCAAGGCCACCTTCATCGGCCTTTTTTTTTTTTCATTAATTCCTTTGAAATTCTTGACCTTTTGTTCTTCCAAATGAACTTTGCTACTATTTTTTCTAGATCTGTAAAATAATTTCTTGGCAGTTTGATTGGCATGGCACTAAATAAATAAAATAGTTTGGGTAGTATTGTCATTTTTATTATATTTGCTTGGCCTACTCATGAGCACTTGATGGTTTAACAATTGACTAGGTCTGACTATTTGTGTGGAAAGTGTTTTGTAGTTTAGTTCATATAGTTCCTGACTTTTCCTTGGTAGATAGATTCCCAAATATTTTATACTATCAACAGTTATTTTGAATGGAATTTCTTTTTGTATCTCTTGATGCTGAACTTTGTTAGTAATATATATAAATGCTGATGATTTATGTGGATTTATTTTGAATCCTGCAACTTTGCTAAAGTTGTAAATTGTTTCAAGTAATTTTTTAGTCAAGTTTCTAGGGTTCTCTAAGTATACCATCATGTCATCTGCAAAGAGTGATAATTTGCTTTCCTCGTTACCTACTCTAATTCTTTTAATCTCTTTTTCTTCTCTTACTGCCAAAGCTAACATTTCTAATACAATATTAAATAGTAATGGTGACAGTGTTTTCTTTTTTTTTTCTTTTTCTTTTTTTTTGCCACTACAAAAGTTACTATTAGTATTTTTATGCACAAGGGTCCTTTTCCTCTTTTTTTGATCTTTATCTGCTCTATATTATGCTTATAGAAAGAGTACCTTTTAGACTGATTATCCTTCTAGGGAAACCCTAAACTAGATCAAAAGTAAGATTTCTGCAATTAGCAATTTTGTTTGGGAAGTCAGGGTGGTAGTGGTGATAAGTCAATAAATGTGAGAATTGAGAAAACAATTTCCCTATAAAGAAATCAGGTTTCTCCCAAGAGTTGAACACTAGGTGAACTTCTATGATGACAAAGGACAGGGTAACAGTTTCTGTGGCCTCAGCTAAGTGATACCTAGCTAGTCAATGGGCAAGACTTCCTTTCCTTCACTCTGTGGGTCCATTTTCTTGTTGGTCTTCATATAGAACACTTCATCTTTTCTCTCTGTGCCTTTCAACTCCTTAGGCTTTTAAATTTCTTTGAATGTTGCTTTCTTTTCTTTTTTTTTTTAATTGAAACTTTTTATTTGCAAAACATATGTATGGGTAATTCTTCAACATTAACTCTTACAAAGTTTTCTGTTACAAATTTTTCCCCCCTAGTCCCCACCTCTCCCCTAGATTGCAGGAAGTCCACTACATGTTAATTATGTTAAAATACTTGACAAATCGAATATATGTATACATATTTCCACACTTATCATTGTTGTGCAAGAAAAATCGTATCTATAAGAAAGAAAAATCAGAGAAAGAAAACACAATGCAAGCAAACATCAATAGAGAGCATGAAAATGTTATGTTGTGGTCCACATTTCATATCCCTCTCTCTGGGTGTATATGGCTTTCTCCACTAAACAATTGGAACTGGTTTGAAACATTTCATTGTTGAAGAGAGCCATGTCCATCAGAATTGATCATCATATAGTATTGTTGTTGCCGTGTATAATGATCTCCTGGTTCTGCTCATTTCACTCAGCATCAGTTCCTGTAAGTCTCTCCAGGCCTCTCTGAAATCATCCTGCTGGTCATTTCTTATAGAACAATAATATTCCATAACATTCATATACCATAATTTATTCAGCCATTCTCCAATTAATGGGTATCCATTCAGTTTCCAGTTTCTAAGCCACTACAAAAAGGGCTGCCACAAACATTCTTGCACATGTGTGGCCCTTTCCTTCCTTTAAGATCTCTTTGGGATATAAGCCCAATAGAAACACTGCTGGGTCAAAGGGTATGCAGAGTTTGATAATTTTTTGAGCATAGTTCCAAATTTGAATGCTGCTTTCAATCTACCTTTCCAACCTCGTTATTTTTTTTCCTTAAATTTTGTGTTCTATTCAGATTGGCCTTTTTTTTTTTTTTTGCTATTCTTTTTATGGCATATCTGTCTCTTAAATGACTAGTGGGACAAGTTGGGGCCACAGATGTTGTAGACTACCAGCTCATCCCATGCCAGCTTCTTCCCAAAGTCTTTTCCTTCAGCAACCTGAAGAAAGGTTGACCTTGTCTGTGTTCCTTCTCAAAGCTGGAAGCCGGAAGCACTTGAAGTAATTTGAAGCTTGAGAAAAATCTGGAGAATTTAGAGACTTGAGAGATCCTGATTTCATCAACTTTATTCCACCCTTCATCAGGAGACAGTTTCATACCAATAGCCTTTGAGATTGGGATTCTTTTTCTAATTCTTTGCTACCACAAAGAAAGCTGTTTTGAATATTTTAATATGTATTGAACCTTTATTTTTGTCTTTTGCATCTTAAAATATATGTCTACTAGTGAGACTTTTGAGTAGGAGAATATGGATGGTTTAGTTATTTTTTTCTTTTTTAATAATTTAGTATTTTTATTTATCAAACAATTAAAAAATGTTTCTATCTCACTACTACCTACTCCAGTAAACAAATAATAAAAAAAAAACAGGTTTTTTACATATCTATGGAATCCACCAAATTCTCATATTGGCTATGTCTGAAAATGTCATGTCTCTGCATTTTAAATTCATGACCTCCCATCAAGTGTTTTTCACCTCAATTCTTTTGAACATTGATTTATCATTATGCTGATCAGTTGTAAAGTTTTTCAAAATTGTTTGTCTCTATAATATTGTTATTGCATAAATTGTACTTAAATGGGTGGCTCTCATTATGTATCGATTCATAATGATTTTCCTTGTTTCTCCTGAAATTGTCCATTTCATCATTTCTTATAATATTTCATTGTATTCCATCATATTTGTACAAAATGATTCTTTAGCCATTCCTTAAAAGGAGTACATCATTTTGGAATTTTTTGCTATTACAAAGAGTGCCATAAATATTTTTGCACATATAGATTCTTTTCCTTTTCCTTTGACTTCTTTGTGGTATAGGCCAATTAGTAATATTGAAATAGTGTATGCAGAATTTGATAACTTCTGATATAGTTCCAAATTGCTTTCTATAATGACTGAGCCAGTTTACAACTCCACCAACAGTACATTATTGTATCTGTTTTTCCAAATTCCTTCCAGAATTTGTCATTTTCCTTTTCTGCCATGTTAACCAATCTAAATGAAGACTAAAGAAGTTAGATCAGAAAACAGAGAAACCTATTTGTCGAAAATAGAAAAATCAGTAGGTTCTCTGAGAAAAAAAAAATCTCAGAATTGGAATGCAAAAATGCAGAGATAGAAAAAGTAATAGAACAAAGTGGTTTTAAAAGGCAGTAATAATAACTGGCATATATAAAGCACTTTAAGGTTTGCAAAGCACGTTAGAAATCTCTCTTCATCCCCACCCCCACATACCATCCTTTAAAGAGTTATTATCATCCCTATTTTACAGATGAAAAAAAACTGTAGCAGAGAAAGGCTAAGAACTTTCCTGGCATCACACAGCTAGAAAGTATGTAAGGTTGGCCTTGCACTCATGTCTTTCTGATTCCAAATCCAGTGTTTTATCTACTACACCACCTATCTATATGAGAGCTCCCAGAATAAAAGATGCTCAATGACAAACTGTCAAAACAGATAAGCAAGGAAATTATGTTTTCCTCAAAGAGACTATATCACTATATGTATTTATCTAATAACAGCATCTAAATATTTGTGGGAAAAATAATTGAAAATTAAATAATATAATCTTAAGAACTGTTAGGTCAAAGAACAAATTATTATTATTTCTAATAGCTTTTTATTTTCAAAATACATGCAAAGATAGATTTTTGACATTCACCCTTGCAATACCTTATGTTCCAAATTTTTCTCCCTCCTTCCCCACCCTCCCCTAGATAGCAAGTAATCCGATATAGCTTTAACTTAATTTCCAGTTCCTTGTCACTACAAAAAGGGCTACAAAGCAGGTTCTTAATAAATGTTTATTGACTTTCTGAACTATTGACACTCCAATATTTTAGAGCTTCTGTAGGGATTTTGAATTTAATTACTCTTATTGGGTTGTATTGAATACATGTATGTATGTATCTATCTATTTATACACACACACATATATATATGTAATCTGTGCTAATTTTTAGTTGAGTCTTTAGAGCTTTCTAACCATATCATCATATCATCTGAAAAATGACCTAATTCTGTTTTCCATTTGCCCTCAATTCCGTTTTCTTATATTTTTAAAACTAGTATAGCTAATATGTTAAATAGCAGTAGTAATAATGAACAATGTTGCTTTATTCCTGATAATATTAAAAAGGGCTATAGCTTTTTCTGTTTCCTATAATCTTTGCTCTTAAATGTACTAAATGCTATGCTATATGAACAAAATGTCTATTTATGCCTGTGATTTCTAAATTTTTTAATAAAGCATGCATTGGATTTTGCCAAAAGCCTTTGCAATATCTACTGATAAAATAATATTTTATTTAAAATTACTTATATTAAATATACTTATATATATATATATATGTATGGTCTTCCTTACATTAAACTAATCCTGCATTTTTTATAAAATACAATCTGATTATTATATAAAATATTCTTATATATTGCTATAGTCTTTTTGCTAATATTTACTTAATTTTTTTTTACAATATACATTTGGGTATTAATCTGAAGCTTTCTTACTCTACCTTGTCTCTCTTGATTTAGATATTAAGACCATATTTACATAATAGAAAGAGATTTGAAAGGTGCTTTTTCATACTATTTCAAAGAGTTGCATAGTACTGAAATTAATTGTTCTTAAAATGTTTGGTGGGATTCATTTGCTTGGCTTTTTTTTTTTTCATTTTAATAGTATTTTATTTTTCCAAGTACATGTAAAAATAGTTTTCAACCTTCGTTTTTGTAAGATTTTGTATTCTAAATCTTTTCTCCCTTCTCTTTCCTCTGCCCATCTCCCCAAGAAACAGGCAATTTGATATGTTATACATGTACAGTCTTCTTAAATCTATTTCCATGTTTGTCATGTTGTGTAAGAAAAATCAGACCAAGTGATGAAGAAAGCCATATACACCCAGGGAGAAGCCTATGGGATCTGAGGGTGGATTACAACATAGCATTTTCACGCTTTCTATTGATGTTTGCTTGCATTATGTTTCCCTTCTCAGATTTTTTTTCTTATAGATCTAATTTTTCTTGTACAGCAAGATAACTATATAAATATGTATACATATATTCAATTTATCAAATATTTTAACATAATTAACATGAATTAGACTTCCAACCATCTAGAGGAGGGGATGGGGGGAACGAGGGGAAAATTTGCAACAGAAAGCTTTGCAAGGGTCAATGATGAAAAATTACCCATGTATATGTTTTGCAAATAAAAAGCTTATGTATATATATATACATATACATGTATATATATACACACAAGTAAATGCAACCCCCCCCAAAAAAAGAAAAATCAGACCAAAAGGGAAAAGAACATGAAAAAGAAAAAGCAAACAAACAAAAAAAGATGAAAATACTATGCTTCAATTTGTATCCAGTTTCATAATTCTTTCTCTGAATGCAGATAGCATTTTGTATCCTAAGCTATTGAAATTGTCTTTGATCACCAGGTTGCTGAGAAGAGCTAAGTGTATCATAGTTGATCATCATATAATCTTGTTGTTACTGTGTATAATGTTCTCCTGATTCTTTTCATTTTCCTCAATATTAGCTCATGTCAGTCTTTTCAGCCTCTTTGTAAGTCAACCTGCTCATTATTTCTTACAGAAAAATAATATTCCATTATATTCATATACCATAACTTATTCAGTCATTTCCCAATTGATGGGCATCCACTCAATTTCCACTTTCTTGCCACTACAAAAAGAACTGCTACAAACATTTTTGTACATGTGGTTCTTTTCCTTCTTTTATGTTCTTTGGACATAGTTCCAAATTGCTCTCCAGAACAGTTGAATTAGTGCACAACACTATCAACAATGTTCTAGTGTCCCAGTTTTCCTACATTCTCCCCAACATTTATCATCATCTTTTCCTGGCACAGCTAGGTGGTGCAGTGGATTGAGTACCAACCCTGAAGTCAGGAGGACCTGAGTTCAAACCTGCCCTTAGACATTTAACATTTACTAGCTGTGTGACCTCAGTAAGTCACTTAACCCAGATTTCATCACCAAAACACAAAACATCTTTTCCTATCATTTTAGCCAACTTAATAAGTGTGAAATAGTACCTCAGAGTTGTCTTAATTTGCATTTCTCTAATCCACAGTGATTTAGTGATTTAGGGAGGTGGAGCCAAGATGGAGTGAAAGTGGAGTGAAAATAGAGACTTGATTGAATTCTCTCCCAAAGCTTTCCAAATACCTTTAAATAATGACATTAAACAAATTTTAGAGCATCAGAATCCACAAAAAGATGAGTGAAACAATTTTCCAGCTAAAGATGATTTGGAAGGTCAGCAAGAGGGATATGTTGCATCAGGATGAGCCAACATAGCCAACATAATCCCAGAAAACTAGGAACAGGCCAGGGGGCCTCTAAATTGGTGGCAATAACAGCAGTCTACAGACTTTTAACCCACATAGGTCAAAGACAACTCAGCAAGAAATGTTTGGCATACTGTGAGGGAATTCCCAGCCCAAGATCAGGCTTTGGGAACTACTGAATCAACAGCAGCAGCAACAGCAACCATGACAGCAACTGTGTCTTTTGGAGATCTCATCACATAGGTGGGGAGCTTTAGCAGCTGGTGAGAGGCAGATTGTAGAAACCTCTTTGATGAGACTGAGACAAGACTCTGTTGCTTTACCCATATTCAGATTTGGGTATCAGTGCTGGCTTAAGATACAGATCCCTAGAAGGATTTCTGAAAATAATTGTAGCAAACTCCTGAACTAAAGGAAATTATTCCCTCAACCCTGGGAACAGAGCCCATTTTAACCAAAAATTTAAAGCCAAGTAATAGGCCGGGGAAATAAGCAAACAAAAGAAAAAGTTTCTGACAATAGAAAGCTATTATGGTGATAAGGAAGATCAAAATACACACTCAGAAGATGATAATAAAGTTAAAGTTCTTAAATCCACACCCTCCAAGAAAAATAAGAATTGGTCTCAGGCCATGGAAGAGCTTAAAAGGGATTTTTTAAATCAAGTAAGAGAGACAGAGATAAAAATAAGAAGAAAAATAAGAGTGATGCAAAGAAAAATAAAAAAGCTAATGAGAATAATGCCTTAAGACATGGTTCTTTTTAACAATGAGATGTTTCAAACCAGTTCCAGTTGTTCAGTGATGAAGAAAGCCATATACACCCAGGGAGAGGCCTGTAGGATCTAAGTCAGGACCACAACATAGCATTTTCACACTCTCTATTGATGTTTGCTTGCATTATGTTTTCTTCCTCAGGTTTTTTTGTTGTTGTTGTTTTGTTTTGTTTTGTTTTTCTGTAGATCCGATTTTTCTTCTACATCAAGATAACTGTATAAAGGAAATTTTTAGAGTTGCTATATTATCATTGCAACGTTCTTTGAAGATTTGTTGTGTTATTTTCATCCTTCCTAGACATTTTTACTCAGTTTCCTTGCTTATAAAATGTTTGTCCACTAAGATTAATCTATTCTTTGAATCAATGTCCTTTTCTCCTCCTCAGTCAACTTTCTTAGTTAGCTAATTTTTCTATGATGCTCTTGCTTAAAATATGCTCAATACCATTTTTTCAATAGTGCCCCATTTCTATAATTTTCTCTCCCCTTCTCTCCATCTCCTGTTTTTCCTGATTTCTTTCAACTCCCAGATAAACTCCCACTTTCTACAGGAAGCCTTTTTTAATCTCCCAAATTCAAGTGCCTTCTCTCTTTTCATTATTTCCAGTATATCCTACATATATCTTCCTTGTGCATGATTTTTTTTTTGGCATGTTGTCTCTCCCATTACACTGTGAGCTCCTCAAGAGCAAGGAAGATTAGATCTATTGTGTTTTTTTTTTCCCTAGGAAGTCTGCTATGTTCTTTCAGATCACTGCAATTGAATGAAATCTATTTCCTTCAAAGTCTGAAATTGGACTGTTGGAAAACTGATGGAGGGAGTCTCTTAATGGCCATTTTAGTAGGAACCATTGTCCATCTTAATTTTTTTAAAAAGTCTTGTAAGCTTCTAAATAATAGAGATGAATGAACCATGGGTCTTGGAATCATCTTGAATTAAGAGTTAGCAAGATTCAACTGGAGTAAAGAAGCAGATACCTCAGTGAAGTTGGAGGAAGAGACATCCACCGGAAGGAGAAAGGCATGGTTCAGGATGGGGTAGTCAAATCACAGAATTAAAAAGATAAGAACCATTCTCATATATACTGTCAACCTAGCCAGACAATCCCATTTGTTGGTTATGTAAATATTTATAAAATCTTTTAAGATAAATACAAATTAGTGGTGTGATTTGGGGAAGAGGAGGAATTGGTGGGAAGACATTCATGGCTACAGAATCTGGAAAGGTGGTGAATTTGGCACTGAATTGAACTTTAAAGCCTTCTTCCTCACACGTAATATTTCATTTTTCATCTCCATTCTTTTTCACAGACTAACCTCTATACCTAGAATGAATTTATTCCTCTTCTTTACCTCTCAAAATTGCTAATTCAGCTGAACTTTAAAATTCAATTCAATGCCAACCTCACCAGCTTTAATAATGCTATAAAAGTAGTTTGGAGCAGGTTGTAAAGGGCTTCAAATGCCAAACAGAGGAGTTTATATAAATATAAAACCAATAGTTTGTTGAACAAGAGTGAAATCATGAGAACTATTCCTGAGGAATAAGAACATTTGAGAGATTGTTAGCTGTAAAGAGAATGGATTGAAGAATTAGGGAGAACAATTAATAGGCAACTGAAAAAGCCCCATGAAGAAGTGATGGAGGTCTGAACTTGGTAGTGACCATAGTGATTAGAGAGGACAAGATGGATAAGAGAAATATTGAGGAACTAGAATGGACAAAATTTGTCACCTGTTTAGATCTAATTTGGACCAGTCCAATAATTCAGGCTCAGGGGTTAAAGTACTATAAGGCACTAGTGGATCAAAAAATAAAATCAAAATAACTTTATTAATAAGAAATGAAAAAAATGTAATTTCTAAAGTTAAAAAACAAACTCAATCCATCAATATAAACTCAATCCATCAATAAGCACTTATTAAGCACTTACAATGTGTCAAGTGCTAGGAATACAAGGAAAGTTAAAAGACAATTTTTGCTTTTGAGGAGTTCACAATCTAATGGGAAGAGACAACATGCAAATAGCTACATACAAAAAAAAGCTATATACAGGATAAATTGGAACTAATCAATGGAGAAGCACTAAAATTAATAGGGATCAAGAAAGGCTTTCTATAGCAGTTGGGAGCTTAGCTAGGACTTGAAGGAAGCCAAGAAAGTCAGGAGATGGAGATAAGGAGGGAAAGAATTCTAAACATGGAAGACAAATTTTTAAAAATACCCAGAAATTAATAAAAAGAAAAGAAAAATATTCAGAATCAAGACATGGAGTGTCTGGTGACACTAAATCAAATTGTATGTAGAGAAATGAAGTTTAAGAAGATTGGAAAAGTATGAGGAGGCCAGGTATGCCTCTCCATGTTTCTAAATACTAAGAATTTTCTATTTGATCCTGGAGGTTATAAAGAGACACTGATATTTATTGAGTAGGAGTGGTGACAGTAAAATCTGCACTTTAGAAAGATCACTTTGACAATTTATTGAAGTTTGGACTGGAGTGGAAAGAGATGTGTGGTGGGCAGACTAGCTAGCAGGCTCTTGCAATAGTTTAAGAGTGAGGTGATTAAGGTTTACACCAGAGTTGTAATAGTACCAGATATGGGAGTCTGGGAGGAGCAATATATATTTAAGAGATGTGGCAAAGGTAAAAGGAACAGGCCTTGGAAATAGATTGAATATGGAAGTAGGAGAGAGAGTAAGGAGTCAATGATAACACCTATGTTGTGAGTCTGGGTGCCTGGAAGGATGGTGGTGCCTTTAATGATACTAAGAAATCTTGAAAGGGAGGAATGTTTGGGGGAAAGATAATGAGTTCAGTTTTAAACATGTGGAGTTTAAAATGTTTACAGGACATCCAGTTCTAATGTCTAGTGGGCAGCTACACATGCAAGATTGAAGGTTAGCAGGGAGGTTGGAGTGGATAAGTAGATATAGAGATGATAACTGGATCCAGAGTAGCTGAGGATTTCAACAAGTCATATAGTTTTATAGAGAAAGATAAGAAGAGGGACCAGGAGAGATCCCTGTGGCATACGCAAGGTTAGCAGGTATAACCTAGATGAAGATCCAGAGAAGTCATGTATGAGGATTAAGATGAGGATTATTTGTAGTGACTTTGAAGAGAGTAGTTTCATGATGAGTAGGCTAATTTTAGAAAATCCTGGAAAAACTTACATGCACTGATGCTAAGTGAAGTGAGCAGAACCAAGAGATCATTTTATGCAATAACAAAAAGATTGTGTGACAATCAACTGTGATGGACTTGGCTCTTTTCAATAATGAAATGATTTAAGGCAGTCCCAATAGACTTGTGATAGAAAGTGCCATCTATATCCAGAGAGAACTAGGTAGACTAAATGTGGATCAAAGCATAGTATTTTCATTTTTTGTTGTTATTCTTTGCTTGTTATTGTTTTTTTTTTCTTTCTCGTGTATTTTTCCTCTTTTGATCAGATTTTTCTAGTGCAGCATGATGAATATGGAAATATATTTAGAATAATTGCACATATTTAACTTACATCATTTTGCTTCCTGTCTAGGGGAAGAGGAAGGAGAAAAAGAGAAAGAAAATTTTGGAACACAAGGTTTTGCAAAAGGGAATGTTGAAAATTATCTTTGCATGTATTTGGAAAAGCAAAATATTATTAAATTTTTTAAAAATGTAATTGTGAAATGTTTAACAAAATAAATTTAAAAATAAAACACAAAAAAAGAGAAAGTACTTTCAGTTGAATGATGAATTTGGAAGTCAGATTATAGACAGTTAAGAAGAGAGTGAGAGGAAAGGAGAAAGGCATCTAATAGATTGCTCTCTCCTGAAGTTTAGCTCCAAAGGGCAAGAGTAATGTGGGATAATAGTTAAGATGAATGAAAGAGTTTTTTGAGGACAAAGGAGACATGAACATTTTTGTAGACAGTAGGAAAAATTAGTAGACAGGAAGAGATTGAAGATAAATGAGAGAGTGAGGATGATAGAAGAGGCAATCTGTAATTGGGAATCACTTTTGCATTTAGAAGTTATCCTTGGCATAGAGAAGGGACATCTCTTCATTTAAAAAAAAAGTGAAGGAGGAGATAATTTCATAAGGCATTTGGGTGATGTGAGATGAGGAATAAGGGAGAAGGAGCTCTCAGTAAATTTCTTCAATTTTTTCAATAAAATATGAAATAAGGCCAGGTCTGTATCTCAAAGAGATTTTTTTTAAAAAGACAGAAAAGAACCCACATGTGCAAAAATATTTTTAGCAGCTTTTTTTTTTTTTTAGTAACAAGGAACTGGAAATTGAGTAGATGCCCCTCAGTTGGGAAATGGCTGAATAAGTTATGGCATGTGAATGTAATGGAATATTATTTTTCTCCAAGAAATGATGAGCAGGCTGGAAAGACCTACATGAATTGGTGCTGAGTACACTGAGCAGAATTAGGGGAAACACAGCAAAATTATATGATGATTAACTCTGATGAACTTGGTTCTTCTCAGCAATGCACTCATTCAAGACAATTCCAAGAGACTTGGAATGGAAAATGCCATCTGTAGCTAGATAAAGAATTATGGAACTGAATGTAGATTAAAGCATAATATTTTCACCTTTTTTGTTTGTTTGTTTACTTGTTTGCTTTTTCTTTCTCATGATTTTTTTAACCTTCTTGGTCTGATTTTTCTTGTGATACATGAAAAATACAGAAATAATTTTTAAATTATAATAGCTTTTTATTTTTCAAAATACATGCAAAGATAGTTTTCAACATTCACCTCACAAAACCTTGTATTCCAAAAGTTTCTCCTTCCCTTCCCTCTACCTTCTCCTCTAGACAGCAAATAATCTAATATAAGTTGAACATGTGCAATTCTTCTCAACATATTTCCACATTTATCATGCTGTACAAGAAAAATCAGATCAAAAAGGGGAAAAATAAGAAAGAAAAAATAAGCAAGATAACAATTTTAAAAAAGTTAAAATACCGTGCTATGGTCCACATTCAGTAATATGGAAATATTTTTTAAAAGGATTGCACATGTTTAATCTATATCATATTGCTTGCAGTCTTGGAAAAAGAGAAAGTAAAGGAGGGAAGGAAACAAGTTTGAAACACAAAATTTTACAAAATGAATGTTGAAAACTATCTTTATATGTATTTGGAAAAATAAAATGCTATTGAGGAAAAAAAAGAGATAAGGTTCTCAGCTGAGTTGGGGGCTGGGTAAGCAAGGAAAACTTGAAGAGGAATGAAAGAATAGAACTGTGATTAGTGGCATAGTGAGTTAATGAGGTTAATATAAAAGGATTGCCTAGTAGCAGTGAAAACGCAGTTGAGATTATGTAACATATTATTTATAGTGGATGCAGTTAGCATGGTTTTGTGATTTTCTCCACCTTCATTCAGCAATACATTCATAGGAGCAAAAGCAGTGGGTGATGGAATTGATCCAAGGCTGAGGCTTTGCAGGGCATTTTTGGTGATTTGATAAGGGAGCAAGGGTACTTTGGAGAAGAGTGCATTGTAGAACTGAATTGATCCAACAAGGGATCAAGATGAGAAAAAGAAGATAATATGGCTAGTTCTGGGGTAATAATATGAGAAATGTGGGTTCAAGGAATTGGAGGTCATAGTGTAGACAAAAAAACAGTGTTTGGGGTTGGAAGACAGAAAGAATTGGAATTACAATAGAATAGCCGTACCAGATCTAAAACTATATTATAAAGCAATGGTCATCAAAACTATTTGGTACTGGCTAAAAAACAGAGTAGTTGATCAGTGGAATAGGACAAAATAGTCAATGACTATAGCAACCTAGTATTTGATAAACTCAAAGATCCCAGCTTTAAACATGTGGAACATAAAAACTCACTATTCGACAAAAACTGCTGGGAAAATTGGAAACTAGTATGGCAAAAATTAGACATTGACCCACACCTTTTTTCAAGATAAGATTGAAATGGGTTCATGATCTAGATATAAAGAATGATATTATAAACAAAGTAGAAGAACATAGGATAGTTTACCTTTCAGATCTGTGGAAGAGGAAGAAATTTGTGAACAAAGAAGAACTAGAGATCATCATCAATCTCAAAATAGATAATTTTGATTATATCAAGTTAAAAAGTTTTTGTACAAACAAAACTAATGC
>JAJPUD010002246.1:289070-309532 GCA_023553655.1 Myrmecobius fasciatus
TACATATATTGGATTTATCATATATTTTAACATATTTAACATGTATTAGACTACCTGCCATCTAGGGAGGGGGCGGGGGAAAGGAGGGAAAAATTTGGAACAGAAAGTTTTGCAAAAGCCAATGTTGAAAAATTACTCATATGCTCTGTAAATAAAAAGCTTTAATGAAAAAAAAGAGGGGGAAGGAATTACAATAGAATTCAATAAGGGAATTTCAGAGTTCATGAATGTGGAAAGAGTGCAAATGTAGGTCAAGAGTATGACCATTTTTGTGTGTGGCTGAGATAGGGTAGAAATGAGTAAGTTGAGGAACTGCTAGGTTAGGATATTTGAAGGCATCAAAGGGCTATCAAACTGTGCATACCCTTTGATCTAGCAGTCTCACTATTGGGCCTGCATCCCAAAGAGATCATAAAAAGGGGAAAAGGACTCACGTGCAAAAATATTTGTTGTAACTCTTTTTGTAGTGATAGGGAACTGGAAAGTGAATGAATGCCTATCAGTTGGGGAATGGCTGAATAAGTTATGGTATATGAATGTAATGGAATATTATTGTTCTATAAGAAACCATTAGAAAGATGATTTCAGAAAGACCTGGAGAGATTAAATGAACTGATGCTAAGAGAAATGAGCAAAACCAAGATTATGTGATGATTAACTGTTATGGACTTAACTCTTCAATAATAAGGTGATTCAGGCCAATTCCAATAGATTTGTGATGGAGAGAGCCATTTGCCTCCAGAGAGAGGACTATGGGGACTGAATGTAGATCACAACATAGTATTTATTCTTTTTTTTGCTATTGTTGTTTGCTTGCTTTTTAAAATTTTTTTCTCCTTTTAGATCTGATTTTTCTTATGCAGCATGATAAATGTGGAAATGTTTAGAAGAACTGCACAAGTTTAAGCTATATTGGATTATTTGCTGTCTAGGGAAAAGGGGAGGTGGAGAGAGAGGGAGAAAAAATTGGAACAAAAGGTTTTTCAAGGGTAAATGTTGAAAACTATCTTTGCATATATTTTGAAAAATAAAAAGCTAAAGAGGATATTTGAGGGCATATCACTATATAAACTGAAATCTCCTAGCATAAGAACACTACTCCTTTCCTCCACAAAGCCACCCTAGCAACTAACCAGTACAGGTCAGGAAAGCATTCTCTAGAGGACGCTACCTTCCTTTTGAACCCAATTCAACTTGGCCTATGCCTTTTTATGCTTTGAGTGGCTAGGAATCCAAGAAAGTAGAGGTAAAGCAGTCCCAGTTTTTTAAAGAGTAAGCACTAGTCACATGGTGCTGGAATTGTTGCTGATATATCAGTTGCCTGATATATAAGACACCAGGAGGAGCTGCTGAGGGAGGAACACAAAGAAAGGACAAAGGGAAATAGTGAAAGGGAAAGGAGGAGGCCCCAGTCACTTTTACACTGGGTAGTAAAAAGAGAATTAGAACATTACAGTCTCTAGAGGCAAATGGACTTCTTGCCAGCTGCTCCTTCCCAGTGACAATCTTAGAGTCCTTTATAGGCAGACCTCAGAGATATTGAGGGTTTGGTTCCAGACCACTGCAATAAAATAACTATCACAATATAGAATTGTGATATGAATATGAATATGAATATTTTGGTTTCCTGGTGCCTATCAAAGTTTTATTTACACTACAATGTAGTTTATTAAGCATGTGGTAATATTGCATCTTAGAAAAATGTACATATTTTAATTAAAAACTACTTTATTGCTAAAGAGCACCACTACCATCTGAATTTTCAGTAAGGTGTAATGTTTTTGCTGCTGGATGTTAAATGTCTTGATGTTAATGACTGCTGGTTGATCAGAGTGGTGTTTGCTGAAGATTGGGACGACTAGGACAATTTCTTAAAATGAATCAACAATGATGGTCACCCATTGATTGATGGTCATCATTGACTCTTTCTTTTACTTACAAGAAGCCATCTTGGGGTCATTAATTGGCTTAATTTCAATATTGTGCCTGGTGGAATAGGGAGGTGGGAGGAGAGGGAAAGATATAGGAGACTGGTCAATGAAGCAATCAGAACACGAACATTTATTGACTAAATTTGCCAGCTTGGACAGGCTCATCAGCATTTCTACCATGATCTCTTCTCATCAATTACAAAAGAGGCCTATATATTTGGCCTGCAATAGTTAGGACATGCTGTGCTGCATGGGGAGGAGAATCGCATGTTAGAAGATAAAGATGGGAAAAACAGCTGTTCCCGAGCACCTACATAAAGAAGAAATCTACATCAGAAGAAATAAATGTAGCTGGAAAAATATTCTTGGATTGGAGCTCAGAATCTCTCAAAGAAGATATACATTTCCAAAATAGTGGGAATGAAATTAGATGATTCTGTCATTCTTCAAAACAGGATAGTTGAGAAGGTACTAGCAGTCACCAAATATATACCAAGTTTACTCTATCTTTTTTAATTTTATTTTTTTAAACACATTTCTTTAGGACTCATGTTAGGAGAAAAAATCAGAACAAAAGGAAAAAAACAGGGGAGAGGGAAAAAAAAAGAAAAAAGAAATGAACAATGTCTTGATTTAAATTCTATCTCATCATTCTATTTCTGGATGCAGAAGGCATTTTCTATCCAAACTTTGTTGGGATTGCCTTGGAGAAGTTTACTCTCTTAATGGTCACTCCCTCTAGAATCTAAGTTTCTTGAGAGCAGAGACTGCCTTTCCTTTATATTTATATTTCCAGAACTTCAAATAGTTTTAGGTATTAGTTTGCAAACCTTAATTTATTAAAAAATATAATATAAAGCAAAGTGTAATAAATGATACATGGCTCACCAAGCTTCCATATTTTGCACTGGAACCAGACAGGGAATATTGAGCATAGTGTGTATGATCTACCATGAAGGGAAAATCCAAGCCTGGTCTAAGGACTGGATCTTCATTGGCTAGTCCTCTACATGTATAGGCCAGCTAGATGGCATAGTGGATAAAGTGCCATCCCCAGAGTTAGGAGGACTTGAGCTGAACATGATAAATCAATGATTGGTAGAGATAGGTGGCACAGATAGTGCCAAGCCAGAAGCCAGGAAGACATCTTATTGAGTTCAAATTTGGCTTCAGACACTTATTAGGTGTGTGACCCTGGGCAAATCACTTACCCTGGTTTGTCTTAGTTGCCTCATCTATAAAATGAGCTAGAAAAGGAAATGGCAAACCATTCCAGTATCTTTGCCAAGAACTCCAATGAAGTCACAAAGACTCAGACTGACATAATTAAATAGCTACACATACATGATCAATTTCACTGATTGACTTTTCTGTTTTTTGACGAGCATCAAATAATTTTGATTATTACTACTTTATAACATAATTTCAAACCTTTTAGACTTCCTTTTCAAAAGCTCAAATAGTACCTTTTACATGAAGCCTCTTCTGATCTTATTAATTGTTAGTGCCATTTCTCTAAAACATCTATATAATTATTTGGTACATATTCTTAATATACTTTTAGAATATTCCTTCTGGCAAGGTTTGCCTACCCTGTGAAGGGGCCTAAGTTAGTAAAAGGCCGTGTTAGTTGAGTTTTTTCCCAGCATGGGAAGAGAAGACTATCTTAATATCATAACTGGAGGATGAAATTTTTCACTACAATAGCAGTTTTTTAAAAAATCTCTCGAGAGGGATAACGGAAAAGTGTGGAAGTGAGAATTGGAAAGAGGCATTAGGCAGAAGCAGTGAGAATCAGGGATAGCAACAGCAGCAGATGGAGGACACTTCCCAAGAGACTGACTGAGGCTTGTAGCAATAAGAATTTTTCTTTTCCCTGCCTTGAATTGCCTGTTATAAAAAGAATCCAACAAAGAGTGACTGAATTCTGATTTCTTAGAGAAATTACTGAAAACAGTGGTGAGTCTATGCCATTCTCTTTTTCTCTCTTTTGTTTCATCACCTGGCACACAACAGTTAGAAAGGTCCATTACTTAAGGATTTTTTTTTTTTGCTACTTAAAAGTTTTGTTTATTGGTTATTTATATTATTAAACAATGGTTTGCTGGATAAGATAATATTAATTGCAGCTTGGATTTGTTATTGTTTCAGATAAAGTGGGACCTGGGAAATGACCTAAATTTAGAAAGGCCAAGGTCACACACTGCATGTTTTTGCTAAAAAATGTTATGAGACAGAGGGAAAGCTTGTGTGGATAACTGATTATACTCAATTTTAGCTAGCAGGGAGATAACCCTCCCAGTCTAGCTTTTTATGACTTTTATTTGCGATTTGTGTTTTTAAGGGTTTTATTTTGTTTGTTTGTTTTTTGTAGAGGAAGGAAGCCATGTAGAAGTGAATCCTTTCCCCAACCTAAAACCCTCACAACTTAATCTCCTTATCTCTAAATAGATAGAGAGCTTCACACCAAAGGCTTTTAGGTTTTCCTTCACCCTTTGAAGGGAAAGAAAAGAAAGTCAAGCCCTGAATCTGTTGCAGTTAGTGGGGACAGGCATGGTAAATTTTCACCCATTTTCACAATGTGTAGAATACTCCCAATCATAACTCTTCCCATTTCAGTGATTCTGAACTCCTAATTATCATTGTACAATCCCATTCCCCACTTCAGCTCCTTTACTTCTATACTCCATCCATTCAGGTTTACCTGCCCTTATTGTGTACTCTCTGGGATGTCTGCTCCATAGTTTAAAAACTTGTTTATCTAAAATCTTTTCCCTTAGGTAGCACAATAGATAGAGAACTGGGTCTGGAATCAGAAAGCTTTACAATCAAATCTGGCTTCAGACACTTAATAGCAGAGTGATCCAGGGCAAGTCACTTAAGCTCTATTTGCCTCAATTTCCTCATCTGTAAAATGGGTATAATAACACTACCCACAGTCTTTGTGAGGATAAAATTAGATACTGGGGTTTAGCAACTCCCTGGCACACAGTAGTTGCTATGTAAATGTAAGCTATTATTGTCCATCTTTTGCCTCTCACTGAGACCTGACCCCATCCTCATGATATGGTAAGGCTGTCTACCATTTTTAGTACTGGCTTCACTTTAACTTGTATGCTCTAAATACCTGATTGATCTTTGTGAGAAAAATTGGAATACTCCTTGTTCTCCATTGCCACTTCCAGACTGTTCCTCTATCACCATCATGCTCCTCCTTTGAAATTCATTTAATCCAAACTAATTACCCAATCAAGATTCTAGTAACTATTATCTACTATCTCCCAAGACTCTCTTTTCTTCCTCAAAGTCTGGCTCACAGTTAATCTTTCCTCCACAAATTCTGCTCTCATACTAGAAGAAGCTGAATATACATATCAATATTCTCTCAAATACTCTAAATTTCTAGTTCCTCAATCTACTGAATTCCTATGACCTACTAATCCACTCCACTTCAGTTACACAAAATGAGAGTCACACCCTTGATCTTGCCATCACCTAAGAGTGTTCCACTTCCACATTTATGAATTTGAAATTCTTTTATCTAGTCATGATCTTTTATCATTTTATTTTTCTCTCTACCTTTTCATCCTTAACCCTATTCTTCATCCTCACCATAATGCAATCTTATGAACCTTCACTTTTTTCTTGAGTCATCACTTCTACAGTGGTTATACTCTTCTCCCTTTTCTTGATCCCTTGGTGAACTAATTTAATTCTACACTATCCTCTACACTCAAATCCCTGGTTCTTTTATCTATTGCTTCTCACGGCATGTAGAGTCTCAACCTCGTCCACTATCCTCATTCTTGCTCTTAGTTGCTTGATAAAACTGGAGAAAATCATAAAGTCATGTTAATAATATTTATTGCATATTTATCTGGGCCCTCACTTCAGTAAGGAAATCCTTTTTCATTATCCCATTTACCATTTTTTGCTCTTTCCTTAAACCTTTCATAGCACCCTCTTACCCCGACCATTCAGAGGATCTTGTCTCATACTTCACAGAAACACTTGAGGCTATTCTCTGAGAATTTGCCTCCTCCTTATTTCACATTACTCAGATGCTTTATCCCACTATCTCCTCCTTTATTCCAATCTCAAATGAAGAGGCAGCTTCTCCTTTCCAAGGTTAACCCCTTTTCATCTAGCTTTGACCTCAGTCCATACCTTCTTCTCTAGCAAATTGCCCTTTCTATCATCTCTACTCTCTCAATAACTTTCAGTCACTCCCTAGCTACTTCCCTGATACTAACAAACATATCCCAGATCTCTCCTACCCTTAAAAAAACCTTCACTTGATCCATCTTTTATTAGCTGTTGTCCTATAACTTTTTTCCCTTTCATGTCTAAACTCTTTGAGAAACCCATCTACAATCACTGCCTTCACTTCTCTCACTTTTTTCTAAATGTTCTGACTTCTAAATTCATCATTCAATTGAAATGGTTCTTTCCAAAAGTACTAGTAATCTTTTGTCAGATCTAATATTCTTTTCTCAATATTCATACTTCTTGATATCTCTGCAATCTTTCATATGATCAATCACTTTCCTTTTCAATACTCTCTTTTATCTAGACTTTAATAATTCTGTTCTGGTTCTCTTCCTATCTATTCAACCACTCCTTCTTTGCTAGATCTTCTTCAGGTTCACACTCCTTAAACATAGGTGTCTACTAAGGCTCTATCCTGGGATTTCTTCTGTTTTCAATCTATACAATTTCACTTAGTAATCATATCTTCTCCCCTGGGTTCAATGATCATCTTTCTACTGATGATTCTCATCTCTACTTATCCAGGCTTAAGCTCTCGCCTAATCTCCAGACTCACATCACTAACTACCAATTGGATATCTTGGGGATTTTAAATTGGAGACATCCTAAACTCAGTATAACCAAAGTGGACCTCATTATCTTTTTTTTTAAATTTTATTAATACTTTTTTATTTGCAAAACATATGTATGGGTAATTCTTCAACATTAACCCTTACATAGCTTTCTGTTACAAATTTTTCCCCCTTGCTCCCCACCCCTCCCCTAGATAGCAGGATATCCACTACATGATAATTATGTTAGAATACTTAAGAAATCGAATATATGTATAGTTATTGCCACACATCATTTTTTTGTTCAGGAGAAATCGTATCTACAAGAAAGAATAATCCGATAAAGGAAATACAATGCAAGCAAACCTCAATAGAGAACATGAAAATGTTATGTTGTGGTCCACATTTCACATCCCTCTCTCCGGGTGTATATGGCTTTCTTCACTGGACAATTGGAATTGGTTTGAAGCATTTCATTGTTGAAGAGAGTCATGTCCCTTAGAACTGATCCTCATATAGTATTGCTGTTGCTGTGTACAATGATCTCCTGGTTCTGCCCATCTCACTCAGCATCAGTTCATGCAAGTCTCTCCAGGCCTCTCTGAAATCGTCCTGCTGGTCGTTTCTTACAGAGCAATAATATTCCATAACATTCATATACCATAATTTATTCAGCCATTCTCCAATTGATGGGCATCCATTCAGTTTCCAGTTTCTAGCCACTACAAAAAGAGCTGCCACAAACATTCTTGCACATGTGGGGCCCTTTCCTTCCTTTATGATTTCTTTGGGATATAGGCCCAATAGAAACACTGCTGGGTCAAAGGGTATGCATAGTTTGATAACTTTTTGAGCATAGCTCCAAATTGCTCTCCAGAATGGTTGGATCCGTTCACAGTTCCACCAACAATGCATCAGTGTCCCAGTCTTCCCACACCCCCTCCAACATTCCTCGTTATCTTTTCCTGTCATTTTAGCCAATCTGACAGGTGTGTAGTAGTACCTCAGAGTTGTCTTAATTTGCATTTCTCTGATCAATAGTGATTTGGAGCACCTTTTCATATGACTATAAATAGTTTTAATTTCATCATCTGAAAATTGTCTGTTCATATCCTTTGACCATTTATCAATTGGAGAATGGCTTGAATTCTTATAAATGTGAGACAATTGATTCTCTATATATCTTAGAGATGAGATCTTTATCAGAACCCTTAAATGTAAAGATGATTTCCCAATTTGATGCATCCCTCCTAATCTTGTCTGCATTAGTTTTATTTGTACAGAAACTTTTTAACTTAATACAATCAAAATTATCTATCTGGTGTTCAGTTAAGCGTTCCAGATCTTCTTTGGACATAAATTTATTCCATCTCACAGGTCTGAGAGGTAAACTATCCTATGTTCCTCTAATTTGGTTATAATATCACTCTTTATATCTAGATCATGAACCCATTGAGATCTTATCTTGGTGTACGGTGTTAGGTGTGGGGTGGACCTCATTATCTTTTCTGTCAGATGATCTCTTTTGAAGATTCTTATTACAGTCAAGGAGTTGTTATTACCATTCGCCCAGTCATCCAGGCTAGCAACCTATATGTGTCATCTTCAACTATTCATTTGTTCTCATCCCACATATCTAATCTGTTTCAAAGTGTTGTCTTTTCTACTTTCACAACATTTTTATTATAAATTCCCTTCTCTCCACTCACACAATCACCATTCTGTATAGACCTTCTTGCCTAGACTATGGCAATAGTCTTAATAGTTTTCCTGCTTCGGGACTCTTTTCACTCTTGTCCATCTTCCACTCATTTGCCAAAATGATCTTTTTAAAGTACAAGTGTAATTATCTTCCTACTCATTAAATTTCAGCATCTCAGCATTACTTCCAGAATCAAACATAAATTCTTCCCTTTGGCTTTATAATTCTTCATAACCTAGGCCATTTCTACCTTTCCAATTTACTTATACTTTACTCTTCTCCATATATTCTACACTCAAATGACAATGATCTTCTTTCTATACCTTACACAGAACATTCCATCTCCCAAATTTGTACTTTTTCACTGGCTGGCTGCCATGACTGGAATATTCTCCTTTCCCATCTATGCCTCCTGGCTTCCTCTGAGACTTAAGTTGAATCCCACTTTCTGTAAGAGACTTTTCCTAGTTGGTCTTCTCATCTCCTTTTCCACCCCAAAACTACTAGGATTTTCTCTGAAATTACCTCCTATTTTCAAAATATAATATAACATAACATAATATAATAGTTGTTTACATGTTGTCTCTCCTATTAGAATGTGAGTTTTTATTTAAATATTTTATTTTTCCCAGTTACATGTAAAACTTTTTTTTTTAACATTGTTTTTAAAACTTTGAGTTCCAGATTCTCTTCTTTCCTCCCTCCCCACTCCACTCTCATTGGGAAGGCACATGTAAGTTATATAAAACATTTCCATAAAAGTCATATTGTGAAAGAAAACACAGATCTCTCTCTCTCCTCCCCCCAAAAAAACCCTAAAGAAAAATAGTTTAAGTATGCTTCAATCTGTATTCAGATACAATCAGTTCTTTCATTGGGTATGGATAGCATTTTTCATCATGTCCTTTAGAGTAATCTTGGATCATTATACTATAGAATGTAAGCTTTTTTGAAGACAACTGTGTTTTTGCTTTTCTTTGTATACCCAGTTCCTATCATGGTACCCAGAACATAGTAAGGCCTTGTGAATAGTTGTTGGCTGACTGTATATAGTCCTTGTACTCAAGCTATTTTCCTTCCCTGAAAATCTGCTTGTAGTTGTCGAATTAGTCTTCTTCTAGGTTTTTTCTCTTTGTTTACCTCTTTAGAAGCAACTAGGTAGTACAGTAGACAGAGATCTAGGCTTTGGGGTCAGAAAGATCTAAGTACAAATACAATTTCATTCCTATTCCTCAAGCATGGACTAGAAATCAAAATCCCCTTCTCAGACAGTCTTCCAACCAGCTGCTTATTTTTTTTTAATTTTTATAACAGCTTTTTTATTAAAAAAAAAACATGCAAAGAGCTTTTGCCCTTGTAAAACCATGCATTTCAATTTTTTCTCCTTTCCTTACCTCCAGCCCCTTTCCTAGATAGCAAGTAATGCAATATAGGTTAAACATGTGAAATTTTTTTAAACATATTTCCACATTTATCATGCTACACAAGAAAAATCAGATCAAAAAAGAAAAAAATGAGAAAAAAAAACACAAGCAAGCAAACAATGACAACAAAAAAGGTGAAAATATTTTCTTGTGATCCACATTCGGTCACATAGTCGTCTCTCTGGATACAGATGGCTCTCTCCAACACAAGTCTATTGGAATTGACCTGAATCACCTCATTGTTAAAAAAGAGCCAAGTCCATCACAGTTGCTCATCATATTATCTTGTTGTTATCTTGATTCTGTTCACTTCACTTAGTAGCATCAGTTGATAAGTATCTGCAGGTCTTTCTGAAATCCTCCTGCTGATCATTTTTTATAGAACAATAATAATTCATTGCATTCATATACCATAACTTATTCAGCCATTCCCCAAATGATGGGCATCCATTCAGTTTCCAGTTCCTTGCCACTACAAAAAAAAAAAGCCAGCTGCTTATTTCCAAAATCTTTCCTCCAGTGTATTTAATAAATATTTTTCCTTTTATTGGAAACAAGGACAAAAATGTCATCTATACCTCTTAAGGTCTTTAGTTTCTTGCCCAAGACTTGATAATCTTCAATAATGCTTTCTAGGTCCCATCTTGCATTAACATTTGTACCCTTGAGACTTATCAGAAGTAGAGAGTAGAAGTCATCATCTTTGACAAGTTTTTAGAAGGTTGTCTAGCCTAGTTTGTATGCCTGACTAGGGGAGACAGTGGGCTAGTCTACTGTTGCTGTTAGGTTAACAAATAGAAATTACCTTATTTATATATCAGAAGGGAATCTCCAATCAGTATTACTTATCTCTTCTCCTCACCTTTAGCTATCATCTTACTTGCTAACTTCAATGGAGCAACATCATTCCTTATAGGAAATGCAGCTACTTCTCCATATCAGTCACTACTTCTTTGCTAAGAGCCAAGGCCCTTTATCTCAGAGATCCCTTCTGACTTAAAGAATCCTCTATTGGGGGCAGCTAGGTGGCGCAGTGGTTAGAGCACCAGCCCTGAAGTCAGGAGGGCCTGAGTTCAAATCTGGTCTCAGACACTTCCTAGCTGTGTGACCCTGGGCAAGTCACTTAACCCCAATTGCCTCAGCAAAAAGCAAAAAAAAAAGAATCCTCTAGTTCTTTTTCCTCACTGCAGTGGAACCTGGAAGCTTCATTATCTGGTAGTCCTACAATTGTAGCTACAAATACAGAAGTGAATAAGACCTATAATAGTTTTATTTACAAAATAAAGGATTCATATCCAAGCCTTTAAGAGTCAAGCATAACTTCAATGGGCTACCTTCTACTAAACTGCCTGAATAGCCTGCCTTTGGGACAGAGAGATTTCAGAGAAAGAATTATCAGATTTCCCTTATCCTTCCCTGTAGAAAAAGAGTTTTAATTAAACAATTTAAGAACTTTGATAAATGTAATGACTAATTATGAATTCAGAAGATGGCTGATGAAGCTTGCCACTTACCTTCTGACAAAAAAGGTGATGGAGTCAGCGTGTAGAATGATACTTATTTTGGATATAGTCAGTGCAAGAATTTATTTTGTTTGACTGCATATTTATTATAATATTTTTTCTTTTTCTTTTTACATTTTTTGTTTCTTTTTTATATCTTTCAGTTTTATTCTTAAATGTTTTGTTTTTCTTTTTCAATGAATGGGAGATAAAAAGGAGAGAAAATAGATTTTTGTTCATTGGGGAAAAATATAATTAAATCAAAAAAAGTAACATCAAAATTTCTAAACCCCTATTGAATATGTATGTTAATTCCTATTTGAGCCAATTCTAATGAGAGTAAGGTTCACTCACTCACTCTCTCCTCTCCCTCTTCTTACATTGTAAAAGTTTTTTCTTGCCTCTTTTTAATGGCAGATAATTTGCATCATTCCACTTCTCACTTTCCCTTTCTCCTAATACATCCTCTCTCAAAGTAACACCAAAAAACAAAACAAAACAGTAAAGGAAAAAGAAGAAAAGAAAATGAAATGAAATGAAATGAAAGAAAAGACAAAAAAGAAAATAATCTTGACCTCTTGTTCCTACAGCTGAATTTTGTTACTTTTATTCCAGTTCTATAATTTATAGAGGTAGAAATGTATAGCTCTCTGAAGTAATTCATTTTTTTTTTCTAAGAGTAAATATTACTTTAATCAGAACCCAAATCAAGTTCTTTCAGGACTTATAACTGACAGTTTACAACAAAAAAGACACATACAATACTTGTTCAAATATTCACTCTAGAAAGGGTAAACCTCCAGGGTCTTTTTTTTATTTGATATTTGTAAACAGACTCGATTATTACTGAGATTCATCAAAAACTTGCCCACACCAGAAATTAATCTGGTTTGGATTTTTTTGACTAGACCTAGCAGATGATGGGTATATATGCTAATAAAACATTTTCTTTTTTTCTTTTTTTTTTGCTTTTTGCTGAGGCAATTGAGGTTAAGCAACTTGCCCAGGGTGACAGAGCTAGGGAATGTTAAGTATCTGAGATCAGATTTGAATTCAGGTCTTCCTGACTTCAGGGCTGGTGCTCTATCCACTGCACCACCTAGCTGCCCCTAATAAAAATTTTCAATAGCATACATCCCAGTTACTATTTAACAAGAGCAGAGTTTTCATATCTACCTTTTTAAAAAGTACAAATTCAACAGCTTCTGAAGCAATTCTTTGTGGTTTGATTGGTATGACATTTTTAACATGGAAAGAGAAGATTCAAGAACTAAAAAAATCGAAAAGAAGGAACTGGAGAGCATGAAAATAGATAGCATGCTCAAAGATAAGTCATGATAGTTTAATCAATTTGAACTTTGATTGTATCTTAGCAGATATACCCTTCAACCAATTATTTAGTGTCCTCTTCCCACAACTCTTTCTTTTCAAACAGAAGACTAGAGATCTTCCCAATTTTTGAGCTATCTTAAAGGGCCCTATACCTATAGGGTGTTTTTGTGCTTAGAATAGAATCCTTGCACAAGGAGAAGTCAGGGTTTGCTCCTCTCCTCCAAGGCTCTATAATGTTTGTATTATTATTCCACTCTTTTATTTTTAGTTTATTTATTTTTGCAATTTTGTAAAATACTTCCATGTTAGTCATTTTGTTCAAAAAGACTTGAATAAAAGAAAAAATGAAAGTAAAAAATAATATGCTTCAGTGTGTATTCAAAGAATATCAGTTCTTTCTCTGGAGGCAGATAGTGTGCTTCATCATTAATCCTTTGGGACTGTCTTGGATCATTGAGAATAGCTAAGTCTTTATTTATTTATTTTGCTGAGGCAATTGGGGTTAAGTGACTTGCCCAGGATCACACAGCTAGGAAGGTTAAGTGTCTGAGATCAAATTTGAACTCAGGTCCTCCTGACTTCAGGGCTGGTGCTCTATCCACTGAGCCACCTAACTGCCCCTAAGTCTTTATTTTTAATATCAATTTTTTTTTCAGTTTTAAATTTTCTACCTCCTTCTACCTACTTTCTAACTCCTCCCAACCAATTAAGAAAGCAAGAAATACAAAACCCATTACACATATGAAGTCATACAAAACAATTTTCTTGCTATATAATAATAATATAATGCTATAATATAGCATTAGCTATATTCTCCAATATCCTCTCTGTTCCTCTGCCTCCTCTCCCCCCCCAAAAAAAAGCAAAGAAAAAGAAAGAGGAAAAAATGCTTCAATTTATACTCTGCAATCATCAGTTCTTTATCTGGAATTTGGAATTTTTCATCAGTTTTCTGGAATTGTGATGTCATTGTGTCGATTAGAATTTTTAAGTCTTTCACAAGTGATTATCTTTACAATATTGCTGTTACTAAGTAAGACTAAATTTCTAGTTCTGCTCATTTCATTTTGTTTACAAACATTTGTTTACATAACCACCAGTTCAGTTTCTGAAACAATACCCTCCATCATTTCTTACAGCATAATAGTATGTCTTTACAACCATATGTTATAACTTGTTCAGCCATTCCTCAATCTATGGGCATCCTCTCAGTATCCAATTTTTTGACATCACAAAAAGAGTTGTTATATTTTTTAACATATGGACCCTTTTTCTCTTTCTTGACCTCCTGGGGCTATAATCCCAATATCAACATTTCTTATTCAAAGTATATGTACCGTATCCACACAGTCTTTTGGAGAGTAGTTTCAAATTACTTTGCAGAATGATTAAACTAGTTCATAACTCCACTAACAGTGCATTATTTCTCTCTATTCTCTCCAACCTTCATTATTTTCCTTTGGTTTTTTTTGGTAGGTTTGAGGGGGTACCTCAGCATTGTTTTAATTTGCATGATTATTAATAATTTAGAGGATTTTTTCACATAACTATGGATAGTTTTTCACTGAAATCTACCTATTCCTATCTTTCCATCATGGTGGGACATGGCTCCTATTTTTATAAATTTGATTTAGTTTCTTATATACTTTAGAAATGAGACCTTTAGAAATCTGTTGCAAAATCCTCTCTTCCCCCCTGTTTTCCTATCTTTGTTCTTATTTTGGTTGCCTTGGTTTTGTCTATGCAAAAACCTTTTATTTTTAAGCAATCAAAATTATCAGTTTTACTTCCTGTGAAATTTTCTCTTATTTGGTCATGAACTCTACTCAGATCTGTCAGACAATTTCTTCCATGCTCCAATAGTTTGCTTATGATATCTCCTATTATGTCTAAATCATGTTTCTATTTTGAGCTTGTCTTGGCATATTGTGTCAGATGTTGGTTTATGCCTAGTTTCTGCCAGGCAACTTTCTAGTTTTCCCAACATTTTTTGTCAAATAGTGAATTCTTCTCCGAATAGCTGAGGTCTTTGGATTTATCAAATGTTAAGTTACTGTGCTTCTTTGCTTCTGTCTGTTTTTTACCTAATGTATTCCATTAATCAATCATTCTCTATTTTATTCAGTACCAAATTGTTTTGATAATTAAAGGTTTGTAATATGGTTTGAGATCTGGTTCTTGACCTTTTATTTCTCTACATTAATTTTATCATTTTTTCCTTGTTCTATAAAGCAATACTTTGGTAATTTAATTGGTATAAAACTGAATAAGTAAATTAATTTAAATAATATTGTCATTTTATTGTATCATATATAGTTTGGCCTATCTATAAGCAAGTAATATTTATCAGATTGTTTAGATCTGTCTTTATTTGCATGAAATGTTTTGTAATTGTGTTCATATAGTTCTTGAGTGTGTTGGCAGGTAGACTTCCAAATATTTTATATTGTCTATAGTTATTTTAAATAGAATTCCTCTTTCTCCTTCTATTGAGTTTTGTTAGTAATGTGCCAAAATATTGGTGAATTGTGGAGGTTTATTTTATATCCTGCAACTTTGTTGAAGTTAATTGTTTTGATTAATTTTTTAGTTTACTCTCTAGTATTTTCTAAGCAAAGCATCATATCATCTGCAAAAAGTGATATTTTTGTTTCATGCTTTTCTATGCTTATTCTTTTGATTTCTTTTTCTGCTTGTATTGTTATAGCTAATGTTTCTAGTGTATAATTAATGATGGTGATAATGAACTTTTTTTTTCATCCCACTCTTCTTGGAAAGGTTTCAAATTTATTCTCGATACAAATAAGGCTTATTCTTGGTTTTAGATAGGTAGTATTTATCATTTTAAGAAAAGCTCCATTTATTCCTATACTTTCTGGTGTTTTTTTTTAACGAGAATTTATTTTGTCAAAAATCTTTTCCACATCTATTGAAATAATCATAAAATTTTATTGTTTTTCTTATGTATGGTCAATTATACTCATAATTTTCCTAATATTGAACTAGTTCTACATCCTTGGTACAAATCCGGACTGGTCAATGTTTTGATAGTTTTGATAGTTTTAATAGTTAATATACTAGTCCTGCTAGTATTTTATTTAAAATTTTTGTATCAATATTCATTAGGGAAATTGGTCTATAGTTTTCTTTCTCTGACAGTTTTGACTTTTTTGTTTGTTTATTAAAGTTTTTTTTCAAAACATATGCATAGATAATTTTCAACATTTACCCTTACAAAATCTTGTGTTCCAAATTTTTCCCCCTCCATTCCCCAACCCCCTCCCTTAAATTTAAGGCAAATAATCCAGTATATGTTAAACATGTATGATTATTCTATACATATTTCTATAATTATCATGCTGCACAAAAAAAAATCAAATCATAAAGGGAAAAAATGAAAAAGAAAACAAAATACAAACAAACAACAACCAAAAAAATGAAAATACTATGTTGTGAACCACACTCAGTTCCCACAGTCTTTTCTCTGGGTGCAGGTGACTCTCTTTATCACAAGACCATTGGAATTGGCCTATTCACATTTACAATCATGATTGCTAACCATGTATTTCCCTCCATCTTATACTTGTATATTTATCCTTTTCTTTTTTTTTAACCTTATCCCCTCTTCAAGAATTTGTTTTGTTTCTTACCACTGTTTCTTTTTATCTCTTTCTTTTTATCTGCTTCCCTGTTCTCTTAACACCTTTCCTTCCTATTTCCCTGTTAGTTATAAGTTTCTGAATTCGACTATGTACATGTGCATTGTTCTGTTTTTTAAGAATTAATTCAGATGAGAGTGAGCTTGATGTTGTCTGTTTTTCTCTTTCCCCCAATCTCCTTTTCATTGTATAAATTCTTCCTTCTATTACCAATTTGTGAAAAATTTTTTTGTCAATTTTGCTGTCCCTTCCCCTTTTCCCCAGTGCATCCCCTTTTGTCACCTTTCCATTCTCATGACATCATCCTAACAAAATAGAATGATACCCAACCTTTCTGTCTTAATAGACTTCCTCTAAGACTCCTGTTGATGATAAAGTTCTGAAGGGTTACATATATCATCTTCTTATATAAGAATGTTAAAAGTTTAACCTTATTTAATCCCTTATGATGTTTAACTTTTTATGATTCTCTTAAGTCTTATATTTGAATATCAAGTTTTCTATTTAGCTCTATTCTTTTCATCATGTATACTTGAAAGTCCTAAATTTCCTTAAATGTATACTCTCTCTCTCTCTCTCTCTCTCTCTCTCTCTCTCTCTCTCTCTCTCTCTCTCTTTCTCTCTCTCTCTCTCTCTCTCTCTCTCTCTCTCTCTCTCTCTCTCTCTCTCTCTCTCCTTTCCCCTCATCTCCTAATTCCCTATATATTATTTTCAGTTTTGCTGCATTGGTTGTACCTTGGTTATAATTCTAGCTTCTTTGTCTTCTGGAAAATCATATCTCAAGTCTTTCATTCCTTTATACTAGTAACTGCTAAATCTTATGTGATCCTGATTGTGGCTCCATGATGCTTTAATTCTTTCTTTCTAGATATTTGCAGTATTTTTAACTTGATCTGGGAGTTCTGGATTTTGGCTAAAATATTCCTAGGAGTCTTCATTTGAGCATTTCAATTAAGAAGTGACAATTGGATTCTTTCCATTTTCATTTTGTCCTCTGATCTCAGTAGGTTTGGGCAGTTTTCTTTATAATTACTTGAATTATGACATTCAAAAATCCAGTGGTTCTTAAATTATCATTCCTCAATCTATTTTTTAGATCAATTGTTTTTTCCTATGAGACACTTCATATTTTCTTCTATTTTTTCAGTCTTTTGATTTTTTAAAAATTGTTTCTTGATAGAGTACTAGTGGAGCATAGAATCACTCGTTTCCACTTGGCTAATTCTATTTTTTGAGGAGTTATTTTCTTCAATATCATTTTGTGCTTCTTTTACTGTTATTAATTCTCTTTTCATAATTTTCCTATATGTCACAGTTATCTTCCCAATTTATCCTTTACTACTCTTATTTGTTTTTAAAATCATTTTCTGCTCTCTTTAAAAGTTTTTTTTTTCTTCTGGGAATTCTTGCTGGATTTGAGTCCAATCTGCATTTTTTTTTTTGAGGCTTTGCTTGTAGATATTTTCAAGACATTATCTTCTATGTCTGAGTTTTGACATTCTTGTCATTTTTTATGGAGAGATTATTACTCCATAACTTTGGATTTTTGTTGGAATTTAGCTCTGTTCCCATCCAGAGAGTGAGGAAATGTCTGGCCTGAGTTTCTGTTTTCATAGCTAAATCTGGGATCTTGCAAGTTTTCAGTTCTCCCAAAGTGATGTGAGAAGTCTGCTCTTTGTCCTCCTGGTTTGAGCTTTGCAAGTTCCTGACCCAGGTTTAGGTCACTTGCTTTATGAACAGTTGAGTTTCTGTAGATTGCTGCTGGACTTAATCATTATTATCCCATTGGAAATTTATGTAGGTTCGGAGCAACTGAACTTCTGGTTCCCCTTTGGTTTAGTCTCCTGACCTGGTTTAGTCCACAGCAGGATTATATGTGATGATAAAGGTTAGAAATGAGTCCCTACTCTGTTCTTGACCTCCGAGTCAAAAAGCTTCATTTCTGGTTCTTGATCTCTTGCTCTTTAAACAGATAGGAACTATGTTCTCTTGCAACCACCTTTTTCCACCCTGGAACTATGACCCAGGAATGAGTAATAGGTCACCGTGTTGCCAAATGGTACTGTTCCTGCTCTTAGTGCTGATATAAGGTCCCTCTAGAATCTCTTTCTGCCCAGGTGTTTTTGGTCCTGGTATTCAGTACCCTTCCTGTCTCTGGACATTGGAATGCTTTTAACTGCTGCCACCATGAAACTCCTAGTCAATCCTGGCCCTAGCATCTATAGATATCTCTATCTTCCTAAGCTGACCTACATTGAACAATTACCCACAGCCATTTTTTTGGCTTTTCCCATCAAAATTCAGTCTGGTACTTCTTCAGTTGTGGTAGAGGATCTAAGACAGAAAAGTTACCTCTCCCTTTGTCATCTTGGCTCCATCTTCCCTCCCTTATTGCCCTTTTCTGTGCAGCCTTTTCCAAGCATACAAGATAATTTCTTTTCATCATATTCTGTTCTCTGATGCCTGTGCTTCCCTTCAACTACTAGTAACTTAAGATGGTTCTTTTGCAAGTCTTTCTTGATACTTAAATGTTCTCTAGAGCCTCTCTTCTATTCCCTCAGCTTTTGGCACTGCTGGAATTTAATTCTCTTCCTGTTTTCTGCAGTCCCATCACTCTCCAGAAGATGGTATTTGTCATCTTTTTTCCAGATGCATAGCAAGTGGCCTGAGAGAATACTCTGATTCCTTGAAAGTGTCTACAATTTGTTGACACACCTCAGATCAGAATGCCTTTTTCTTTTGAATTATGTGTGTGTTGGGGGATGTGGCTAATAGTAGCCTGGTCAACTTAATAATGTTAAAGAATAGAATTGTTTTTCTGGCCTTAAAAAATAACTTTTTTCAGTAGGTTTTTTTGTTTTTTGTTTTGTTTTGGGAGGATTTAGCTTTTTATTTTCAAAATATATAAGCATAGTTTCCAACACTCACTTTTGCATTCCAAATTTTTTCCCTTTCTTTTCCCCACCTCCTCCCTTACACATTAAAGACAACTTCTAATGGAAGGGATGAGCACCAAGCTGAGAATATTAACAATAACTTCTTAATGGATTGTGTACTTATTGACTCCTTGCCATTTCATTAAGAGTGTTTTACTGAGTTCTGTATAATCTAAAGCTGAGCTGGGCCCTTGACTTTGAAAAACCTATAAAACAGAGAAGACAGAACTGGCAGACAAATCAGAAACCCCGAGAAATAATGGGCCATACTAGTGATCAATAAGTTCCTGAGGAAGGAGAAACCAGTCTATCTAAATAACCTAAATAACCCTAAAAAACCCAAGCGGAAGTGCTTGGGCCCAGGGAAGGCAGCAGTTAGAGGTAGCAATGAGTAGGGGATGGGAAAGGAAGTAAAGGACAACACTGAGTTTCTAGGATCAGCCTCCAGGAAAGAAAAGAAGTTATTCTGTGCATACCCTTTGATCCAGGAGTGTCTCTACTGGGCTGTATCTCAAAGAGATCATAAAAAGGGGAAAGGAATCCACATGTGCAAAACTGTTTGTAACAGCCCTTTTTGTGATGTCAAGAAACTGGAAACAATGAATGTTCATCAACTGGGGAATGGCTGAATAAGTTATGATATATGAATGTTATGTAATATTATTGTTCTACAAGAAACGACCAACAGGAGATTTCAGAAAGGCCTGGAGAGACTTATATGAACTGATACTAAGTAAAGTGAGTAGAACCAAGAGAAGACTGTACACAGCAACAACAAAATTATGTGATGATCAACTCTGATGAACTTGGCTCTTTTCAATAAAAAAGTGATTCAGGCCAATTCTAACTCTGGTAGATGTGGCTCTTTTCCTTTTTTTTTTTTTTTTATATATAAAGCTTTTTATTTACAAAACATAAGAGTGACCTTTCAACATTGACCTTTGCAAAAACTTTTTTTTTCCAAGCTTTTCCCTCCTTCCCCCCACCCCTCACCCCTAGATTACAGGTAATCTAATACATGCTAAATAGGATAAATTATATGACAAATACAATACATGTATACATATCTATACAATTATCTTACTGCACAAGAAACATCAGATCTAGAAAGAGAAGAAGAAAAAAACAACCTAAGAAGGAAAACAAAATGCATGGA
>JAJPUD010002246.1:314532-338969 GCA_023553655.1 Myrmecobius fasciatus
CAGATCTAGAAAGAGAAGAAGAAAAAAACAACCTAAGAAGGAAAACAAAATGCATGGAAATATTCACAGAAAGCATTAAAATGCTGCGTTGTGGTTCACACTCAGTTCCCACAGGCCTCTCTCTGGATGTATATGACTATCTTCATTGCAGAACAACTGGTTTGAATCACATCATTGTTGAAGAGAACCATGTCCATCAAAATTGATCATCGTATAGTCTTGTTGCTGTGCATAATGTTCTCCTGGTTCTGCTGATTTCACTCAGCATCAGTTCATGCAAGTCTCTCCAATCCTCTCTGAAATCCTCCTGTTGGTCATTTCTTACAGAACAATAATATTCCATAACATTCATATACCATAATTTATTCAGCCACTCTCCAATTGATGGGCATCCCTTCAGTTTCCAGTTTCTTGCCGGATGTGGCTCTTTTCAACAGTGAGATGATTCAAGTCAATTCAAAGAGACTTGTAATGGAGAGAGCTATCTGCATTCAGAAAGAGGACTGTGGAAACTAAATGTAGAGTACAGAATAATATTTTCTTTTTTTTCTTTTTTTAAATTTTTTTATTAAAACTTATTATTTGCAAAACATATGTATGGATAATTCTTCAACATTAACCCTTACAAAGCTTTCTGTTACAAATTTTCCCCCCCTACTCCCTACCCTTCCCCTAGATGGCAGGATACCCACTACATATTAATTATGTTAAAATACTTGACAAATCAAATATATGTATACATATTTCCACACTTATCATTTTTGTGCAAGAAAAATTGCATCTACAAGAAAAAAAATCAGAGAAAGGAAACACAATGCAAGCAAACATCAATAGAGAGCATGAAAATGTTATGTTGTGGTCCACATTTCATATCCCTCTCTCTGGGTGTATATGGCTTTCTTCACTGAACAATTAGAACTGTTTTGAAACATTTCATTGTTGAAGAGAGCCATGTCCCATCAGAATTGATCATCATATGGCTCTCTTCAACAATGAAGTGCTTCAAACCAGTCCCAATTGTTCAGTAAAGAAGGCCATATACACCCAGAGAGAGGGACATGAGATATGGACTACAACTTACCATTTTCATGCTCTATATTGATAATTGCTTGCATTGGGTTTCCTTCATCAAATCTTTTTTGTTCATGTAGATAAGATTGTTCTAGCACAGCAAGATAAGTATGGAAACATATATACATATATTCAACTTGTCAAATATTTTAATATAATTAACATGTAGTAGACTTCTTGCCATCTAGGGAGGGGAGGAGAATAGGGGGAAAATTTGTAACGGAAAGCTTTATAATGGTCAATGTTGAAGAGCTACCCATACATATGTTATGCAAATAAAAAGTCTTAATTAAAAAAAAAAAAGAATTGATCATCATATATTATTGTTGTTGCCGTGTATAATGATCTCCTGGTTCTGCTCATTTCACTCAGCATCAATCTATGCAAGTCTCTCCAGACCTCTCTGAAATCATCCTGCTGTTTATTTCTTATAGAACAATAATATTCCATAACATTCATATACCATAATTTCTTCAGCCATTCTCCAATTGATGGGCATCCATTCAGTTTCCAGTTTCTAGCCACTACAAAAAGGGCTGCCACAAACATTCTTGCACATGTGGGGCCCTTTCCTTCCTTTATGATTTCTTTGGGATATAAGCCCAATAGAAATGGTGCTTTTTGATAACTTTTTGAGCATAGTTCCAAATTGCTCTTCAGAATGGCTGGATCCGTTCACAGTTCCACCAACAATGTATCAGTGTCCCAGCCTTCCCATATCCCCTCCAACATTCATCATTATCTTTTCCTGTCATTTTAGCCAATCTGACAGGTGTGTAGTGTTACCTCAGAGATGTCTTAATTTACATTTCTCTGATCAATAGTGATTTGGAGCACCTTTTCATATGACTACAAATAGTTTTAATTTCATCATCTGAAAACTGTCTGTTCATATCCTTTGACCATTTATTGATTGGAGAATGGCTTGAATTCTTATAAATATGAGACAATTCTCTATATATTTTAGAGATGAGACCTTTATCAGAACCCTTAAATGTAAAGATGATTTCCCAATTTATTGCTTCCCTCCTAATCTTGTCTGCATTAGTTTTGTTTGTACAAAAACTTTTTAACTTAATATAATCAAAATTATCTATCTGGTGTTCAATTAAGAGTTCCAGTTCTTCTTTGGACACAAATTCCTTCCTTCTCCACAGGTCTGAGAGGTAAACTATACTACATTCCTCTAATTTACTTATAATATCACTCTTTATATCCAGATCATGAACCCGTTTAGATCTTATCTTGGTATGTGGTGTTAGATGTGGGTCAAGCCCTAATTTCTTCCACACTAGTTTCCAATTTTCCCAGCAGTTTTTGCCAAATAGTGAGTACTTATCCCAGAAGCTGGGGTCTTTGGGTTTATCAAACACTAAATTGCTATAGTTATTGCCTAGTTTGTCCTGTGATTCTATCCTATGCTACTGATCAACTACTCTATTTCTTAGCCAGTACCAAATGGTTCCGATGACCACTGCTTTATCATATAGTTTTAGATCTGGTACAGCAAGGCCATCTTCATTGGCCTTTTTTTTCATTAATTCCCTTGAAACTCTTGACCTTTTGTTCTTCCAAATTAATTTTACTACTATTTTTTATAGCTCTGTAAAATAATTTCTTGGGAGTTTGATTGGTATGACACTAAATAGGTAAAGTAGTTTGGGTAATATTGTCATTTTTATTATATTAGCTTGGCCTACCTATGAGTACTTAATGTTTTTCCAATTGACTAGGCCTGATTTTATTTATGTGGCAAGTGTTTTGTAATTTAGTTTGTATAGTTCCTGACTTTTCCTTGGCAGATAGATCCCCAAATATTTTATACCATCAACAATTATTTTGAATGGAATTTCTTTTTGTATCTCTTGATGCTGAACTTTGTTGGTAATATATATAAATGCTGATGATTTATGTGGATTTATTTTGAATCCTGCACTTTGGTAAAGTTGTAAATTGTTTCTAGTAGTTTTTTAATTGAGTCTCTAGGGTTCTCTAAGTATACCATCATGTCATCTGCAAAGAGTGATAATTTGGTTTCCTCTTTACCTACTCTAATTCCTTTAATCTCTTTTTCTTCTCTTACTGCCAAAGCTAACATTTCTAACACAATATTAAATAATAATGGTGACAGTGGGCAGCCTTGTTTCACTCCTGATCTTATTGGGAATGGTTCTAGTTCAACTCCATTACATATGATGCTTGCTGATGGTTTTAAGTAGATACTACTAATCATTTTAAGGAAAAGCCCATTTATTCCTATACTCTCTAGTGTTTTTAATAGGAATGGGTGTTGGATTTTATCAAAAGCTTTTTCTGCATCTATTGAAATAATCATATGGTTTTTGTTAATTTGGTTATAAACAGCATAGTATTTTCACCTTTTTTGTTGTTAGCTTGCTTTTTTCTTTCATTTTTTTCCTTTTTGATCTGATATTTTTGTGCAGTATGATAAAAGTGGAAATATGCATAGAAGGATTGCACATGTTTAACATATATATTGTATTCTAGGGAGGGGGTGGGAGGAAAGAAGGGAAAAAATTTAGAACACAAGGTTTTGCAAGGATTAATGTTGAAAACTATCTTTTCATATATTTTGGGGAAAAAAACTATTTTTTAAAAAAGGAAAAAAAAGTTATTGCATTGAGCCTCATGGGGCGAAGAAGAAAAAACAAAAGCAAGAGACTTAGGTATCTCAGTGGCACAGTAGATAGAGCACTGGCTCTAGACCCCAGGCAACCCAACTCCAATTGCCTTGGCAAAAAAGAAAAAAAGCAAGAGACTATGCCAAAATGTGATATAACAAAGATAATTTTTTTTTCTAAAGCTGTTACTTTAAAGTTACTTGGACTGTGCAGATCTTTAATATCATCATATCAGAGTCAACTTATGTCCATACCTTCTGTCTTTGTATGCCTCTTCTAACTATCCTAATAAAAGATACAGTTCTTAAGCATTACAAAGTATCATCTTCCCATGTGGGGATACAAACATTTTAATTTTTAAGTAATATTTTTTCTTTCCTGTTTATTTTTCTATACTTCTTTTTGAGTCCTATATTCACAGATCAAATTTTCTGTTTAGTTCTTGTCTTTCACATAGAAATGATTAAAAGTCCCATAATTCATTAAAGATCCATTTCTTACCCATTAAAGATGATGCCCAGTCTCACTGGGCAGCTAGTTCTTGGTTGTAACCCCAGGTCCTTTGCCTTCTGCAATATGGTATTCCAGGTCCTCTGATTTTTTATTGAAGAAGCTGCCAAATTCTAGGTAATCCTGACTCTGGCTCCTCAATATTTGGAACTTTTTTTTTCTTTTTCTGGAAATCTGTAGTATTGTTTTTCTTTGAAATTACACTTCTGGAATTTTGCAACAACATTTATTGAAGTTTTCATTGTGAAATATCTTTCAGGAGTTGATTGATGGATTCTTTCAATGACCATTTTGCTTTCTGGTTCTAGTATATCAAGACAGTTTTCCTTCATGATCTTTTATAAAATGCTGCCCAAGCTTTTTTGGGGAGGAGTTGTGATCTTCAGGTATTTCAATAATTCTAGATCTATTTTCCAGGTCAGCTATTTTTCCAATGAGGCATTTTATATTCTTCCACTTTTAGTTTGTTTGACTGGTTCTGGATGTCTCATAGTCATTAACTTCCATTTACTCAATTCCAATTTTAAATGTATGATTTTCTTCAGTTAGTTTTCATAATCAGATGCCATTTGATTAATTCTACTGTTAAAGGTGTTTTTTCTTCAGTGGATTTTTTTTTTTTTGTATTTGATCAATTTTCCAATTCTTTGCTACCACAGAAAGAGCTGCTACAAACACTTTTTGCACATGTTGGTGCTTTTCTCTCCTTTATGATTTCCTTGGGATACAGACCCAATAATAGAACTGCTGAGTCAAAGTGTATACATAGTTTTATAGCCCTTTGCACATAGTTCCAAATTGTTCTCCAGAATGGTTGGATAATTTCACAATTCCTCCAACAATGCATTAATGTCCCAATTTCCCCAATCTCTTCCAGCATTTATCATTATTTTACCATACTGTTTTCTAAGGAATTAGGACCTACAGAGGAAAAACTAATTGTCTTGGGTTTTTTTGTATCCTTTATTTGGTTAAATAAAGATTGTGCTATCTCTACTATGCATTGTTAGTTTGAAAATTAGCACAAATTTGTAACAGAAAGCTTTGCAAGGGTCAATGTTGTATGCATATGTTTTGCAAATAAAAAGCTTTAATTAAAAAAGAGAGAATTAGCACAGAAAATGGGAGCTCTTTTTACCTATGCCTATCAAAACCTATACATAAGCTCTATTCTGATGTTCCCAGAAGATATCCTGGGTGAGAACAAAATAAATCCAAACAGATGAGACCAGGAGAGATATTGAATATTGTCAAAAACCAAATACTAATTTATGAGAAAATTCAGTTTGGGGTTGTGAAACAGAAGTTGTGTTAGGACAGCAGTTTCTTGACTCAGATTCCCTTACCCTGATATAGCTTTCTCCCCATACACAACATCCAAATAACTTCCTTTGGCACCAACTTCCCAAGGCCTCCTTGGTGAAGCTTCCTCTCCTATGAAACCTAATTGGCCCCAGCTACAAATACATAATTTCCTGGCCTACAATCAATTTAAAAAAATCCACTGCCTGTCAGCCTTGCTGGGTGTCTGAAACGAGGGGAGTTGTTATATTTGGATGAATGACTACTCATACAACTGACTGACCAAATAGCTTTCCTTTATTTTTTTGTGTGTGTTGTTTATTTTTATTTTTTCTCAATTACATGTAAATATAAAATTTTTAACATTCATTTTTTAAATTTTTGAGTTCCAAATTCTCTTCCTCTCTCCCTCCCTATCTTCTCCTTGAGAAGACAAGCAATTTGATATAGATTATGCATGTGCAGTCATTCAAAACATTTCCACATTCGTCATATTGCAAAACAAAACACAAAGTAGAAAAATCCAAGAATAATTAAGTTTAATAAAAAGTATGCTTCAATCTGCATTCCAACTCCTTCTGTTCTTTCTCTGGAGATGATTAGCATTTTTCATCATAAATTTTTTGGAATTGTCTTGTATCACTGTATTGTTGAGGATGGCTAAATCATTAAGAGCACACAATGTTGCTGCTACTATATGGGATGTTCTCCTGATTTCACTTTGTAACAATTTATATAAGTCTTTCCAGGTTTTTTTGAAAGCATTCTGCTCATTTCTCATAGCACAATAATATTGCATCACACAGCTTGTTCAGCCAGTCCACAAGTGATAATGGAGAAGAAGGAACTGCATCCAGAGTGGTTAGCCTTGCTGGATCTTCACTGTGTATTCTCACAGTTTTAGGGCAAAATATTTCGCTTCCTCCTTTATTAAATATCCAAAGATTTATTTGCCCATTAATTTATTTTGTCCCAACATTAAACCTGAACAGTGAAGGTGCCCAGAAGGAGAGTTCACTTTGCTAGGGAAATTAAGCACCAAAGCTTTGGGACCCCTTCAGGACCATAAAAGCCAAAAATATCATTTCTAGTTCTGCTCCATTTACACAAGTCATGAGAAGCCATAGAGGGCAAACCATGAAAGGAAGGCGTACTATGAGTTTAGGATTTGTGTGCGCCTGTTCAGTAACCTTGAAACCTTTAACTGTGGTAGGGCCAAATGAAAACTCTTAGCTATGAGTGGATGCCCATCCACTGAATAAGTTATAGTATATGAATATTATGGAATATTATTGTTCTATAAGAAACAATGAGCAGGATGATTTTAGAGAGGCCTGGAAAGACTTACAGGAAATGATGCTAAGTGAAATGAGCAGAACCAGAGGAACATTGTATATAGCACCAAAAAGATTTTTCAATGACCAACTCAGATGGACTCTTTTCAACAATGAGATGATTCAGACCAGTTTCAATGATCTTGAAAAGAAGACAGCCATCGACACCCAAAGAAAGAATTGTGGAAACTGAGTGTGGATCATAACATAGCATTTTCACTCTTTTTGTTGTTGTTTGCTTGCATTTTGTTCTCTTTCTCATTTTTTTTCCCTTTTTGATCTGATTTTTCTTGTGCAGCATGATAATTGTATAAATATGCATACATATATTGGATTTAACATTTTTTAACATGGTTAACATATATTGGATTACTTGCCATCTGGGGAGAGGGTGGGGAGAAAGAAGGGAAAAATTTGGAACTCAAAGTTTTGCAAAGGTCAATGTTGAAACATTATCCATGCATATGTTTTAAAAATAGAAAAGCTTTAATGCAGACAAGATTAGGAGGGAAACAATAAATTGGAAAATCATCTTTACATTTAAGGGTTTTGATAAAGGCCTCATTTCTAAAATATATGGAGAATTGTCTCATTTATAAGAATTCAAGCCACTTTCCAATCGATAAATGATCAAAGGATATGAACAGACGATTTTCAGATAATGAAATTAAAACTATTTCTAGTCATATGAAAAGGTGCTCCAAATCACTATTGATCAGAGAAATGCAAATTAAGACAACTCTAAGATACCATTACACACCTGTAAGATTGGCTAAAATGACAGGAAAAGATAATGAGGGATGTTGGAGGGGATGTGGGAAAACTGGGGGACTGATACATTTTTGGTGCAACTGTGAATGGATCCAACCATTCTGGAGAGCACTTTGGAACTATGCTCAAAAAGTTATCAAACTGTGTATACCCTTTGACCCAGCAGTGTTTCTATTGGGCTTATATCCTAAAGACATCTTAAAGGAAGGAAAGGGACCCACATGTGCAAGAATGTTTGTGGCAGCCCTTTTAGTAGTGGCTAGAAACTGGAAACTGAATGGATGCCCATCAATTGGAGAATGGCTGAATAAATTATGGTGTATGAATATTATAGAATATTATTGTTCTATAAGAAATGACCAGCAGGATGATTTCAGAGAGGCCTGGAGAGACTTGCATGAACTGATGCTGAGTGAAATGAGCAGAACCAGGAGATCATTATACACGGCAACAACAAGACTATATGATGATCAGTTATGATGGACATGGCTCTCTTCAACAATGAAATGTTTCAAACCAGTTCCAATGGTTCACTGAAGAAAGCCATATACATCCAGAGAGAGGGATATGAATGTGGACCACAACATAACATTTTCATGCTCTCTATTGATGTTTGCTTGCATTATGTTTCTCTTCTCAGATTTTTTTTCTTATAGATCCAACTTTTCTTGTATAGCAAGATAACTGTAAAAATATGTATACATATATTTGATTTGTCAAGTATTTTAACATAATTAACATGTAGTAGACTTCCTGCCATCTAGGGGAGGGGTGGGGACTAGGGGGGAAAAATTTGTAACAGAAAGCTTTGTAAGGGTTAATGTTGAAGAATTACCCGTACATATGTTTTGCAAATAAAAAGCTTTAAAAGAAAATAAAAAGAAAGAAAGAAAAGAAAAAAGCTTTAATTAAAAAAAAAAAGAAAACAAAACTCTGGTTACCTGAGTAACTTAGTTACCCTATAGTTAATACTATGCAATATTGGGACCCTAGAAGAGAGCATGAAAGATATTCCTCCTGTAGTTATAGAGATGAAAGAAAATTGAGTACTTTTGTTATTCCAGATCCCTTTACAACAACTTTGTTACTGTGAGGAAGGCAGTTGATACTTAGCAAGTTACAATTGACCACAGGGAATGGATTTGAAGTAAACATACTTATTTTTACAGGTGTTCCTGATCTTTCCAATGTTGTCGACTAGGTAGTCCAGATCCAGGTTGAGTAATATGGAGCCATCAATCTTGCCAATACTTTTTTTTTCTCTATTTCTATGGCTGAAACTAGTCAGGAACAGTTTATTTTCACATGGGAAGGAGTTCAATATATTTTTACCATCCTTCCCTAGGACTATCTAAACTCATTGTTTCATTTCAGTCATGTTCAACTTTTCATTTAGGGTTTTCTTGGCAGAGACACTTGCCATTTCCTTCTCTAGATCATTTTAAAAATGTAGAAATTGAGGAAAACAGGGTTAAATGACTTGCCCTGGGTCATATGGCAAGTAAATGTCTGAGGCTGAATTTGAACTCACAGAGATGAATCTTTTTTTAAATTATTTATTTTATTCTGAATTTAAGAAATAAAACAGACATTTCCATAATATAGCAGAATTGGGGGGGATGATTGTACATAAAATTTTAAATCTATTATGTACAATTGTTATTGCTTTTAAATATATAATAAAATTATCATGCAACTTTCTTTTTTTTCTTTCCTTCTCCTTGCCCTAAAGATGACTACCATTATGTACATATATATGTGTGTATGTGTGTGTGTATATATGTATACATAAATATTTTAAAACATTTTATACATATATTTATCAGTTCTTTGACTGCAGATAGCATCTTCCTTCATATGTCCTTTATAGTTAATTTGGGTATTTATAATAATTAAAATGTTTTTAAAACATTATTGATATATGCAATGTTTTCTTTTACTCATTTTGTTTTTTTATTATTTCATGCAAATATATTTATGTTTTTAAGATTACTGAGCTCATTATTATTTATAACATAGTAGTATTCTGTCACAATCGTAAACCACAAGTTATTCAGCCATTCCCCAATTGATGGGCATCCCTGCAATTTCCAGTTCTTTGCTACCACAGAGAGAGCTGCTATAAATATTTCAGAGCAGGTTCTTTTCCTTTTCCCCAGTTATGTTGGAGGAAAGACCCAGCAGTGATGCTTTTGGGTCAAAGGGTATAGGCAGCTTAATAATTCTTCAGGCATAATTCCAGATTGCTCTCAAAAATGGTTCATAGTTCCATCAATCCTGAATTAGTGATCCAATTTTTCCATATTCCCTCCAACATTTGTCATTTCACCTTCAATTATTTTAGCCAATCTGACAGGTATAAAATGATCTCTCAGGTTTGTTTTAATGTGCATTTCTCTAATCAGTAATGATTTAGAGCATTTTATTAACTTTTTTTTATTTTCAAAACATATGCATAGATAATTTTCAACATTCACTCTTGCAAAACCTTGTATTCCAAATTTTTCTCCTCCCTTCCTTCCATCCCCTCCCCTAGATGGCAAGTAATCCAATATATGTTAAACATGTGCAATTTTTCTATACATATTTCCACAATTATCATGCTGTACAAGAAAAATCACATCAAAAAGGAAAAAAAATTAGAAAGAAAACAAAATGCAAGCAAACAACAACAACAACAAAATGAAAATACAATGTTGTGATCCACACTCAGTCCCCACAGCCATCTCTCTGGGTTCAGATGGCTCTCTTCATCACAAGATCATTGGAACTGTCCTGAATCACCTCACTGTTGAAAAGAGCCATGTCCATCAGAATTGATTATCATATAATCTTATTGCTTTCTACAATGTTCTCCTGGTTCTTCTCACCTCACTTAGCATCAATTCATGTAAGTCTCTCCAGGCCTCTCTGAAATCATCCTGCTGGTCATTTCTTATAGAACAATAATATTTCATAACATTCACATACCATAACTTATTCAGCCATTCTCTAACTGATGGGCATCCATTCACTCAGTTTCCAGTTTCTTACCATTAGTGGCAGTGATCAATTCTGATGGACGTGACTCTTTTCAACAACCAGGTGATCCAGGCTACTTCCAATGGTCTTGTGATGAAGAGAGCCATCTGTACCTAGAGAGATGACTGTGGAGATTGTGTATGGATCACAACATAACATTTTCACTCTTTGTTGTTGTTTGCTTGCATTTTGTTTTCTTTCTCATTTTTTCCCTTTTTGATCTGGTTTTGTTTTTGTGGAGAATGATAATTTTGGAAATATGTATGCATATATTGGATTCAACATATAGTTTTACCATGTTTAACATATACTGGATTATTTGCCAACTGAGGGGGGAATTGGGAAGGGAAAATTGAAACACAGGGTTTTGCAAGGGTTAATGTTAAAAAATTATCCATGCATATGTTTTGCAAATAAAAAGCTTTAAAAAAAAGGAAAAGAAAAATTATCCATGCATATATTTTGAAAATAAAAGCTTCAATTTTTTTCAAAAAAAGGTTGCTACAAACATTTTTGCACATATGGGTTCTTTTCCTTTTTTTAATGATCTCCTTGGGATACAGGCCCAGTAGAGACATTGCTGGATCAAAGGATATGCACACTTTAATAGCCCTTTGGGTATACTTCCAAATTGTAGAGCATTTTAAAAAAAGATTATAAATTATATTTACTTCTTAATAATTACTTAATAATAATTAATACTTAATACTTAATAATTACTTTTTTCTGTTCATATCCTTTGACCACTTATCATGTGAGGAATATCATATTCTTTTTTGGAATATCATATTCTTTTAGATTTGACTGAGTATTTGAAATATAAGACCTTTATCTGAAAATGTCTATAAAATCTCCCTTCTCCCAATTTTCTTCTTTCCTTCTCTTCTTGGCTACACTTGCTTTATTTGCACAAAACCTTTTAATATGATGTAATAGAAAATTATCCATTTTATACCTCATACTGGTCTCTCTTTTTTATTCATAAATTGTTCCCCTGTCCATAAGTCTGATAGATAATATATTCCCCCTTCTTCACATTTTCTTGCAAAATTTTTAATATCTAGGTTATGGATCACTTTTGATCTTATCTTGATAAATGGTGTAAGATATTGGTCTATATCCAATTTCTGCCAGATGGCTTTCCAGTTCTCCCAACAATTTTTATGAAATAATGAATTCTTTTTTCCCTAAATTAAGTCTTTACACTTGTCAAGTATTATGTTACTATATATTTATTTGATGCTGCAAATTACAATGTCTACTCTGTTTCACTGACTCTAACTTTTTATTTCTTAGCAAATACTACATGGCTTTAATACTTATAGCCTTATAATATAGTATAAGATCTGGTACTACTAAGCCTCCTTCCTTTACATTTTTTCCATTAGTTCCTTTGATATTCTTAACTTTTTTCTCTAAGGTGAATCTTGCTGACCCTGGATCCAGTACTCTATTCATTGTGCCACCTAGCTGCTCCTTTATACTGTCACATAAAGTGGACAGAGACCAGAAGGAGGTTTCCCTTCTTGTGGGAATTGGTGCACAGCAATATATATAATAAGATCACAGTGGTAAAGGTCCTAGATCAGATGATGGCCCATATGAGAGATAATGGTTGAGAAATAACCCTAAGAAAATCCTCAGTCTAGTCTGCTCAGTCAAGTTTTAGGGAATATAGTGGATTTCCCCCTCCCCTCCAGAAACAAAGAGGATTCCAGGCACAGTCCAGAATAAATTCCTGAGACTTGCTTTCCCATGATCTAAGAAGGAAGCCTGCACACTTATTTGGACTCTTTAAATTCTGGAAAACTTACATACCCCATTTGGATATCCTATTTGGAAGATGGAAAGCAGACAGCCCAGCAATCTTTCCCTTTGACCCTTCAAGGCTCATGTTTCTGGAGACTCTTGTTCTCTGCTCATTAAGACTAGGTTAGGTGGAGCCCTTGAAAGACATGAGGGGGTGGCCAGAATAAGGCATGGATGGGCTTCTGGAGTTCCAAGCTCTACAGAGTTTTTGAAATATAGTTGCTTGCTTCTTACTCGGTTCTAGCTGTTACTGGGGCACAATATCATACAATGACCCTTCATCTAGAGTTGCTTATTACATCTTAACAATCATTTTTGTAATATTTTGAATTCCAATTTTTTTCCTTCTCTTTTATCCCCTTACTCCTCAAGACAGCAAAGTGAAAATAGTGTGCTTCAATCCATATTCATCTCATAATTCTCTCTTTGCACATGGATGGCATTTTCCATCCAAAATGTATTGGAATTGTCTTGAATCACCACATTGCTGAAAAGAGCTAAATCTATCATAGTTGATCATTACATAACCTTACTGTTACTGTGTATAATGTTTTCTTGGTTCTGCTCACTTCACTCAGCATCAGTTCATGTAAGTCTTTCCAGGTTTTTCTGAAATTAGTCTGCTCATCATTGCTTTTAAAAAAAAATTTTTTGATAATAATATTTTATTTTTCAATTATATATAAAAATAGTTTTAACATTCATTTTTGTAACATTTTGAATTCCAAATATATTCTCTCATGTGATTTTACCTTCTCCTTCCCCAAGACAGCAAGCAAACTGATATAGACTACACATGTACAATCATTTTAAATATCTTTCCATCTTAATTATGTTGTAAAAGAAAAATTAGAACAATAGTGAAAAAGCATGAGGGAAAAAATCAAAGAAACAAAAAGGTGAAAATATTATACTTTGATCCATATCCAGTCGCCCTGTATGCAGATGGCATTTTCCACCCCCACTTCATTGCAATTGTCTTCAATCACCATATTGCTAAGAAAAGCTAAGTCTATCAAAGTTAATTAGCACAAAATCTTTCTATTACTCTACATAATGTTCTCCTGGTTCTGCTCATTACCTCAGCATTAGTTCATATTCAGTCTTTCCAGGCATTTCTGAAATCAGCCTGCTTATCATTTATTATAGAACAATAATATTCTATCACATTCATATACCATAACTTAATCAGTCATTCTCCAATTGATGGGCACTCAATTTCCAATTTCTTGCCACTACAAAAAGATTGCTATAAATATTTTTGTACATGTGGGTTCTTTCCCTTTTTTATGAAATCACTGGGATACAAACCCAGGAGTGACACTGTTGGATCAAGGTGTATGCAATTTTATAGCATAGTTCCAAATTATTTTTCAGAATGACTGGATCAGTGCACAACTCCATTAATAATGTACTAGTGTCCCAGTTTTCCTATATCCCTTCCAATATTATCTTTTCCTGTCATCTTAGTCAATTTGATAAGTGTAAGATGGTCTTGGTTTCAACTTAGATCCTGAAATAGCCTGTGTGCAAGAGGCTTATTATGATCTCTTAGTCACTTTACTACACATGGATGAAGAATTAGTGACTCTATCAGAAGTGTCCATGCAGAAACCCTGATATTCCTGGAGCTGTTCCTGCTTTTCATCAGCACTTCATATCAGGAGATGAAATTTACAACTATCCTAGAGGTGACATCATCTGTGCTGGGATTCTGATGTTCTTAGGGTTTTACTAGTTAGTTCATCATTACTACTATGCATTAAGATCCCCACTGTGGATCTCATATATGCAGCATCACGATCCATCACATGGACCAGAATATTACATATAATAGGCACTTAACAAATGATAGTTGAATTGAATTATTATTTTATTTAAATCAAATCAGATATAACCTTATAGAAATGAGAGAGAATACATTCTGTCCTTCAACCCCGCACTACAAGAAAACATTTTCCCTGATCCAGTAGAAGTCATAGTGCCATAGTTTGTGGAAGGAGAAAGTGGGGAAGGGCAGGTTTAAATTAGGAATCAGTAATTGATGACCTTGAAACAACATTGACCTTGAAAGAACCCAAAAGACCAGGGTTCTAATTCTAGCTCTGTTTATACTAGGTATGTGATAGTAGGCCAATAATTTAATTCTCTAGTTTTCAGATGTCTTATCTGATAACAATCTGGATTTCTAACCAAGCCTAGGGTTTTTGCAAGAGATTCCTAATTGGAGAAGAAAATGTTTTGAATGGTCAATGAGTTGGTCTGAGAGCTTAGGGAAGGAAAGGCAACCTTTCTGATTTCTTCAGTAGTACATTTGGTGCCAGACTCTCTTGAGAATCAGCTCCAGACACACAGAGAGAGAAACAAAGAAAGAGACAAATTTCAGAAATATATATATAGGAGAAATTAGATCCTCAACATGTTACTTATTTCCAGCTTTCCTCCCTGGAGCCTTAGAGAAATTTCCCCATGGGGAAGATGAGAACCTTTCATTTGGTTTGAGATGAGATATCTTACAGTAATAATTGATAGTAATAATAGCTAAAGTTTATATAGTGCATACTATATTCCAGGAGCTGTGCTTAGTGCTTCACAATTATTATCTTGCTTGATCTTCACAACCCTGGGAAGTAGATACTATTATTTTCCCCATTTTACAGATGAAGAAACTTAGGCAAACAGAGATCAAACAACTTGCCAGAAGTTTCACAGTTAGTGAGTGTCTAGAACAGCATTTGAACCCAGATTTTCCAGATTGTGGGCCTGGTACTTTCCCAGCAATGTTTGGAAGGGCAGATACATATAATTATAGCCTAGAACTTCTCTACTCCAAAGACTGGAGAAATAGCACTGAATGCCCAGTCTCCAGGTGCTATAGGGCTTAACTGCCTTTTCCCATACCGTCCCCATCATTTCCATACTGGCTTTCCTCCTTTTGAGATGTACCTGTGTATTCTATGTTATATGTCTATATAACCCATGTGGATTTCTTTGTCTATTTTATCTATTTTGCATATAAAATGAGGATGCTACTAACCTTGGAAGTTTGTTGTGAGAATCAAATGAAACATTTTGTAAACTATAAAGTACTATACAGATGTTAACTTTACTATTATTGCAATTGTATAAGAAATTTATTCTCTATAATTATTTAAAAAGTTAATCATTTGTGAATTGTGGGCCAAATATTAATTATTCCAAAATACAGAAGAGGAGCTGCCTATTACATATTAATGTCCCTTTCCCTATGCATATGGACAAATTTGCATTTTACAAGGCCCCCTTAAATCACTATCAATCCCTCTTCTTTTTTTTTGTGTGTGATTCAAAACATAGTATTTTCACCTTTTATTGTTTGTTTGCTTGTTTTTTTTTTCTTCTTTTTTTTATTTTATTTTTTTATAAAGCTTTTTATTTACAAAACAGGAGTGACCTTTCAACATTGACCTTTGCAAAAAAAAAAAAAACAAAAACCTTTTTTTCCCCAAGCTTTTCCTTTCCTTCTCCCCACCCCCCACCCCTAGATGACAGGTAATCTAATACATACTAGATAGGATAAATTATATGAGAAATACAGTACATGTATACATATCTATACAGTTATCTTACTGCACAAGAAACATCAGATCTAGAAAGAGAAGAATAAAAAAAACAACCTAAGAATGAAAACAAAATGCTTGGAAATATTCACAGAAAGCGTTAAAATGCTGTGTTGTGGTTCACTCTCATTTCCCACAGGCCTCTCTCTGGATGTATATGACTATCTTCATCACAGCACAACTGGTTTGAATCACATCATTGTTGAAGAGAACCATGTCCATCAAAATTGATCATCATATAGTCTTGTTGCTGTGTATAATGTTCTCTTGGTTCTGCTGTCAATCCCTCTTCTTTAACTTCCCTTCCCCTTATCCAGTATAAAACTTGGCCTTACCTTCTCTGCAACCATCATGAGGGCATTCCACCTGAGACAGAAGCATTTGGATATCTATATGTTCCTTCTACTTTTGGGGGGGAGGCAATTGAAATTAAATGATCTACCCAGGGTCACACAGCCAGTAAGAATCTAAATAATTTGAATTTAGAATTGAACTCAAGTTCTCCTGACTCAAGAGCTAATGCTCTATCTATCTACTATGCCACCAAGCTGCCACCAATATTTATTAGAACCTTGAGACTCATTTATCTTACAAATTTCTCCCTATTTGATACCCCCTGCCATGTGTCTGGGAAACTCCTCTTTCCTGTTCATCTTTAATTCTTGTGATTTACTTCCATGAACACTCCTTTCCCCTTCCTGAAACTGATTAATGTCTTCACGTATAAACATATATATCATATTACAATATATGGAAGGGGGCAAGAAATAGTATGTTTATATGAATTATTTCTTTCTGAAAGACATTAAAGTTATACAGTTACAGAATATGTAAGTTGATTTTTACATGAAATCAAATAGCATTTGTAAGAACCCAAGCAATATGACCAATACGCATATTAATCTACTACTATTTCACATTGCTACAGTGGTTTAATGCTCACAAAGCACTTTATTAAATATTAACTCATTTGATCTTCACAACAATCTTGGGAGGGAGATGCTACTAATTATCCCCATTTTACAGAAAAAGAAACTGAGGGTCGATGAAGTGACTTATCTGGGGTCATATAAGGGAGAAGAGAACAACCTACTATGTGTGTTCCTGATGCCAGGTCTAGTGTTCTATTCACTATGTCACTAAGGGAAGGAAGAGGAGAAAAAGGAAGGAAGGAATGAACGAATGGACAAAGGGGGAAAGGGAGGAAGGGAGGAAGGAAGAGATGGAGGTAGGGAGGAGGGGAGAAAGGAAAGAAGAGAAGGAGGGAAAGAGGGAAAAGGGAAGGAAGGAGGGAGGAAAGGAGAAAGAAATGGAGGAAGGAAAGAAGGGAGAAAGGGAAAGAAAGAGGGAGGAAGGAAAGAAAAAAAGAGGAAGAGAGGGGGAAGGAAGGAAGGAAGGAAAAGGAGGAAGGAAGAAAGGGAGAGCAAACAAAGAGGTTAAGTGACTTGTTCAGGATCACAAAGCAAATTAGTGTTGGAATTGAATTCAGGTCTTCCTGACTCTAGCCTCAGCACTCTATTCACTATACTACCTACTAAATATTGAATTCAGGTCCTCTTGGCTCCAAGACCAATGCTCTATTCACTATTAAGACAAGAATATACCACCAGCACTTTGACTTTTTAATTTCTCATGGAGTTTGCAAAATAAGAGAGAGAATAAAATAAATATTCACTACATAAAATCAGTAACTGACATTATTTAGTACTTTAAAGTTTAAAAAACAATTTACATTCATTTTTAAGCCTCACAATAATCTTATGAGGTAAGAATTAAATAGATAACATTATTCAAACTTTACCAATGAGTAAACTGAGGTTCAGGAAAGTAAAGTGATTTCATTGAATTAAATTTAATTAATTAAATTAAATCATGTATTAAGTACTAGGCACTTAATATTATGTACCAGACACTGTACTAGGAGGATACAAATGAGTTTAAATGTTTCACTGAATTTAAAAAATTTCCCCCCTTTGTTCTTATATTTTTTTCTTTTTCTTTTTTTAATTAAAACTTTTTATTGTCAAAATATATGCATGGATAATTTTCAACATTCATCCTTGTAAAACCTCGGGTTCCAAATTTTTTCCCTTTTCTCCCCACTCCCTCTCCTAGATGGCAAGTAATCTAATATATGTTAAACATGTGCAATCCTATATATATTTCCACAAATATTATGCTGCACAAGAAAAATTAGATCAAAAAGGAAAAAAAATAAGAAAGAAAAGAAAATGCAAGCAAACAACAATCAAAAGAATGAAAATACTATGTTGTGATCCACATTCAGTTCCCACAGCCCTCTTTGGGTGGTTCTCTTCATCACAGGTCCATTGGATCTGGCCTGAATCATTCGATGAACTTAAACTCTACCGGAGAAGACAACACATATAAATAAATATATGCAAAAAAAAGAAAGGCAATTTTTTGAAGGGGGAGGAGGGCCCTAACAACTAGGGGATTAGGAAATGTTTCACATAGAAGATTGTGCTTGAGTTAAATTTTGAAGTAATCAAGAAATTCAATGCGGTGAAAGAGAGAAAGAAATGCATTCCAGGCATGGGAGGACAGTCAGTGAAAAGGGAAAGGGCGGGGAGGGAGAATGTGATGAAGAATTATGGGCTAGCCTGGCAGAATCATAAAGTGTGACAAGGACAAAAGTGCGTGATCTTAAGGCTGGAAAAGTAGATTGGACTAAGTTGTCAAAGTTGTCAGTTTTCTCACTCCAAGAAAGAGAACTTTGCTCCTAGCATTTTCTCTCCAGCTTTTTCTTGATTCTATGGCCCCTGAGGGCATTAACCCCTTCTTAGCCTTTCAACTAGGGAGTTCCGTTTGCAGTGGGGGCATTTAGGATTGTTGGGTTGGCTCTCATGCAAACAAGGTCTATTTGATACAATGGACAGTGAGAACTTAAAAAAAATAGCAAAGCTTGTTTCAATTATTCATGATTCTGGACACATCTTGAAACTTCTTGGCATCCTCAAGGCAGCCCACAGATGGGACCCGATGCATTATTTGCAAAGGCCATCCCACTGATCAACTTTTAAATTTTTTTCAATAACTATATAGTTTGGGTGGTTATTATTCTGCATTGCGATTTGAGATCTGGTACTACTCTGTCTTTTCCTTCCCATTTTTAAAAAAATTATTTCCTTTTGAGAGAAATTGTTATTAATGAACAATGATTTGGAAAGATCCAGACTTCTCCTCTTCTTTTTATAAAGTCCAGATTTCTAAAGTTCAGTCTATTGAAGGATATCACTGATAATGAGATTAGACTTTCTTCATAGTTTTGTTTAGACCACACTCACAAGTGGAGAAACCTTTGTGTTCTACCAAGCTTTGGGTGGGGATAAATTCTTTGAATACATTTCTTAAGGCTGGGAGTAATTTAAAAGTAAATGACATAATCAAAGTTCATTTGAATAGTTCAGCACCTCACTGAAATATTCACTCTCATTAATTGCTAATCCATCAGAGAGTTGATTCCATCCTCAAGTAAGTGTGAGTCTACCAGCATGATTGTCTTCAGTCAAAAGAGAGAGAGCCAAATGACCATCCTTCTGTTAATGAACATGCTGCCATTATTAATAAAATGATTAAGTAACCCAGAAATTATGTCTCAAATCTTTCTAAATGTCATACTTTGAAATTCTTGACCTTTTGTTCATTCAGATGAATTAATTTTTTTTTTCCTTTGAACACATGGTTTAATTAATGCACGAAGGGAGAGGATTGAAGGGGTTGATGTCCTCCCATTTCTTTCAAACCTCCAGAGTACATATGTACAAAGTCTTTTGGTGGGTTTGTAAATGGAGCATTGGAAGGCAACCAGCTCTCCTTGCCCCTTCCTCAGGTGAGTAGGTGCTGATTGGCTCTCTCTCTTCTCAGGATTCTGTGTTCCTATCCTGGCCAGAAGGGTGCAGTGTGTCCTGAGCATGGTAGCTATGCTGGAACAGATATGTCAAGAAGGTGGGAAAGGTCTTCAGAAGTGCCTTAGACCTAAGAAAGCTCAGAAAGGCCTCTGAGTGTTGGCCCCAGAAAGTTCATTGAAAATTGATGGAGTGGGCATATGCAAGAATGTTTGTGGCAGCCCTTTTTGTAGTGGCTAGAAACTGGAAACTGAATGGATGCCCATCAATTGGAGAATGGCTGAATAAATTATGGTATATGAATGTCATGGAATATTATTGTTCTGTAAGAAACGACCAGCAGGACAATTTCAGAGAGGCCTGGAGAGACTTGCATGGACTGATGCTGAGTGAAGTGAGCAGAACCAGGAGATCATCATGAACGGCAACAACAATATTACATGATGATCAATTCTGATGGACATGGCTCTCTTCAACAATGAAATGTCTCAAACCAGTTGAATTGCTCAGTGAAGAAAGCCATATACACCCAGAGAGAGGGATGTGAAATGTAGACCACAACATAACATTTTCATGCTCTCTATTGATGTTTGCTTGCATTGTATTTCCTTTCTCTGATTTTTTTCTTGTAGATACGATTTTTCTTGCACAACAATGATAAGTGTGGAAATATGTATACATACATTCAACTTGTCAAGTCTTTTAATATAATTAACATGTAGTGGACTTCCTTCCATCTACGGGAGAGGAGAGGACTGGGGGGAAAATTTGTAACAGAAAGCTTTGTAAAGATCAATGCTAAGGAACTACCCATGCATATGTTATGCAAATAAAAGCTTTAATAAAAAAAAAAGAAAGAAAAAAAATTGATGGAGTGGGAGAACTGGAAACCCTCTCTTCCCCCCCCCCCAACAAATCTCCTGCCACAATAGGATTCTATCAAAATAGGGATAGTACATGGACTAAAAGCTCTAGGAAAGCAGGGACTATGACATTTTTCATTTCTGAATTCCCAGAAACTGAAAAGGGTCCTGTACATAGTAGGAGATTGGTCAATAAATTGAATTGAATATAAAGAGTGCCCAGAGAAAGGAAAACAGGAATGTTTTCCTGATCCCTTTCTCCCTTCCTCTGATAGGGAGAGCATGGGCACTGGTTGGAGGGGCATCTGGCTGGAGAGAGAAAGAAGAACCAATCAGATGTAGACAGGAAAAGGGGACAGAGGCATATATGGCTGAGGTGGGAGAGGGAGAAAGGGGCTCTGGAAAATGGACAAACAGATGACAAACTCCAAGACAAGGCCAACAAGGGTGGGAAGGGGGGATCTATCCCCTTCCAAGGTTGGAGATCCAAAAGAGGAAATGGGAGCAGTCCCACTGGAGTGGTGTTGGTTGAGCACAGCTGGGACAGACAGTCTCAGAGAACACTTCTTTGACACCGTCCTGCTGCTGTGCAGAGAACTAGAGGCATGGATCTGCTTGCTCAGGGCTACACCCTGCTGGCATGTAATGGTTGCCTGGCCCTACTCCTTCAGCTGCCTTATGGCTTCTGGCTGGGCCTGCAGGTCCTTCTTGGTATGCACGAGCAGAATGGCACATCAAGGCAAAGGTGACATGCTTCTGGATACCATTTGTGCCACACACTCTCACAGGAAGGTTGGCCGGCAATGGAGAAGCAGATGATAAAGATGTTGGTCTGGGCACAGGACAGAGTGTGTAGCAGGTCATATTCCTCCTGGTCTGCTGTGTCCCACAGGTTCAGATAGATCCACTATCCATCCACAATGCATTGGGCACTGTAGCTGTCGAACATTGTTGGGATGTGCTCCTTGGGGAAGACATTGGTAGTATAGCAGATGAGAAGGCATGTCTTGCCCACTCTCCAGTGCCAATCACTACACACTTGATGCTGTGCATCATGGCGGCTGTGGCAGGTGGAGCTTCCTTGCCTATCTCAGCCAAAGCCCCTACAATGGCAGCCAATGCTTCAACCTAGTCCTCTCCCTCCCTCCTTCCCTGCCCACTCTGGGGGCAGCAACATCAGTGTCTCTAAGGCTAGAGAAGGAAGTGAGAGAAAAACAGATGAATTTTTTTTTGGTAATGTAAAACTTTTGGTAGTTTGTTATGACATGAAATTATTTTAAGTAACACTGTCATTTTCATTATATTGGTATTGTCTAATCAAGATCATTTAATATCCCTCCAATCATTTAAACCTGTTTTTATTTTTGTAAAGAATGTTTCATGTCCAAGGACTCTATTAAAGTTCTCATTTCTAAAATATATAGAGAATTGATTCAAATTTATAAGAATACAAGCCATTCTTTTAATTGATAAATAATCAAAGAATATAATAGATAATTTTTCAGATGAAGAACTTAAAGCCATTTCCAGTTATATGAAAAAAATGCTCTAAATCACCATTAATTGGAGAAATACAAATTAAGGCAACTCTGAGATACCGCTATATACCTCTCAGATTGGCTAAGATGATAGGAAAAGATAATGATAGATGTTGGAGAGGATTTGGGACACTAATACATTGTTGGTGGAGTTGTGAACTGATCCAACCATTTTGGAGAACAATTTGGAACTATGCCCAAAGGGTTATCAACTGTGCATACCCTTTGATCCAGCAGCATCTCTACTGGGTCTGTATCCCAAAGAGATCATTAAAAAGGGAAAAGGAGTCACATATGCAAAAATATTTGTAGCAACCCTATTTGTAGTGGCAAGGAACTAGACCTGAGTGAATACCCCTCAGTTGGAGAATGGCTGAATAAGTTATGCTATATGAATGCAATGAAATATTATTGTTCTATAAGAAACAATCATCAGGATGATTTCAGAAAGGCCTAGAGAGACTTACATGAACTGTTACTAAGTGAAGTGAATAGAACCAAGAGAACATTGTATACCGCAACAGCAAGAATATGCAATGATCAACTGTGATGAATTTGGCTCTTTTTGGTGGTGGAGTGATTCAGGTTGATTCCAGTGGACTTGTGATGCAAAGAGTCATCTCCATCTAGGGGGAGGACTATGGGAACTAAATGGATCATGGCATAATGTTTTCACCTTTTTTGTTGCTTGCTTTTTTTTTTCCTTTCTCAACTTTTTTCCCCTTTTTGATCTGATATTTTTGGCCAGCATGATAGGTATGGAGGTGTGTTTGGAATGCGGGTGTGAACTGCACATGCTTTATCTGTATTGAATTGCTTGCTGTCTGGGGAGATAGGTGTGGGGTGGGAAGGTAGAGAGACTTGGAACATGGGATTTTGCAGAGGTGGATGATGAAGGCTATCTTTGCATGTATTTTGAACATGAAAAGCTATTATTAAAATTTTTTAAGTGTTTTGTAGTTATATCAGTATGATTTTTTGGTTTTTGTAAGTGTAATCCAAAATATTTTGTTTACTAAGTACAGATTCTGAATGGGATTTTGAAAATGTAAATATTTCATAATTATGTGTCTTCCTATTTGCTCAAATACTCAAAAAATTTTTCTAGGAAAATAGCTCACCTGAGCTCTTCCCCAAACCTCTCCAAATACCTTTAAATAATGACTCTGAACAAATTTTATGGCATCAGAACCCACAAAAAGATAGAGTATAAATTTTTTTTTCCAGAAGACTACTTAAAAGATCAACAGAAAAGATCTGTTGCAGGGGGGAGGGAGTGCAACACAATCTGGAGTAGGCTAAGCTAGCACAGTCCCAGCCCCAATAAACCAGGATCAGGTCTTGGGAACTACTGAATTAGCAGCAGTGGCAACAGCAGCAGCAGCATATGTGGCTGTGGATTCCAGCGGACTCAGCCCATAGATGATAAGGGGATTGAACAGCTGGTCAGAAGATTATAGGGGTCTATTTGCTAACATTGAGGCAGGAAGGACTCCATTGCTTTGTCTATACTCAAATCCCCAGCAAAGTCTTGGCTCACATTTTCAGGGTGTGGAGGAGTACTAGCATATTAAAACTCACAGAGTGGCTCAGGGACAAAATAGTCACCCACAGATCAAAATACAAGCCAGGAGAGTAGTAAACATACTTCTTCTTGGATCATACTACCTTGGAAGAACTGAAAAATTACAGGTCCCCAGAAGCAGCTTGCACAAAACCTCTAAAGCTTGGGGAATTGCACCCTTCACAATGGAAACAGAGCCCCATTTTAACAAAAAGTTACAAACCAAGTAATAGATTAGGAAGATGAGCAAATAACAGAAAAAGATTAGAAAGTTACTATGATGACAAGGAAGATCAAAACAACACTCAGAAGAAAAAAAGGCAAAGCTCCTACATCCAAAGTTTCCAAGAAAAACAAGAATTGGTCTCAGGCTGTGGAAGAGCTCAAAAGGAATTTTAAAAGTCAAATAAGAGAGATAGAAGAAAAATTGTGAAGAAAAATAGGAATGATCCAAAAAGAAGTACAAAAAGTCAATGAAGAAAAGAATGCTTTAAAAAGCAGAATTAGCCAAATGAAACAGGAGGTGCAGAGGCTCACTGAGGAA
>JAJPUD010002247.1:8571-50149 GCA_023553655.1 Myrmecobius fasciatus
AGAGAGAGAGAGAGAGAGAGAGAGAGAGAGAGAGAGAGAGAGAGAGAAAATAATCATGATCTCAACATGATGATGATGATGATGATGATAGTGGAAGCAATTTCCTGAGAAGATGGAAGAAAGGGAATCAGGGAATTGTCTTTGACAAGGAGAAGGGCCATCTCTTGGTCAGAGACAGGAGTGGCAGAAATAGTGAGGGAATTTTTCTGCATGATGTGAGATGAGGAGAGAAGAGGCAGTTGGCAAATGTCTTCAATTTTTTTTTTTTAAGTATGAGTCAAAGTTCTTAGATAGGAGGTTGGAAGAAGCATTGTAGTGGGAGGTTTGAGGAGGGAAGTGAAGGCTTGGAATTGTTATTTTGGGGAGTGAGATAGCAAATTGATTAGAAAGGATCAATAAAATTGATTAGTAAGATTGACTTGTTGCAGTGAGTACCCAGTTGAGATTGGACAAGATAAATTTATAGTGAAATCAATCAGCATGATTTTGTGGTTTCCTCTAACTCTTCTGCCACACAAAAGGCAAAGGAGATAGAAGCTAGTAATAAATAATAGGGGGTTGAAATTTGGCAAAGTGATCAGACAAAGGGACAAGGTGATTTGAACCCAATGTACATTATTTACAATTAATACAATTATACTTGTCTTAATTGGATTTCATCTTATTATATTTAAACTGATACTTTAACATGTGAAGACTTCTTTAGATCCTTACTCTGTTGTCCAAATTTATCTATTCTTCCCAGTTTTATTTATTATTAAGTGCACTAGTGAGCATGCTATCCATGCTTCTATCTAAGCCATAGATTAAAATGTTAAACATCCCAAGGCCAAGCAAAGATGACTGAGACATTCTATTGGAGACCATCTATCAAATTGATTTTTTTTTTTTTGCTGAGGCATTTGGGGTCAAGTGACTTGCCCAGGGTCACACAGCTAGGAAGTGTTAAGTGTCTGAAGTCAGATTTGAACTCAGGTCCTCCTGATTTCAGGTATCAAGTTGATTTTGAGCCAGTAATTATTAGTCTTTAATTTTGGCCATTAAACCAATTATGAGTCTATATCATTGTGTAATTTATTGTCCAGTCCATTTCTCTCTATCTTCTCCACAAAAATTGGATGAGATACTCTTATCAAATATTTTGTTAAATTCTAGGTAACTATATTTATAGCATTCCTGTGATCTGCTAGCTTAGTTTCCTTTTCAAAAAGGAAAGAAAGTTAATGTAGCAAGACTTCATTGTTATGTCTAACTCTCCATGATCACATTTGGGGCTTTCTTGGCAGAGATAGTGAAGTGGTTTGTCATTTCCTTCTCCAGATTTTTTTTTTTTTGACCTTTGCAAAAAAACTTTTATTTTCCCAAGCTTTTCCTTTCCTTCCCCCCACCCCCCACCCCTAGATGACAGGTAATCTAATACATGCTAGATAGGATAAATTATATGACAAATACAATACATGTATACATATCTATGCAGTTATCTTACTGCACAAGAAACATCAGATCTAGAAAGAGAAGAAGAAAAAAACAACCTAAGAAGGAAAACAAAATGCATGGAAATAGTCACAGAAAGCATTAAAATGCTGTGTTGTGGTTCACTCTCAGTTCCCACAGGCCTCTCTCTGGATGTATATGACTATCTTCATCGCAGAACAACTGGTTTGAATCACATCATTGTTGAAGAGAACCATGTCCATCAAAATTGATCATCGTATAGTCTTGTTGCTGTGTATAATGTTCTCCTGGTTTTGCTGATTTCACTCAGCTTCAGTTCATGCAAGTCTCTCCAATCCTCTCTGAAATCCTCCTGTTGGTCATTTCTTACAGAACAATAATATTCCATAACATTCATATACCATAATTTATTCAGCCATTCTCCAATTGATGGGCATCCTTTCAACTTCCAGTTTCTTGCCACTACAAAAAGGGCTGCCACAAACATTTTTGCACATGTGGGTCCCTTTCCCTCCTTTAAAATCTCTTTGGGATATAGGCCCAGTAGAAACACTGCTGGGTCAAAGGGTATGCACTGTTTGATAACTTCTCCAGATTATTTTACAGATGAGGAACTGAAGCAAACAATATATTAAGTGACTTGTCCAGGGTCATACAGCTAGCAAGTGTCTGAAGTTAGATTTGAATTCATATAGATAAGTCTTTCTGGTTCCTAGGTAAGCCTAGTGCTTCATTCATTTTCTCACCTAGTTGCCCTTGGCAAGATTTATCTTTCAAGAAACCATTCTGGCTCTCTGTAATCATCTCTTCTCTTTTCTCAAATCACTTAATAATGTTTTTAGTGACCTAATTGAGAATTTTCCCAGGAAGCCAACTCAAACTCCCTGGTCTATGGTTTATAGATTCTGTTCTTTTTTCCTTTTCTGAAAATCAGAATAACATTTATATTACTCCAAACCTACGGCCCTTCCTCCAATTCTCCATGATCTTTCAAATGCTACTAATAGTAGCTCATTCAGTCAGACATTCTAGCTGATAAAAATAGATAGCATGTAGATAACACTTTAGGGTTTGCAAAATGCTTTACAAGTATTATCTCATTTTATCCTTATAACAACCCTGGTGCTAGGTAGCAATTGGTGGACTTGAGATTTGGATTCTGGTCCAAAGAGAGCCTTCTTTCATTTTGGAGGTCGGTCCTAGATAGAGAGAACAAAAATGGGAAAAAATGGTCTTGAATTTTTTGTTATTTTAGGAATACATTTCTACTAGAATTTTATTGTGTATTTGCTCTGTATAACAACAAGTACTTATTAATTACCTATTATGTACTCTACATGTGCTGGGTATTGGGAATACAACTAAAAAAGATGAAGCAATTCCATTTTGAAGGAGGAAGAGACAATAAACACATACAGATATGTATGCAAAAATATGAAATGAATCCAAGTGCATATAAAGCAGTTACATATATACTAGTTTGAGAAGAGAGGACTTTGAGGGAAAGGAAAAATCAGTAAAGATTCTTATATTTGGAAAGTTGCATTTGAGCATTTTCTTTTTTAAGAAGGACACTGGGAGACAGAGGTAAAAAAAGCAGGGTAAGGCACTTCAGTGCAGGTACTACAGGAAAACAAAGATGGAGATGACATAGGATTCCTGCCCGTTATGGTATTCCATGTTTTTGCAAATGAACTGGGCTTTCAATTTCAGAGAAAAGTTTGGGAACTCTGCAAAGAAGTCTTTGTGTTATTTTCCTTTTCTATGCCTATCCCTTTCAAAGATCTAGAATCTCATTGCTCTAGAACATTTAATAATAATAAAAAAAAACAACTGGGAAGGATAGCTAAATCTGGATAACAGAATTAGGATTTAAAGAAAAGGAGTCTTCACAAGCTGAAGCATTGATTTAAATATAGTAAGATGAAATCCAGTTAAGACAAGTGCAATTGTATTAATTGTAAATAATGTATATTTGGTTCAAATTGCCTTGTCCCTTTTTACTCATTGAATTTTAAACTATTAATCTCTCTCTCTCTCTCTCTCTGACTCTGACTCTTTTTCTCTCTCACTGTCTCTCTCTTTTTCTCTTCCTCTGTCCTCCTCTTCTTCCTCCTGCCCTCCTCTTCCTCTTCTTTCTTTTCTTCCTTCTCCTCCTCTTCCTGCTTCTTCTTTTTCTCTTCCTCCTTTGCAGCTTCCTCTTTTCTCTTTCACTCTCTCTCTTCTATTTCCACCTTCTCATTATTTTTGACTTGCTCCCTCCTTTTCCTACTTCTTATCTTTTTCCTTTTCCTCTTATTCCAGAAACATAAAGAAGCCCAAGAATCTATATGCAACTAATTACAGATATAAAAATGACAAAGCAGCATATAATTCCTTTGTACTTTAAAAGAAACAATTTCTTTCCTTGTAGGTATTCTCATGTAGATCACAGCACTTTACAGAATGCATGATTCTAGTGGGATTTGAAGTACATAATATATGAAAGTATGGGAAGATCTGATTACCAAAGTATTGATAGTGGGTTTGTTCCCTTCTCCTCCCTTTCCTTTCCTTGCTTTCTGTCCCCTTCCCTTCCTTTTTTCTTTTCTCTTCCTTTTTCTCTCTTCCTTTCTTAAACAAGTTTTATTGATACCCTTTGTTTTCTTTCTTAATTTTAGTGCATTCCATCTGTGATTGCTTCTAATTTATCATCTCCATGTTTTGTTTGTATGTTGTCTCTCCCATTAGATTGTGAACTCATTGAGAACATGGATAGTTGTTATTATTGTTTTAATCTCTAGTGTTTAGCACACTGCCTAGCACTTGGTAGGTGCTTAATGAATGCTTGTCAGCTTGGCTTGCTGATTCACATGAGAATACTTTCTAGATAGTTCCCCTTACTAGGATTGAACACTCCCTTGTGACAAAAAAAGCAATTAAGCAAAAACTACATCTGACAACATAGAATAATATGCTTTATGGTTCTTTTTCACTCTATCCAGTAAAAGAGAACATGTTTCATTTTATCTTTTCTTCATGACAATGATTGCTTAAAAAAATTTCTCAAAGTTCAGCTTCTTTTTGATGATTTTCTTATTTATTTTGTTGCAGAAATTGTGTATATTTTTCTTTTAATTCTGATTACTTCACTCTGTGTCAGATCATCCATCCATCCATCCATCCATCCATCCATCCATCCATCCTTCATCTATTTCTTTAATCAACTAGTTAACAAGCATTTAATGAATTACTTACTACTTTGCTAGGCATTATGTTATATGCTAGGGAAAAGAAAAAGGCAAATACAAAGCCTGTCCTTAAGGAGCATTCTAATAGAATTCATATCTTTGCATTTCTCTCTGAACTTCTTGTATTGTTATTTCTTTTTCTTTCTTTCTTTTTTTTATTAAAGCCTTTTATTTTCAAAACATATGCATGGATAATTTTTCAACATTAACCCTTGCAAAACCTTGTGTTCCAAAATTTCCTCTCCTTCCCTATTCCCTCCCCTAGATGGCAAATAATCCAATGTATGTTAAACATGGTAGAAATATGTAAATATAATATATGCATACATATTTATGTATTGTTATTTCTTATAGCCTAGTGATATTCCATTGCATTTTAAAATCACACTTTATTAAACCATTCTTCAGTGGATGGGCACCCACTTTGTTTCCAATTCTCTTCTACCAAGAAAAGTGCTGCTATGAATAAGTCTATTCATCTTTGGGAGCTCCTGGAATTGTGTTTATGGCAGGAGGTCAGAGAACCATTGACTCCTAGGGCTAGATGGCAGCTTAAGAAGTCATCTTTTTGATGTCTTTGGATAAAATCTGGCCTGAACCTGCATAGGAACTGTCACTGTTGGATTCTGACTGGTCTTAATGGCACCAAGGGGATTTCTTTGGAAGGACCAGTTCACTTAATCATACATATGTGTTCATTCAGATGACATTGATTAGGCACCTTACTTTGTGCCAAGACAACGCTAGATTTGTTGATACATTAATAAATAAAACACAGAGTCTGCCCTGGGAGTCTTCTGAAAATAATATCAATTTCTAAGGACTACAAATCTAGAGCTGAAAGAGATCTCAGGTACTAATGAGTTTCTTCCCTCCCCATTTTACAGATGAGAAAACTTTATTATAGGGAAGTTATGTCACTTGCCCACATACAAGTAGTAATCATCAATCATAAGATTTGATCCCAGGACTTCTGAGCCCAGAATTAGTGTTTACTATGAAGGAAGAAATCATTTCCAGCTGAACCGATTGGAGAAGGCTTCCTTGAGAAGGTGACATCTGAGCTAAGCTAGAAGGAACAATAATAGGGGTGAGACAGGCATCTGCTCCGAGAATGGGTACACTGGAGATAGCATGTCTTGGTTCAGGAAAACAGGGCAAGAAAATAATGGAGGATTGTCAACCCATATCTATCCTGCCTGGAGAATTAAAAGAGGGTAAGTTTAAGGCAGCCTTGGAAAGGGGTTTTGCCTCTGGGTTCCAATGCCATTCCTGAAATTCTCTTGCTGGTAGGCCATGTGAAGTTTTAAAGAAAGTCTTCCTCCCCCTGTGAATGATAGGGTCCTAGGGATTATGGAGGAGGGACTAGGGAAAGAAAAAGGAAGAGAAAATCCTCAAAGGTAAGAGGTGGGGAAAGAAGCTAAAAGGAAATGAACTTTTGAGAAAAGAAATGTGAGTGAGAGACAGAGACAGAAACACACACACACACACACACAGAGGGTGAGACAGAGAGAGAGAGATGCAGAGACAGAGAGAGACAGAAACAGACACACAGAGAGAGAGAGAGAGAGAGAGAGAGAGAGAGAGAGAGAAGAGAGAAGAGAGAGACGCATTGGCTTTCTCAGTGCTTGGGTACATTCCTCTGTCCCCTGTCTAACTCCCTTCCCTGTCCAGCTCCCCAACCCCCCATCTGGCTCCTTGCTGGGGAAGGGGAAGACTGTCTCTGGAGTCGGTCCGCTCATTCATCTCCTGATAAACTGTTTATCTGAGATTTAAGAAGGGCGCCTCTCTCCCAGCCTTGGAGACAGAATCCTGGGTGTGTTTAGCTTGTCATGGGGTGGTGGGTGGTGGTGGTGGGGAGATGTCAGGCAGGGGACATCATCTCTCTCCCTTCCCCCCCCACTTTATCTCATGGACTCCTGACTTCATCTCTTTTCTACATTTAGACCTATATAGTAGGTTTTTTCTTTTTCTTTTTCTTTTTGCTACATCTTCAGATCTGAACATGGAAGTAAGCCCTTATAGAGAGGTAAGGCTTCCTCTTTTTGAGGAAGCTGTTCTTTCCTTCCTTCCTTTCTTCTTTACTTCTCTTGGTTTCCTTGCTTTTCAGAGTTATACTCTCAAAGGCTCATATCAAGAATCAAATAGAGAGTGGGACTCTCTTAATCCTGGGAACATTTTCATTCTGGAAAATCATAGCTATAGAACTGGAAGGAATCTTAGTGAGCAGAGAATATGCCAGAATATTAAAGATCTTGAATTTCATCCCCCTTACCCTTTAAAATGGCAGCTAGTGGTGAAGTGGATAGAATGCCAGTTCTACAGTCAGGAAGATTTATTTTCCTGAATTCAAATCTGACCTCAGATACTTCCTAACTGTGTAATCCTGGGCAAGTCACTTAACTCTGTTTTCTCAGTTTCCTCATCTGTAAAATGAACTAGAGAAGGAAATGGCAAACCATTCCAGTATCTTTGCCAAGAAAACACCAAGTGGGGTTCCAAAGAGTCAGACAGGACAGAGAGGGTTGATAGCAACAACCCCATAAGAACCAATGAACCAAAAAGCAATATCTCCCCCATTTAAACTCACTACATCTTCCTACCCTCACCCCCATACAGCCCCTTAACTTCTCTTCTACTACCTTTCCTCAACTACAAAGAATATAAAGACATTTAAAAAATCATATCTATAGATGCCTCCTCTCTACCTTACCACTGTGGGGCTATCACAGAGTCAACCTTGTTTGAATCAAAAGACTCCTAAAAAGCCCCCATACAGGCCTATGTCTGAACATCAGTTTTCTTTCCTCTGTTTCTCCTTTTAGCCTGCTAAGATGTTTGCTGAGATCCTGTGGCCTCATCTCCAATCCGCCTTACTTCTCTCCAAAAACAATGATATAGATTTGTTCAATAAAGCAAAAAAGAGTGAAAAAACATTCATGTCCTAGGTGAAAGAAGCAATACAGTGCTTCCAGCTACTGTATGACCTAATATATAAGTTCTTTTTTTTAGAACTCTTCCTCCTTGTCTTTGGATGTCAACTCCAGGAAACAGGGTCATGTGTTTGAGAACTAGAAGGGACCATAGAGGTTATTTAGTTCAACTTCCTCACTTAAGAGAGTTGGGGTGAAAAGCTGGACTGAAGTAATATAGGTCCTGAATATAAACTCTTATTCCAAAAGTAAGCATTCTTCCTAATTCTAATAGTCTAATAACCAGAGAATCTTTAGAATTTTAGAGTTGGAAAGGACCTTAAAAGTTATCTGGTGTACTCTTCCATCTAATGATGCGATCATAGGTATACAAAGCATGCATGGGTGATGTGCCAGCATACCCCAGGGGCAAGTATTACCCCTAAGGCAAAGGGCCATTGCTAATGCTTGTCCTAGCATGTGTCAACAACTACAGCACACGCAGCCTACTCTCTGTGCATGCCCATGGATGAACTTCCTTTTAAAATCATTGATGGGTGGTTATTCAGCTTTGAGGTATTCCAGAAATGAGGAGCTCACTGCCTCTAAGGGCTGCCCACTGTATATCTGGACATGTCTCATTGTTGGAAAGGCTTAGGATAGATGACAGTTTTACTAGGAAGGATAAACATTTTTTTTTCTTTTCTTTCAGCTACTTGGTGTAGTAGATTAATAGAGTGCTGGATTAGGAATCAGGAAAATTTGAGTTCAAATCCTATCCCAGATGCCAGCTTTGTGACTCTGGGCAAGTCACTTAAGCTGTTTTAACTCCAGTTTCCTCATCTAAGGACACAGGGAAAATCAAAGTGTCTGTCTCACAGGGTTTTTTTGAGGCTCAAATAAGATAACATGTAAAACAGTTTGAAAACCTTAAAATGCTCTATAAATATTACTACTACTGCTGCTGCGGCTACTTCTATTATTATTTCTACTACTATTACAGTTGCTGCACCTGCTGTTGCTACTATTACTACTACTATTGTTACTACTGCTGCTACTACTTTTATTTCTATTACTAATAGTGTTACTGTTGCTGTTACTACTGCTATTATTGTTACTACTGCTGCTGCTGCTACTACTACTATTATTTCTACTGCTACTGTTATTACCATTACTTCTACTTCACTTTTTATGGAAGTAGGAAAGAAATCAGGAACTCAGAAGAGTTAATTAATTTCACTCTTTTGTATGGTGGTCTTGAAATCACTTTTATCTCATGGACAGATTCACTCTCTCCCTCTCCTGTATGTCTGTCTGTCTGTTTGTCTCTCTCTATCACCCACATATGCAAACATAAACACACTCCCTGCAAGTGTGACATCTCTGGTCCAATATTACTTTGAAGTAAATGCTTAATTTTCTTTGACTTGTTTTCTCACTAGTAAAAAACCCTCACTAGTAGAGGGTTGTATTAGATCCCTATTAGCTCTAGACTTAAGATTCTGGGACTTTTGAGTGGAAGAAGCTGTCACTGAAGATATGAAACTTAGAGGGGAAGGGTTTTTGAGAGGTCATCTTGTTGATTATCCTTAGTCTGAGTCAGAGCATCAGAGCCACCTTGGACCTATAATGGTGTTTTCAAGACTGGCAGAAACAGGAACCATAGCCTCTTGTGGTTATCTTTTTCAGTACTTGTTTAGGAATGAAATTAATCTTTGTATGCTATCTTAGACTTTAATTTAGGCAAGTCAAATTTTTCATTCAGACCTTAGGGTAGTAAAAGAACAGATCATCATCACTGACATTAAACGGAACTTTGAAGTTTTCAAAGCACTTGACACATTCAGGAAGAAGTATAGATAAGGAAGACAGTTTTGCAAGTAATGGGGAGAATTTATATGCATTTCTTTGTTTTTAAAGGAAGCAGTATGAAATGGAGATTTATAATTTGCTATGCAATCCTCTTTTTGTATTCTGCTGTGAATGTGAAAATGCCCCTAATGTCCTTACATGCAGTTTAGTGGTCCTCATTTCTATATTTGAGTTTGATACCACTGAACATATGTGAGTTTCACAGGGCCTGTAAAGTAGGGGACTGACCTTAAAGTTACAGATGGGGAAACTGAAGCTTAGAGATAGTAGGTGATTAGTCTGTGGTCACCCAACTGATGCCAGAGGTAGTATTTAAATCCATATCTTCTCAATTTGGCTATCAAATTCCTAAATCTCTTCTCTCCCAGTTTTAAGACCTAAGTTATAGAATGTTCTGAAGGGGCTGGCTACACATGTATAAGAGATTAGGATGTGACCAGGAGATTTAGCAGGTCAGTTCTCAGTTTCCGATGGTTATTTCCTTCTTGTCAAGGGCTAGTAGTTTTGAAACTGCCATCTTTCAAGATGCCAAATCAATCAATCAACTAATCACCTAGTGAGTATTTATTATTATGCCCACCATACACCTTGTGAGCATATATTCTAATGAGATAGGTAAGAACTTACAGAAATATATACAGCATGATGCATACATTCAGTAAATACAAATATATATCAAGTAGTTAAATACCAGTAGATTGGGAGAGAGGGTATTACCAGTTGAGGGGATCATGATGAATGAAGATGGTGAATCTTTTCATCTTTCCATGATTCTATTTTTGCTCTCTAGATGTGAATCTCTGACATCTGCACATGGAGTGACATATGAGGCCTTGGAAAAAGGGAGAGGAGGAAAAGTTGAATATATGAACTTTGTAAATGGACACTGCCCCCACCGGCTTAGGTGTTGGAGAGAGAGAGGTGTCTAAAAGAAACCAGATTCTGGGAAAAGTAAAGATTTGAATAAAAATGGAAATGTCAGCTTCTCCAGTCAGCAATTCTGTAGCCACCTCTATGACTGCTGTTTATGAATATCAGATTTGCATTATGTTTGGAGGGGGAGATGAATTAAAATAATTTTATGAAGCTGTGTACAGTTTTGAAATGAGGAAAAGGAGGAGGCAGCACACTTTTCCTGGTATTCTTTATTTCTGGTTCCACTGGTTGGTTTGGTGGTAAAGTAGAGAAAGTAGTTGTGGTTTATGATTGATTTTTATTGACATGTTGGTTTATTTTAATTAAAGTGTGCATATGTGTGTTTGCACACTAGCATGTATCTTTTTTTATTAAAAGGTATTGGAGGTAAGGCATTTAATGGGGGTGCTTTGGGATATGAATAGAGGGTTCAAAAGCAGATTTAGGCTTGATGTTAGGAAGAACTGCCTAACAAGAAGAGTTTGTCTTCAGACTGGACTATCCTCTGGAGTTAGTGAGTATATCCTCATTAGTGGTCTTCAAGCAAAGGCTGGATGTCTACTTTTCAGACATGCTATAGAGGGGGATTCTCATTTATATACAAGCTGGACCAGATTGATCTCTGAGGCCTCATCCAACTCTGAGATTTTGTGATGTTCCAGACCTGTTTCCCCTGACCATGAGCCAAACTCCAATGCTCTGTGTTTTCTAAATATTCTCCCCGACTTTCTAGCTTTCCCAACTTTTGTTTACTTAAGTGTTTTTATTAATCTTTTTAGAATCATTTTCATTTTCAAAATATATTTCTATCATCTTCTATCTAGAGATTCATTTCATGTAACAAAGAAAGAAAAAAGAAGGAAGAAAAGGAACATTGGCTCAACTATATTAACCAAGATGTCAACTGAATCTTGTAAAAGGCGTAATTTTCCACACCTATAATCTTCAACTTCTGCAAAAAAGGGAGGAAGGAGTTAATTCATCAGTTTGTCCCACAGGTGACATTCCGTGACTGTCACACTCTAATTATCCTTCAGGACTCAATTCAAATGCCATCTCCTTAATAAAGCCTTTCTAGTTTCCCTCAGACTGGCTGTGCTATCTTCCTCTTCCACCTCTAAATCTGTAATACTAGATCCACCCTGAATAACACTTGTCATATTCTGAACTGTTACTACAGTTATTCATGTCCTTGTCATATCTTGTGCACTAGACCAGAGCAGATAGTATGTTTTATTTATCTTGGTTTTTTCCCTATAGTCCCTAGCATGATATCTTCCACATTTGCATATAGTTTAAACACATGTCTCTTGTATTGAATGTTTGATCCAATATTAGTTCTTTTGCTGTTGTTGCTAGTAGTCAAAGGCTGATATTTAATCATATAATACCTTCTTTTTAAATTAATTTTTTCACTAATTTTTTCAATTAGTTTCTTTTCTCTCTTTAATCCTTTCTCTCCACCCTCCCTTCAACCCTTCCTGAAAGTCAATGTTATTTCAATGATGTTGCATGGCTTGCTTTCTGGAATGAGTTTGTTACTGGATTGAGGACCTAAAAAAAAAGTCCGTTCTCTTTAGACTGGGAAGTGAGGAATTAGCTCCTGGACTAGATGGACCATTGGGAAGTTTCTAATGCTAAAGACTTTTTTCAATTTCAGTCACTTCCAGGATCTTATTTGCTCCTTAGAACTGAGAGTAGAGTTTCTAGTCAATTGCTATCTTCTTTTTCTTTGAATTGATATTTGACTTAGTTTGGGGATTCATTAGTCCAGCCTGCTGATCAAGGTTTAATTATGGGCAATGACTTTTCTGACAACCTGGTCACAAGTAGGGCATAGCCCTTATTTCATCTTCCATTCTCCTCCCATTCCCCCTCTCCCTCAGCCTCACCTCCTCATAATGAAGCATGACTGTCGTAAAACATGGCTTTTGATCACACTTCTTCTCATCACTTTCAAGACAAACAATGTCTCAGAAACCCCCAACTGCTTTTATTTTTCTTATATCTAGGGTTACGTCTTGGGTGTCTTAACCCATCTTCATTTAAAAATGCCCTCAATTAAGAAAAAAATACCCATCTATTTTAAAAATACATAGTTTGAAGGACATATCATAGGGTCAAGAGAGTGAAGAAGAGAGATGAAAGAAACCATTCCTTCTAAGTTCCAAAAGAGAGTTCCTCTTTCTCTACTAAAATATCCAAAGTCTCCTGCCTCCCCCCTCAAATTTCTACTCTTTTATTTAATAGGTCAAAGATTCCTTGGTTGTTGCTTCACCAGTGTGGTTATGTGGGAGTATAATACTGAAAATATTTTATAATAGTTAATGATTTTAAGAACCAATTTTTTAATAAACAAAATAACCTTTGGGGGCAGTTGAGAGATGGGCAGTTGCATTAAAGGCTAGACTTCTGGCCTCCCCAACTTCTAACTGGATGGAATGCCAGCCCTGAAGTTAAGAGGACCTGAGTTCAAAATCTGGCCTCACACACTTAACATTTCCTAGTTGTGTGACCCTGGGCAAATCACTTAACCTCAACTGCCTCAGGGAAATTCAGCGGGGCTAAGAAAATCCTAGTGGATTATATTTTATAGATATATATTTTTATTTCAGACCCCCCCAAAAGGACAAGTAACTGTGTTTCAATGAAAATGTGTACAGTTTAAATTATTTGGCAACTTGAATGTTAACTTTTGAGATGGTGACACTGTCCTAGCCATAATTTAAATAGAAGGATAGATAGTGAAACTTTGATTTCATTGGTATAGGGAATTCCCAAGTGAGGAAACTATCTCTACCAAGGTTGGTTTGAACTTCCTTTGCAGATTAGAATTTAAGAGGATTGCTTAGATCATTGAGAGGTTGAAAGGATCCATAGACACTATGTGTCAGAGGTGGACTTGAATCAAGGTCTAAAGCTGGCTGTCTTTTTGCTACTGCCTTTCAATCGAAACATACCTTCTACAAATATTTAAACAATGTTGTCAGCTTTGGGGGCAGTTGGCATAAAGCATTTGCCTGCCCTCTTATTCACACCCAACAGATTGCAATTTTCTCAGATAGCATAAGCTACTCCAGTTCTTGTCTTTGACTTCCTTCTGTGGTAGGAAATAGGAGACCTTAATATTCAGGACTGTTTCTTAGTGAATATTAAAAATATCAGCTCTATCTTTCAGATGATCTGTTCATTTACTCGACCCTGGCAAATTTTAAGTTGGAGAGTGAGAATGCCATTTTTAGTGCCTTGTGTTATTTTGCTTCTTGTTGACCTGTCAGGAGATAGCTGATTAATTGAAAGCTATAGAGATACAATGATCAGAAGATACATGTCAGTAATTAGTCACATGCAAAATAAGGTGAGTGAGATTTGAAACATATGTCTGGTCAAGGTTGCCTCAATGTCTCTTGAACTTGACATGGGAAGTCTATTGGGACTATGGTGTAGATGGACATGCTCATTTCCTCTGACCTTTTAGTTAATGCAGAGCCTGAAGAGATTAATGCCTTTTTTTTAGAGGGACTAACATAACTCAGTATGGAGAATCTTACCACCAATAGGCTAGCCAATGGGGGAAGAATTCTTTGGTTATGACAATCCATGAAAAATATATACATATGCATATAAATGTATATAATATATACATAATGAAAATGTATGCATGTGTATATAATATAAACTATGCATATATAAGTATGTAATATAGGTATAAATACATATATGTGTATATATATGTATCTACCTATCTCCACTTCACCATTCCAATGATCCTGTCATTTCATTGATGCAGAAACCTCCTCTAATATTCAAATCACAAAAGGCAGAACTGAAATCCAGGTTTCTCTGGCTCTAAGGCCAGCTCTCTATCCACTGTGATGCTACTGTAATGTTTCATTCTATTTGTCTTGATATTTATAAAGTTTGTTGTTGTTATTCAGATCTTTGATTTTATCTGTGTGGGGAAACTTCTGATTCGGAAACTGTTCTATCCATACAGACCAGCAATTCACTTCTAATTTATGATCTTTATAAAGACTATGCAAATATCTGTTTATATGATTGTCTTTCTGCCATAATAATCAATCAATCCATCTATTTATCAATCTATCATCTTTATATATGTGTCTCTATTATCTCTTTTTACACATCTATATATCTGTATGCATTCATCTATCTATATCATATCCATGTATCTGTCTCTGTCACTTCTCTTTACACATCCATGTACCTGTAGCATTCTTCCATCTATCCATCTCTATGTATCTGTTTCTATTATCTCTTTATAATTTATGCATCTGTATGCATCCATCTATCCATCCATTTATGTATCTATCTATCTGATGTATCATATATATATATATATATATATATATATATATATAACTTTTAAATCACCCAATTTTCTCTCTAATATTATATTACAGGCAATATAAGAAGCAAAACAACCCATTGATTTCCTTACTCCTCTGCTGGTCAAAATCAGAACTTTTCAGTGTTGGGCTGGTGAATCACTCTTTGGAAGATGTATTCAGCTTTTTGTACATGTACTAAGGTAGAGCCCTGAATCTTGAGGGTCTGTTACTCCTTGCAGCAGAAAGAAACTCAAAGTAGGAGCTGGGGGAGCTGACTCTATCCCAGAAAACTGCAGTTTGTTGGGTGTGGGGGGGAGGGGTATAGATGGCAGAACTCTGAATGATTGGGGCTCATTTTACTGAGGCAACAGCTGCCACTGACACAAGGGGACAAACTCAGCTTCTGCCCTTGGAAAGGGAAAGCCCTTAATTCCCTCTCTCAATCCCTGAGACACCAAGGGACCAGGCCTCACTCGAGGTATTCCCATCTCCTTTCATGTGGCATTGCTTCTCCCTTGGGGAAGTGCAGTTGTACTGTTGTCTTTGAGAACCATTCTCTGGATAAACTAGATTCATTCTCCACATCAACTAGACACTTTTAAGAATCAAGTTCATTTTCTCTAGAATTTGATTTCAGAATATTCTGAACTCTCCTCTACTCTGCAAGAGTTGTCCAGAAAACTTAGGTCAAACTCTTATACCTTCTCCCCCCCCCCCCCCATCTCAACATTCTTTTTATGACCTGAACAGGTTGAGTGTCTGTAGTGATCACAACCAAGAGATACTCTGGGACTAACACCAATCATGTCATTCTGTGCTGTTTAGATTTGGCACAAATAAGGTAACCCTGGAGTTACATTCTTGTGCAAACAGTTGGCTAATTTATTGCATTACAGGCTTCTAACACGAGTGTCCAGGACTAAAGCTGTAAGCTTTGCCTAAAGAAGATTAGTTGAGTTGATAAAGCTCAGAAGTATGAGACCAGGGACTTTTTAGGGTACCATTACTTAGGGTTATAGGTTTAGAGTTAGAAGAGTCAAATCCCCTTATTTTACAGAAGTGTAGATTGGTAAAAAGTAGAAAGAACATTGACCTTGGAGTGTTCAAATACAGCCTCTGAAGATATGATCTTGAGGTAAGTGATTTAACTTCTTGGGCCTCAGTTTCCTTCCTCATCTGTAAAAGAAGATGTTGAACTGGATGGTCTCTGAGATACCTTCCTGGTACAAATCTATGTTATAGGAAGAAAAATCTATTAATTGCCTACTGTGGTCAAGGAATGGTAGTTATCCTTTGGAGTTAAAAAGGATCCAAATGACACCATCATGATGGGGTCAAGGTAAAGCCTGTCTTTTGGCTGATCAGAGAAATATGAGCTCAGAAGTTTCTACTATAAGTTGAAGATGTAGTCCATATGAACATTTGTAGTGGAGATGTGTTTAAATTTGCTCATCTCACATTTCTTTAAAACCACTGCAATTGTACTTTGCACTAGACATGCAAAGACAAAATAAAAATAGTCCCTGCCCTCAAGGAACTTACATTCCTGCTTGAAACAAGCTATAAGTAGAATGATTTCAGGGACAGGCAGGAAATCAACAGCAACTAGGGAAGATCAGGAAAACCCTTAAGCATTAGGTAGGCTATCAGCAGAGTCTTTCCTTTTCAGCCAAGGCTGTTTCTAACTGTAGATGAGTGTTTATTTGCAAGTCCTATTTTGAGGTACTCTCTATTCAATCTTGCTTTCCTAAGTGCCCTGTTTTTGCCAAACTTTCCTGAGAGACCATGTAACCTAGAAGATAGAAAGTGGACTTTAGAGAGTCCATTTTAGAGGGAGACCTGTTTTCAAGAACTTCAGCTCTGCTTATGATATATACTATGTGACTTCAAACAAGTCATTTAACCCTAGGCTATAAATTGCAGAGAAAGGGGTTCCCCATATCAGTGAAATCATAGATCTAGTATCTCTCCAATGACTCCTTCAGGGCCAGAGGAAATTCATTGGAAAGTTTTCTTTCTTTCTTTTTTTTTTTTAAAGTATACTTTAGGGTCTTACCTCTTTTAGGCACAAAGGATCTTTTCCTGTTAGTCTCTGTAGCCAAAGCCCAACTCCAACCATCCCTTTGGTACATAGTAGCTTCCCTGTCAGCAGCAGCAAATCCAAGGAACCTCAAAATCCTAAATTAGACCCCCCTCCCCCCAGCCCTCCGATTGGGGAATCTTGGTTTAAGATTTAAGTAAAACCTTAATACTCCTCCCCAGGTTGAGGGATGGCCTTTCCTAGGATGCTCTGTCTCCAGAGGAATGTGATGTATGTAGTGTGTGGTGTCTGCAAACACGGAATGCCTACAACTGCAATTAGACTATTTCAATAGAGGTGTTAGCCACATTTCAAAGTCTGAACGGCCTCATCCATGAAATTCATAATGGGATGAAAGTTCCATTCAGAGACTGACAGCTTCAAATGGAATTTGGGTAATCTTTTATTTATTTACTGGAGGGGGAGGAAAAAATAATCTCATGTCCTCTCCCCTCCCCTCCCCCTTCATCCCCAAGTCCCTAAGTATAAAAATGAGGTTTGAGATGAAAAAGTGAAGCAATACTATATTTAAATTTGCTGTGAAAAATGGATCTTCTTGTCAGCAGGAGGCCAGGGCAATAACCCCTTCTTGTAAACCTCCCTTCTCCCGTCCCCCAACCCCAGCCCCAAGCCCCAGCCAGGCTCCCTTTCTGGACTTTTTGGCTGAGACGAAATGCCCCATAGTGTCAGGGGCTTTGGTATTCCAAAGAATCCTACCAAGACCCAGTACTAATTGGGTCCAATTTATCCTACCCCAGGACTGGACCATTAGTAGTCTGTGATTGAAGACATTGCCTGGATTTGCTCCAGGAGCCCGAGTGGGCCTTTCAAGATTTTCCTCGGTTGCCTATTTTAACTGATGAGGATTGCTGTTTAATTAATTCCCTAGCTCCCCCTCTTTTTAACCTAAGCTTACCTAAGTCATTATTCCATTAGCTGCCTCTTGGTAGATCTTTCAGTAACTTAAGTTCATCTTATTTGCACAAAAGCAGCCGCTATTTGCAGTATTAAGTGAGCCATGAGAGCAAAGGGTGGGGATTTATCCGTAATTACAGTAGGGTTCTTGCTTGGATCCCACTGCTTCTTTCATTCAGAGTCTCTGGCCAGAGCTGGCGCCAAGATCCCCGAGCTGCCCTGTGTTTATGCCATTGAGACTGGGACAATATTTCAGTGTGGAGCCAAGCCACGGGGATCCACTCTATAAAACCCTCACTAAAAATAGCCGCTCCAGTCCTTCCCATCCCCCACTCTTCACGCCACCCCCCAGCTCTCTACCCTTCTTCCGTCCCCCCCCCCAACTCTCTGTCCCTCTTCCCTCTCCCCCTAGCTCCCTTCCCTTCTTTCCCCTCGATGCCCCCCTCCCATCACCAGCAGCACCCTTTTTCTATTCCCAGGGAAACAAGCATGCAAAATTGGCGGATTCTACCAGCTCTAGGGTCCCCACAAGCTGCTTTCTTTTTTTTCAGCAGCTTTAACTCAGAATAAAAGGCATCAATTAGCAGCCCTTAGAACTGACAGGACAATTAAAACTAAGTTGCAAAAAAGGGGGGAGGGGGTGGGGTGGAGAGACAGACTTCCAATGCATTCTTGTTGGTGACAGCTGCATTTCTCACGGGTTTTTAGGAGGCTGCGTGTTGCCTGTTACTAGCAGCTCAGGGGCGCTTTTCCACTTCCGAAGTGAGAATGGGGATGAGAAATAAATTTCCCTGGATAAATGTGGGTTCCCAGAGTCACTCTGAGGGAGCTGAAATAAAATGAAAAGAAAACCCTAAATGACAGCCAGGACAGTTCCCAAACCCATTAATAGGTCTCAGAAAATTCTTATCATAGCAATGAATAAAATACAACAGGATCCTGAGGAGAGAGTGGAGGCTCAGAGAGTGGGAATGGGTGATACAGATTTGACAGGGAACTGTATTGTATGTCAGGGCTGTTTTCTCTCCTAAAAGCTGATATTACTAAAGACATTGCTCATCTTAGACTTTTTGCCTTTTTTTGGGGGGGAGGTCATTTTCTAGCACAGGATTCCAAAGTTCTTTTTAAAAGCCCCGAAAACTAACCTTGTGATTAAAAAAGAAAACAAGACTTCTATTGAACAAGTACAGTACTTGCTTTACTATTGGGTGACCTCTGCTCACAGATACTCCTGGATTTGTGATGTGGCAACCTGTGAGAGTGTGTGGGGAGAGGGTTAGGGAGGAAGGATTGTCTTACACAGATTGTGATTCATAACAAGGGCAGTATTGATTTTTGATTTGTTGTTGCAGAGGCAGAATGCAGGAGCAAGAGATTCAATTGGTGCTGGGTCTATTATTGGGGATTAGAGAAATGATAAAAATTTTCATTTGGTAGCATAATCATTATGGTTCTTATATATGCACACACATCATATATACATGAACATATGTACATACACAGATATACAGTACAAAGAGTCTTTCTCTGTTGTTGTTTTTTATACATGTGACCTGTATCCTCTTGATAGTGTGGCAGAGCCTATGGACCTCTTCTCGTAAGAATGCTTTTTAATAATTGAAGGAATTGCTATATTTCACTTAGAGGATAGTAAAAATAAGGATGTAATTTTTTTCACTTTTGAAATTAACAGATTCTGTGAAATCTCCCCATGAACTCTCAGGGGAAAAACCCTACCAACTCTTATTATAATTCTTCATGGTTTTATCATCAAGTGGTGGTAGCCAGGAAATCCTAAATTTCAATTGGTCTAATTCCTTCATATGTAAGGAAGAAAAGCCCAGAGTTTAGTCACAGAGGTATTGAGCAGAATGGAGCCTAGAAATTACCTAATCTATCCCTTTTACTTTATATAGGGGGAAACTGAGGCCCAGAGACAGAGAATGACTTGCCTAAAGACACAAAGATAGTCCAAACAGAGCTGGTATTTGAATCCAAATTCTCTGTCTCCAAATCCAGTGCTTTTATTAAGACTTTGCTCACAGACAACCCCCGGGAGGTAAAAGGTTAAGTATTATTTTTCCCATTTTAAGGGAAAGGAAACTGAGGCTGAGAAGGGAAATAATTTTCTCAATGTTACACAGAGATCCAAATGTAGATGTCTTGATTCCAGAGTCAGGGTTTTCCCCCACTACACCATGCTGCCAATGCTTGAATGTTGCTATGCTCAGTGTTTTCTTGTTATTTTCTTTTAAGAGAGTTCAGTTAATTTTCCAAACTTAACTAAACTCTGAACAGAATGACTCTATTTCCATTTATTTTATATTTCTCCACTGTGCCCAATAATAGGATTGTGTACCTAGTGAGTTCTTGGTACAATTTGTCCACAGAGCCATAACTAGGACAAGGTGACTAGGGCTTTGCCCCAGGGTATCAAAATTTAGAGAGTGTTAATCCTTTAGCTTGTAGAAAAAACTGAGTTTAGCACCTAGTTAGCAAGAATGATTAGTTAAAATAATATGCTACCTGATAGTAGTGTGCTTTTTTTTTTTTTTTCTCCTGGTGAGCTCTTTCCAGAGTTGATCATGCCTTGCTTCCTCCCCAGCTGTGGCCTCCCTTGAAGAGGCTTGATGAGGTGTATATGTGTGTATATGGTGGGACTGGGATGGGGATGATGTCTTTGCTTCTAGGAACCATTCTCTCTCCAAGGTCTTCTCTCCCAATCAACTTGAATTTGGCTTAAAAAAACTGATTTGGATGAACTTTTCTTCTTTGCCTGAGGCACATTTTGGGGACTAGCCCTACATGCTAGAACTGATACATAAGACAATATATGGTCCATATGTTAGGCATCGAGCTTAGGGAACTAAGATCTGTGAAGAATAAGTGGAGATCTGATCAGTGGATATGCCTTCTTCCTTTCTCTTTTGATAAAAGAAAAGAGAAACTAAAATTTATTTGGGGGGGTTCACTTTCTTTAAAAATAGATTTTGTTATTTTTACTTCTGAAAAGCTTTCTTCCCTCATCTCCTCTCCCAGCAGATTCTTCTAACATATAGTAGAGTGAATAGATATCTGGAGTTGGAGAATATGAGTTTGAATTCTGGTTCTGCCATTTTCTACCTTGTGACTTAAGGGGTGCCATTCAATTTTTCTGGATCTTCGTTCTTGTTAAAATAAGGGAGGTTGTACTAAAGAACTTCAAATGTCTCTTATAACTCTAAATCTATGCTCCCCTGGCTTAAAAAAAAAGAGGGGGATAAAAACAAACCAATATATCAACTGTCTGATAGCATATTCAGCATTCTACCAGTATGGGTTCTTCAAAGATGTGAGGAAAAGATATTTTCTCAACATTTTTCCAAGGCTAAGTTGAATCACAATAATTATATGGTCTTTGCAAACTAAGGTTTTCCCAGAGTTTAATAAAAAAAATTCCCCAAAGAAAATATTACTTGATATTTTATAATTATTAACATGTAGTGGACTTCCTGCCATCTAGGGGAAGGGAGGGGACTGGGGGTAAAATTTGTAACGGAAAGCTTTGTAAAGATCAATGCTGAGGAACTACCCATATATATGTTATACAAATAAAAAGCTTTAATTAAAAAAAAAAGAAAAAATATTACTTGGATTTTGGAAATTCATTGATCATGTGACCTTCACCAAAGACTTTAGAGAGTCAGTGACAAGAACATGCTGTCTTTGAAGTCGGAATACTGGGCATTGAATTCTGCCTCAGATATTAGCCTTCTATTTGATGCTGGGCAACTGTTAACCTCCATTTGATTCCCCATTGAGATTTGCAGAATGGTGGAATTGGATGATTTCTGTGATATTTTTTAGTTCTAAATATTATTCAACCTGGATGTCTAATCCAACTTGCTTATTTGAAGGAGGAAAAAACTTGTCTACCTTCCTTTTCCATCCCAAACCATCTAGACAATATTTCACAAAGATCACTTTACATTTGATTTATCTTAGCAGCTCAGGTGTCCCTTCCAATGTGTTTTTCAAGCTTTCCCTCTGTTAAAAACAATCTCTTCCTCTTGAAACTACATTGTATTTATATATGTCTATAATTCAGAGATACTAAAATCATTCCTGTAATGGTTGTTGAGCGGACATGCTTGAATGGTATATTATATCTGATAAAATTAATGCAAGTTCCTTTTTAAGTTTTGGTATGTTGCTCCAGTTTAGTGAAAGTGATTCTGTTAGGCAGGTAGATGGTAGAATGGAAAAAATCTAGAAAATCTGAATATTAATCCTGCTAAGTGTGTAATCTAGAACAAACCATTTAACTTCTGTCTGCCTCAGTTTCCTCATCTGTAAAATGGGGATTATAACACCTATCTCTCAGGTTGTTGGATCAAATGAGATAGTATTTGCAAAATGCTTTGCAAACCTTAAAACACTATACAAATGTTAGCTGTTCTTTGTGTTGTTTTTAGCAAGAACTCCTAGTGTAGGATTTTAGGGATAGGAAGTTATTTTTTATTTTTAAAAGTTTTATTGATGACTTAAAAAATCATTGCATTTCTGGAAATTCCCCTTTCCCTTCTTCCCATCTCTCATTAGTTCCTCCCTGTAACAAAGAAACATAAACAAAAACATCCAATACAGCTACTTTACCAAGCAATGTATGCAACATTCTGCAATAGTAATTCCTTACTTCTCTACCAAGAACAAAGATTCACAGATTTTGAGTTGTAAAGGACCCTTAGAGATCATTTTGTTCAATTCCCTCATTATGAAAAGGAAGGAAGGAAGGTGCAGAGAAGTCAAGACCATGTAGGTTATTATTAACAAAAACCAGGATTCATACCCAGATTCTCTTCAAATCTAAGGCATGTCAGAATATAAGAAAAGCAAGGAGTGGATTCCTGCTGAAGGTTGCGTGTCCTGCCCTTTCCCTCTCTCCCCACCAATGAGACAATGCCCATAAATGCCCCAGTCTTAGTGAGCTTATGAATTATATTCCTTTGTACTTTGGGAAATTCTTTAAAAGTTTGAGATATGTTGAGAGATTCCTGGCTGCCTTTGAAATTCTTGAGGCTTTAGGAATTGTGGCATTCTGTTTGCAAAGAAGAACACATGGTGTCCATTTCCAAAGAGAGTGACCCAGCTACAGCCAAATCTAGGCTTCTATACTAGTTTAGCCACAAGTTTACAATCTAATAGAAAAACTTAATTCCTTAAGGAAGGTCTCATCCTAGAAGAGTTTCATTTGGATCCCAGCTTATATCTTCTGAAGGCGGAACTGGAGGGGTAGCTAGGCAGCACAGTGAGAGTAGAGCACTGGGCCTGGAGTTGGGAAAACTTGAGTTCAAAGCAGACACTTAGTAGTTGTGTGACTTTAAGTTATCTTCTATTTGTCTTAGTTTCCTAAACTATAAAATAGGGATAATAATAGCACTTCTCTCTCCCCCCCCCCCAAGTATTGTGAAGATTAAATGAGGTAAATGTAAGGCACATATTAAATATATAATTATTAATATACAATTAAATATATAATAAATGCTAGTTATTGTTGTTGTTAATACTGGCTTGTCATCTTTTTAAAAAAAATTAGCCCAAAGGAATATTTAAGGTTGGTTGAGGGACAAGAAGACTCAGAGGTGCATCAGATAAGGAGAACATCTGGGGGGGGGGGGTTTCCATTACTCTAGTGCTCAGTTAGGTTTTAGGCATTTTTCTAGGAATCTTCTTCAAACCTCATGGATCCCTACCAATGTGTTTGATCAGCTAAACCCTGGATGTTATTTATAAAAATAGTTTAATTAAGTAGCAATGTAAATAAAATAACAATAGAACATTTCCCCATAAACTCTGGCATCCACATGTGTGGAACATATGTGACCAGCACACCTACATGAAGGGAGATATTCAGGGAATGAGTGTGACCAGGGCATATGCTTGGAGGGACAACTCACGCCTGTAATACTACAAAGCTGTTGATATCTTCTATTGACGTCATCATGCTGCTCTCTGCTGGACTTACTGCTCTCTAAATGTTGCTTTTTTTGCTCCCTGCCAGGAGAAAACGTGACTGGGAATTTCGACAGCTTATGTGAATCCTAAGAGTTGTTCCCTTCCTCCATTCCCTTCCCCTAGCTTCCTGTTCAAAGTAACAGAACCAAATCATTTGAAAGTGACTCCTATTAATTAACCTCTAAGATTTGGGAAATAAAAAAGCCAAGCATTTGGTATCACTAGACACAAGTCATGGTCTCTGCCTTTCACACTTAGTCCCTATGTAACTATGGCTAAGCCATTTACCACATCTTCAGTTTCTGTATTTGTGAAATGAAGCTGTCAGGCTAGATATCCTTTAAGATCTTTTCAAACTCCAGACCTTTGATTTTATAAAATAGAGCTCTGAATTGCTATGTGATCATAAGAAAATCTTTTAGCCCTCTCTAAACTTCAGTTTCTTTATCTTGCAAATTATAGATGATCATACTTGTTCTATCACTGCTTTATAATATCATGAGATACTATCATGAGTATAATAAATATCAATGAGATAATGTATGTGGAAGGACTTTGTAAGTTCTGTGTTATAGTAGTAATGTAAGATATAAATGTCATCTGTGGGTGGGAAGGGTAGGGTAGGGTAAAGAGCTATGGATGATGTGCTTCTTTCCATAGAGGAGCTCAAGGAGGGATGTGATGACAGCTGCAGGGATCATAAGCACAATGAAAGGCAGAGCTCAGCTGCAGACCTCTTGATAGGACTTGTTCCTGGGGCACCATCTATTCCATCTTGCGGTGCTTCAGCTGACTAGAGATGATGAAAGGTTAGAATTAGTGCAGCAGTTCACATTTACATGTGCTTCATAATTTATAAAGTACTTTCCTTATATTATTCCCTATGAGTTAGGTAGTCCAAATAGGATCAAATAATTTACCCCCACGATTCTCTATCATCAGCTGTCTAGTTCAAAGACTGGTATTCCTATCCCATTCTATGGTTGCCTTTCATTGTGCTCTATGGTTTCCTATTAGTTAACAAACTGTCATTCATATTAGAACTGTGCTCTCCCTTTAGGAATTACTTAGCAAGTATTTTTTTATTTTAATTTCCTAAATGTTTGCTATTTGCCAAGCACAGTGCTAGGAAGAAGAAGAGATTATGGGCTGGTCATGTGGCATGAGTAAAGGATGATAGATAGGAAGCTAAATTGTTCCCCTGGTACAATGTCAAGTGTCAAGTGAAATGTCAAGTGAAATCAAAGAAGGTATCCTGAATTTTGAGTGAATACCCTATATTAAGTTTATGGGAGGATGTGGACAAGATGTAACAAAATATGAGAAAATAGGCAGGAGTAGTCATCTGTATCACTGTAGAGGACATCTATATTTATGAGTTCACATCCATTTGAGGATGCACATGTTGTTTCTCCCCAGTAAACTGTTAGCTCTTCCAAGGCAGGGGCTATATTGATTTTGCCTTTGAATTGCCAGAATCTAGCATACAGTGGTTGATTATTAAATATTTGTTTAATTGATCATAGAGTAGAGCTAAGAAGGACTTTATAGCTCAACTTTGACCTGATCCAATGATTTTTATTGAGGAAAAAGTTAAGACTTCAGAAAATAATGTGATTTTCTCAGGGTTTCTCAGGTAGTAAGTGGTAGAATTGGGACTTAAATCTGGGTCCTCTGATTTCAAAGAGCGTGCTCAGTTAGTTTGGGGCTTGTTCCCCTACAACACTGGCTGCTTGTTAAATAAGAGTATAGTCCTCCTTTGAGTTGCCCATTTTTACCTCCTCTTTCCCCTTTGACACCCAGTTTCACTTTTTAAGGTAGAATAGAGCTTATTTGCTGAATATTAAAATCATTTTGCCCTTTTGTGTGCCACTAATTTAAATTTATAGTATGGTCAAATAATAAAAAAGAGCCAAAAGGTATTCTAGAAGTCATGTCATCTAATACCTTCATTTAAAAATTATTTTTAAATTTAATTTTCTAATATTTATTGGCATATTTCATTTTTATACCACACATATTCATCAATATATATTTGTCCTTCCCCAGAGATTCATTTCCATACTAAAAAATGAGAAAGTGAAAATAAAATAATTCAACAAACTAGCCAACCTACCAACCAGATCTGACATTATATGTAGTATTCCACATCCCAAATCCTCTACCTTTGCAAAGAAGAGAATTGCATTCTCATATCTCTTCTATTGGGACCAAGTTTAGTTCATTATCATTTCAAAACATTTATTTTTATTTGTTTTGTTGTTGTTTTTATTTATATTGTTGTAGTTGTATGTTGTGGGGCAGCTAGGTGACACAGTGAATGGGGCCTAGAGTCAGGAAGACTAATTTTTCTGAGTATATAGCCACATATGTGCTATATATGTGCTATCTTACTATTTTTACATTTGGATTTCTGAGATCAAATCTGGTCTCAGACACTTATTAATTATGTGATCTTGGGCAAGTCTGTAAAATGATCTGGAGAAGGAAATGGCAAACTACATCAGCATTTTTGTTAAGAAAATTCTAAATAGGGCCATGAAGAGTTAGACATGACTGAATAACAACAAGAAAAAATTTTATAAATTCTTTATAAGAATATAAATATATATATATAATGTGTGTGTGTATACACACATTTGTAAAGTATATTTATAAAGTATAAATGTGCCATCTTAGTATTTTTATATTCTAAAACACAAAAATAAAGTTAAAAAGACTGAAATATAGATAAAGTAATATTTATTCTAGCATCAGAGGGGTGTCATTGGAGGAGGGAATGACATGGTTAAAAATGTGCTCTAGGAAAACATTTTAACAGCTGAGAATAGAGTGGAATGGGGAGAGATCCAAGGCAGAGATGCCAAATAGAGGCTCTTGGCAAGAATCTAGGTAAGAGGTGATGAGGACCTGAACCAAGGAGTGCCTGTGAGATTGGAGAAAATGGGAGAGACATGAGAGGTATATTTTATAACTGGATTTGTGGGGAAAGTGAGAGTAAGTTGTTAAAGATAATACTGGAGTGAATGGCAAGCTGGTGATTCCCTTAAGAATGAAATGGAAGGGCAGCTAATTGGTGTAGTGGAGAGAGCACCAGACCTGAAGTCAAGAGGACCTGAGTTCAAATTTGACCTCTGCCATTTAACACTGGTTGTGTAACTCTGGGCAAGTCACTTAATCCCAATTGCCTCAGCAAAAAAAAAAAAATGGTATGGAAGTCAGAAGAGAGGTGAGTGAGGCTGAAATAATAAGGTAATGAGATTATGAGGTACAGGTCACAACCCATCCATTCCTGCTCATCCTGTGAGACTCACTTCATCTTACTCTAATGAGAAAGGGTGAAAATGGAGCAGTTATTGCCCAGGAACATAGACACAATTCCATGAACAGTGCCTTTCAAAACCAAGAGGTTATATTGGAAGGAGAGAAGTATGTTGTGGTAGGGCAGGGATAGACAATATTTTACCAATATCATCTATTGTTGTGGGTGTTTAGGTATAGGTTACAATGGCCCTGAAGGTCTCCCTAGGGTGACTGATAAGAAAGGGGTGTTGCTGAGTTTAAAAACAATGGAAAAAGGCAAGAAATGGCTGAATGTTAGAGATTAAGAATAGTTATGACTGACTGGAAGACAATCCTTATGATTGGAAGATGGCTTGTGACTCATCTTCTTATCTTCTGATTGACTGATCACACACCCTTTGGAGGCAATCTATTGACTCCCCTTTGGAGACCATTGTTCCAGAGAATGACCTGAAACACCATCAGGTCAGGGAATAGCGAGGATTGCAGAGGGTAGCCATTCAATTTTTATGAATTAAGTGCCTAACTTTCTATTATTGTTGAGGGCATCAACAACCTTGCAGCCGCTTACATTTGCAACCTCGGTGTCATCTCTGACTTCTCAACCCCATTTGCTCATATGGGCACATATCCATTCTGCTGCCAAGGTTTGTCCCTTTTACCTTCATGACATTTCCTGGTTACATCCCTTTCTTATTACTCCTATTGCCATGCCTCATTCAGTACTTCTTTACCTCTTTCAAAGACTATTATAATAATTTCATAAATTACAACAACCCCTCCCTCCTTCAAGTCTGTCTTTTTCAGTCCATCCATTGCAGAGTAACTAAAGTGATTGTCCTCAGGAATATGTATGGATGACAACCACCTATACAAGAAACTCCAAGGGCTTCCATTACTTTCAGATTTGAAACGCTCTATTAGGAACTTAAAACTTGTTACAATCTGATCTCTTCCTACTTTTCCAGTTTTTTTTTCTTTTTTGTTTTTTGTTTTTTAATACTTTGTTCTTTTCCACAGACTCTATGGTACAGCAACACTTTCTTACTTTGCTATCCCTCACACACAGGAATTCTCCAAACTCCATGTCTTTGCATGGCCTATTCCCTATGCCCAGAATGCTCACTTTCCCCCTCTCCTTTTTCTGACTGATTTCCTTGGCTTCCTTCAGGTTTTAGATCAAAATCTCACCTTTCTGCAGATGGCCTTTCCCATTTCTCTCCTTCTATCCTCTTCATCCCTGCTTACCAGTTATGTTTTTCATCTGATATGTCTCTCTCTTTCTCCTCTGTCTCTCCCCTGGTATATAATCACACATCACACATATATGCATATAATGTATATATGTAGAGATACATATATATCTGTGTACACAGTTATTTTTCATATCACCTCTATCATCAAAATGTGAACTTCTTGAGGGGAGGGATTGTGTTTTTGGGACATAACATAATTCTTGACACATAATAAGCACTTAAAAATTTCTTGTTGATTGGGAATAAAAACACAAAAATACAACAATCTTTATCCTTTATATTGATTGAGACCCAAGGAAAAATGTGAATTCAGAGTAGTTGCAAAGAAAAAGCAATTTAGCTCAGAATTATTTTCTAATAACCTCTTCTCCTTTCCAGCCTTCATCCATCATCAGTGCTTTTTGTCTACTTGAGGAATCTTCTCTCCTTTTTTTTCCCCTTATTTTTAACAAATCTAGTACTAGGAAGGATGACTCAAATCCTGCCTTAGGGCATGAAAATCACCCCAAAGTTGGGCCACATCCAGGCTAATGAGGAAGGCAGAAACAGAGACAAGAAGACTGGAGGCTAAATCCTGCTGTTTTAATTTAACTACCATTGGGAGTAGGGGGAAACAGTGGAGGTATCCAGCAAGGCCTGGTCTGACCCCACACAGTTTCTGGGTCTTGTGATCTGGGAACTTAATGTCTGTCCCCTCCAGAAGTCCTTCCACTTCTGGTCAGCAAACAAGCTGATCGTTTTTTATTTGTTTGTTTCTTTTCACCCCGGGCAGATAGTAAATCAGACCACCAGGGGATTGTGTGCCACCTGAGAGGGGCCATAGGAACGGGTCCTTATATGATCTAAAGAAGTCAAGCAATAGGATGTCTCTGGAACTTTAGCAACATCAGTGACTTGATTACTGATTAAATATACTATTTAATCTGTCTTAGCACTAAACATTCCCAACCAACTTGCTTGGTGGTTCAGAGGAAGCAGAGGAAATAGCACTAGAATAACGTCAGAAGGCAATGAGGAATCAAACCTTTAGTCTTGGGTTTTTCTTGTTTTATTCTATTTCAGAAAAAAAAAAAAGCACTTAATTTGCATTTGGAGATTGTTGCTTCAAATCCGGGCCCAACCCCTACCAGTGATCTTGATTAAATCACTTAATTAATTTCCCTGCTCCTCAGTTTCCTCATCTGTAAAATTAAGGGGTTGGACTAGATTTGGTTTTAGAGCAAGACTAGAAATTGCTAGCCCCCTCATTTTACAGCTGAGGAAACTGAGGCTCAGAAAGATTTAAGTGCCTTATTTAAGGTTACAAGGCACTTATGTAATCTTCTTTTACATAAAATGGTCTTAGTCAGTGAGAAATTCTACTGCCATTTTATCATAGCAGACTTGAAGTAGGAAATAAAGCTAGTAAAGTTAGCTGAAAGTGGATGTTTCTAACCTGCTTGATGAGTGTTTAAGGCAGTTTAAAGACTTTAGCCTTTCCGTGGTTCCTTCTTTATCTCACCCTGGGGGTAAATAACAGGGATGCTAACCCAGTTTGTTAAGGGCAGACAAAAGTAGTTGCCTTCTGTTTTCCCAGAAGTGGGATACTTTGAAAATTGCCTAAAAGCAGATGGGCTACAAATTCAACCTCCCTAGTTTTTATTCCCCTTTCCAAAGGCCAGGCCCCTGAACGCAACACACATTTCCAAGTCGTTTTTAATTTGGCATGAAAACGGCTACTGCATCTCCAGTGGGAGCCAACAGAATTAATGTGAAACACACGGCTGGATCACCATGGCCTACTAAGTGTGGCAGTGAACCATGGGGGGAGGATAGGGATTAAAAGTATCCCCTTCCCCCATTTCCTATGCCTATGGGTCTTCAAAGGTTTGAACCATTCATCTGAAAAAGTGAAAACCTTCCCCTGCTTGGATGTTATTGAAAGAAGTATTAAAAAAAAAAGTATAAAAAAGAGAATTTTGCTAATCATGGAACCCCATATTCTTTGGAAAAGTCCATGTCTATACAACTAGGGAAGTGAGATATGGACACATACTTGTTGGAAAAACAAGATATTGCCAAGAATTGTTTTCTGAGCACTATCTACTGAAAATGTTTCTCTGGTTTTAATGTCAAAGAAAGCTGACAAGGGAAGAGAGATGATGAACAATGGAAGGAAAGAGAAAAAGACAAACAGGTAAGATAGGACATTTATGTGGTACAGCAGAAAACGCAAGTGTTGGGATGAGAAAATCTGGTTTATGCTGACATTTTGCTGTATAATCCTAGACAAATAACTTTACTTCTCTGTGCCTCAGTTTTTCATCTATAACATAAGAGATTGGAATGGACCAGGGATTCTTAACCAAGGGATCTGTAGGTAGATTCAAGGAATCTATGAACTACATGGGGAATTACATTTTTATTTTTAGTAATATTTAACTAAAATTTAGCATTTCTTTCAAATAATAATAATAACAATAAAAATAATTTTGAAAGGGAAACCAAAGGCTTTTCTAGACTGCCCAAGGGGTCCATGACATCAAAACTAGGTAGTCATGAAGATCCCTTCCAACTTTAATATTCCACTGTCTTATGATAAAATGCTGATGTATTTGCCACTTTTGAGGTCCCATAATAAGGCAGGTTGAAGGGCAATGGTGAAGAATTTGAGAATACCACTTACCTGCCTCTAATTTTCCCAACACCTTTGTGTTAATGTCTTATTTTATCAAATCTCTCTTTTGTCGATAGCCAAAGACAGATGGCATTGGGAAATGGACCAGTTTTGCCAGGGTTTAACATTGCAGTTCAAATCACAATTCTTCCAAAAAGTATTCTCTTAATCCCATGCAGTTCTGGTCAGTCCTCTTCTCTTCAGCTTTTAGGTATCCATTTTATACTACTAATAAACACCCATTTGTGTATCTATCTATCTATTTAACAAAACTTCAATTAGGTTTTGTGGGTATGTATCCCATTTTCCTCATTTGAATGTAAACCACTGGAGGGTAGGAATATGTTTTCTATTTCTTCTTTCTCTCCTTACAGTGCTTAGTAGAGGATTTTGTGTTCAGTGAAAACATCATAGAATATTCTTATATATGAAGATGGATTCAAGATACAGAACAAGATACAAATTTTTGGACATGTTCAATGTAGGAATTAGTTTTGTTTAACTATATATTTGTCTCTACATTTCTGTTCTCCCTCTCCTTCTCCCTCTCTCTCCTCCTCCCTCCTTTTCTCCTTCCCTCCCCCTTCCCTCTCCTCCTCCCCATTGATAGGGTGGGAAGAAAATAAATCTTGTTAATTGACTAACTTTTTTTTTTTTAAAGATGACATCAATGACCCACATTCAGTAGGATTCAGACAGATTTTTCTCTCCCTGCCATTAGTGAACTTAGAGCTGTTTTGAGCAGTCACATTTCCTCACCTGAGCCTCCTTTGGGAGACATCTGGCTATGGTTAAAGGATGAAGCCTAGGAGCAACTGGATAGATATTATTGACTGACAACTCCTTGGTGAAAATTTTTGGTTCAGGACTTTCTTACTTATGAAATCTTTTGATTTTGTAGGTTATTATGTCAGGTTCAAATTTGTGCTCTGTTGCACTATTTTGGTTAGTGATAGTGAATAAAGCACTTCATTTCTCTGGGCTTCAGTTATCTTATGTAGAAAATAAAGAGATTGGATTAGGGATCTCTTTTTTTTCTTTTTTCTGGACTATTTTAAATTTAATTTAATTTTTAAGTTATGGAATGACACAAAGATTTCCATAACATAGTATATATATATATATATATATATATGTATTTTTTAAAAGATAATTGTACATGAAACTTCAAATTTCTAAAAGCTTCTTCCAGTTCTAACATTGTGTTATCCCTGGGTAGAGGCTATAACATATGGTCTTCATTCAGTCTTTGGAGGATGAAGAAATAAGGTCTCTTAGTTCCTCATCTTCTGTAGCAACTTCCCTGTCCTCCCTGTATTGGGCTAATTAATTGGATCTGAAATTGGCAGTCCCATTCCCTCATGCCTGTGCATTAGTATTAAAAGACATGAGTGCTGACCTTGGGAGCATAAAACTTAGGGTCACATCCCTGCTCTGCCAGCTATTCTCTGGAATTTCACTTCAAATGCTTTGTTTATTCATCTATAAAATGGGGATGATAATTCATCCTATCTGCCTCAAAGGGCTGTCATGAGAAAAACCCTTTGTAAAATTTAAAGTGTTATAGAAATGTGACTTATTACTATGTTTTGAATAAAAGCAATCTTAAAACCTCTTTGTTAGTCAAGAAATGCTTATTAAATGTTTACTCTGTTCTAGGCACTGTGCTAAATGTGGGGGATACAAAGCAAGGCAAAAGACAGTGTTTGCCTTTGATGAGCTCACAATCTAATGGAGAAAATAACATGGCAATGACTATGTATAACCACAAGCTACACACAAGATAAACAAGGAATAATTAATATAGGGAAGGGACTAGAATTAAGAGAGATTGGGAAAGAGAGAAAGGGAAAGTGATTTCACCTAGAACTGGTAGGAAGTCAGGGACACTGGGAGAGGCAAAAATGAAGAAAGAGAGCCTTGCAGACATGGGGAATAGTTAGTATCTTCTGGGGTGACAATCATTCCAACTTCACTAGATCCTTTTTTCCTAGCTTGTTCTCTGGAGAAATTTTTCTCTCCAAGGGTTCTACTTAATTGAAATTTCCAACCCTCTATACTGATTGAGATCATGGTATTACAGATTTAGAGCTGGGAAGGAATCTCATACTTCATCAGGTTCAACACTCTTAATTGTATAGAAGAGGGAGCCGAGGTGGAAATAAATTAGGTAACTTGTTCAGGGTCACATATTTAGTCAGTGCAAGTATCTGAGAAGAAATTTTTACCCAGGTATTTCTAACTCCAAATTTAATACTTTTCCCCACTAGTCTGCAATGTCTTCTAGTTCAGGGGAAAAATAGATTATAGAGACATGGTTGCAAATTCCAGTAACAAGTGAAAAGTGATCCTTGAAACATTCACATATCCCTGCCTTCCCTGAAAATTTGAAAAAGGAAGCTGATTGTTCCTATCAGTTGGTTAATGGCTGAACCAATGGCAGCATGCAGGTATAATGGAGATTTAAATGTGCCATTAAAATTGATGAATCAGAAGGATTCAGAGAAACGTGGAAAGACTTGTATGAACTGTTACAGAGAAAAAGTAAACAGAACCAGTGAGACAATTATCTTGATAACTAAGATAACATAAAGGGAAAAAAAAAACAATGAAAGATGTCTAAGCTCTGGTCAATGTAAGGATCAGTCATGACCATAGAGACTGATGGTCTTGTCAAAGAGATAATAGAGTGTACATGTAAAAAGGGGCACATGTTGTCAGATTTGTAAAGTACTTATCACAATGTTTGTCACATAGTAGGTGCTGAAGAAATGCTATTATTATTGTTGTTGGCCAATGTGTTGATTTGTTTTGTTTAACTATATTTTGTTATAAGAGAGGGCTCAATTGGGAGTTGGGATGGGCAGTCATTGGGGAGTGACAGTGATGTAAACCAACCCTGGAGTTAGAAGACTTGGGTTCAAATCTTCCTTTAATGTTTATTACGCACATAATATTGGACAAATTACTTAATTTTTCCGGGCCTCAATTTGTTCACCTATGAAATGAAAGCATGGAATCAAATAGCCTCTGAGGGCCCTTTTAGCTTTATATCTGTTAAAAAATTAGTAAATCATTTGACCAAAAAATGTAGCGATCTATACAATAATAATGGCTTGTACTTATGGAGTTCTCTGAGGTTACAAAAAACTTTATATATAAGATCTCACAGAAATCTGTGACTCTAACTGGACTCTAACCCTAACCCTCCCAACAACAGCCCTGGGAGGTAGGTACAATTATCTCCATTTTACAGATGGGAAAACTGAGGTTGAGAGAACTTAAGTGACTTATCTAGGTTACATGGCTAGTAAATATCTCCTCAGTTAGTCAGTTTGGGGACATAGTTGAGCCACTGCCCCAGAAGCAGGTTTTTTCTACCTGCACTCCCATGAAAAGTATTTACTGAAGAGTATTCTTTTCAAACCACTCCTTTGCTTTTGACTACTTTCGAGCATCCCTCCTCAGCACAGGAGCTCAGTTGCAAGCCTCTCTTATGCTTGGCCCAAGGACAGCTCTTGTACTGTCACAGCCCTGTCTCCTCCACTGGCACAGAAATCCCCAAGTAAATGAATGTGTTGTAAATCAGGAGAAAATATTGTGTCCTGGCTGGGTTTATGTTGATTGTAGCCCAGTGGTTTGATGATTACCACTGCTTGAGCCTGCATATTTCTTTACCCAAACCCAGCAGCTGAGAGGGCCAGCCTGGGCCTTCGGCAGCCTTCTCATTCAGTATGCACTTTAGTCCCTGAAAGGTGCCCTGTAGCTGACAAAGTACTGTTGATTAGCTGCCCTGAGCCCGGTGAGGAGTTCATTGGACAGTGTAGCAAGGAGGCCTGGATGAGACAAGATGCACCAGTATTCTATCTGAGAAAGCTTTTTGAATGTCAGGGTCTGATGATAAGTACTTGGCAGAAACTGTACCTTCGAGAAGCTCAGAGATGGCACAACATTCGGCCCCATGCCTGGGCCCGGTCCCTATGTGCTGATCACTGCTGGCATGAGTTAGTCTGTGGCTAGCTTGGTGCTCTGTGCCCAGCACAACGGAGGCTCTGAGGAAGACCACTCTGGAGGCATCCGAGCAAATAACTGATGATGTTTCTGCTGAGGCCCATAGGAGGAATTTCTTGCTAGAGCTTTGGCTGGGGCAACACTGTCAATGACTGACTGTGGGCATTATAGGTGTTGGGGGTTAGGGCTTGAAAGATTTATAGCCTAGAGTCCTAGTTGGAGGAAAACTAAATCAAGCACAACTAAATTCTGGTTTGGACTCAGTGGCCTCTAAGGTCCTTTCTAGCTTTAGCCCAAGGGTTTTAAAACTTATTTTGTATTGTAAATTCCTTTGGCATAGTCAAATAGTGGACCATAGTGAAGCCTATGGTCCCCTCTCAGAATAATGTTTTTGAATGCATAAAATAAAATACAAGATTATAAAGAAAACCAGTATACTGAAATATGGCTATCAAATTAAAAACAAAAACAAGTTCACAGACCCCAGGTTAAGAATTCCTGATTTAGATCTATGAAAGTGTCAATAAAATATGTTTGGAAATGGTGTTTGAGGAAGGCCTTAGGACTGAGGTGACCATTACCAGGTTTTGCCAGGGTTTTTCCAAGTCCTAGAATTGAGGTTGGATTCCCCTCCAGGTTATAAAACACATGTCCAGTGGTGTCTGGGGGCAACCCATGTACTTTTCTCAAAGTGGGTTGAGCAGCAGGAGACTGTAGGGACTGAAGGTCCTGTGGCCTGGCTTCTTGGATTAGCACAGCCAGGTCTAGAGGAGGTCATCCAGCCTGGGATGAAAAGAAGACAAAGGTAGTTGTGTGTGTGTGTGTGTGTGTGTGTGTGTGTGTGTGTGTGTGTGTATTAAAAGGGAAGAGAAGCCTTCAGATGAAACTTTGAGGTCATTATAAGTTAATATGTAATTTAATTGAGGCAGCCAGGTGGTGCAGTGGATAGAATGCTTGTAGAAAAAAGAATAGCTGAGTTAAAATCTGATCTCAGACTAACTGTGTGACTTTGGACACTGACATCTGCCTATCTTAGTTTCTTTGGCAACATGGGAATAATAATAGCACCTACTTCCCAGGGTTATTTTTTCTTTTAATTTTAGTTTTAATTTATGGAATAAGACAAACATTTCTATAACATAGTATAATAAAAAAGGTCATTGTACATGAAACTGCAAATCTATTATGCACAGCTTACTATCTGATGTATCAATACTAATATGATGTATCAATATACATCATAATTATCATTCTTTTTTTTCTTCTTTCCTTCTTTCACCCCTGCCCTAGAGATGGATACCAAAGATCAAATGATATATAATATTTTTAAAGTGATACATAGTAGGAGCTATATAGATGTTATTATTATTCATATAATAATACTCCTAATAGTAGCACTCCTAGTTGTAACTGCTAGAATTTATATAGGTTTTAAAATTTTACTAAATACTTCACATGTTATCTCCTTGATTCTTTACAATAATTCTTTGAGGTAGTAGTTGTTGTCCCTGTTTTGTGGGATAATGAGGAAGTTGAGGCTTGAACAAATTAAGTTAAGCCTATGATTATGCACCTAGTAATTTAAACCTCTTTTCTTTCAAAACTTCAGCTTAGGTGCCACTTTCTCTGTAAAGTCTCCTTATCTCCTCTACCCCCTTTTTAAAGCTCCTGTCCTCCTCAAATTGTCTGGTATTTACTTATCTTGTTCTCTTTGTATCTCCCCAATTAGAATGTAAGATTCTTGAAGGCAGGGACTATTTCAATGTCTTCTCTGTTTTCTTGTGTTTAGCATACCATTGATGCTTCAGAAATTAGATTGACCATAGTTAAATTAGACTGAATCACATACAAGATGAAGGAGGATGGATTTCACTAAATCTTGGAGCTTGGTGGTAACATGCTAAAGAATCAGAGATTCTCCAAGTCTCCATGGGAGACTACTGAATTGGACCAGTTCCTCCATGTGAATTTCTTGGACATTATTCCTGACAAATGGAAATCTGGTTTTTGGTTGAAAACCATCCAAGAGGGGAAACCTGGTATCTCTCCAGGAAGCCCATTTTACTTCAAGATAATTCTTAATGGCTAAACATTCCTAGTTATTTCAACCAATCCATATGTGGAGCACCCTTAAATCTGCATTATATGACAAACAAGTTCAACTCCCTCATTTTACAGGAAATAGAACTGGGGAGGGGATGAGGTATGCCCAAAGTAATTCTTTTAGGACTAGAATCCAGGTCTCCTGATTCCCTGCCCACTGTTCTTTCTTCACATTGAACCAATGTGCTTTTTCCTACTTGGAACAAAATCTGTGTATGTTAGATTAGTAGTATAAGGGAATTTCATTGTGAGGAAATTCTACTAATGCAGGTTGACACCTTCTCTGATATTCTTATTCCTCCTTCACCCTCAAAGAGGAGCAATGACATCAGGAGGGTGATCTTGATTTGCAAGTCAATTGGATTTAAGTAAGGCACTGCTGGCTGTACAAACTCCTCCAGAGTTACTGGAATCAAGTGGCAAGGCCATAGGTCAGGACAACTGGCACTTACAGTCTTAGCAAGGGACTTAGTACAATGAGAGGCTAATTGATCTACCCAGGTAATACAACCAGTATGTGTCAGAAGTAGGCTTTGAACTTCCCTGGATTTTAAGCCAGCTCTCTATGCACTCTACCACACTGCTTTTCTATATCAATTGATATTCATAGGATGATAAAACTTAATTTTTTTTAATAACGAATTTTCTCCTGTTTTAATGGGGGAGTTTGGAGATGCTTTCATAAAAGAAATGGGATTTTTAGAACTTTTTGACTGCTGGGTGACTTGGGTCTCTAGGTTGGAGGGAGGTTTGTTGATGTCTTTTTACTCATCATTTAGGGGCTGTCTATTTTGTCTTACACAGATGGAATCTTATAGCAAATGAGAAGGTAGGAAACTATTCAATTGGATAGTTGGGATAGAGGAGTCTTAAAGTCAGTGGCTCCATCACTTTTCCCACCAAAATACAGTCACTAATTTCTTCTTGTCTAAAATGAATCACAATCTGAATCTGGAAATTGGATTCAAAATAGGGTGACTCATCTGAGGTTACAACCTATAACCCTCATCTGTCATAGATCCGTTGAAACATGGGACATTAGAGGTGGAGGGGACTTTGAAATCCATCTAATTCAGCTTTTATGGATATGGGAGACAAGGCATTGAGAGATGAAAACTATCACAGAATCCTTGAATAGCTCTCCATTTCCTCTTACATAAAGTCTAAACAAGTCAACCTATCATTCAAGGTTTTCACAACCTGGGCCCAACCAACTTTTCATTTTTACTGCCTCCTCCTCTTCTTCCTCCTCTTATTCCTCTTCTTCCTTCTCTTCCTCCTCCTCCTCCTCCTCTTCCTCCTCCTCTTTCTCTTCCTCCTTCTCCATCTTCTTCTCTTCCTCTTCCTTCTCTTCCTCCTCATTGCTCCCACCCCCTATGGACCTTTGCTCTGACTAAATTAGTCTATTTGCTATTCCTTGAATATACTTATGACAGAGCTGTAACTAGCTCTTTTGGCAGCTGGGGCAAATTAGTGGGGAATAGTGGGATATTGGACACTATTCCATGGGGACATATGTGCTAATTTCTCTGTTAGAATGTGAGATTCTTGAGATCAATCTATCTCTGCTTTTCTATTTGCATCCCCAGTGTTTTGCATGCAATAAGCATTTAATAAATGCTTTTTCATTCATTCATTTATTAATTCATCTGTTTTTTCATCATTCATTCATTCATCCTTCATTTTTACATGAACCAGAGTTCTCAGAACACTGAGAGACTGCTTCCATGAGTTATGTCCTGATTAATTCTTTATTATAACTAATTCTTCTTGCTAACTAGATTCCATGCTTAGCTTTTTTCTGTTCTATAAAAGGTATGTGAATGCTGTCAGTACTTCTAAATATTGGTGCCCTAGTCATCTCTGTCCCCACAGCCTTCTTCTACTTTGCTTTTGCTCACACTATTCTTCCTAGTCAACCTAATATCCCTTTTGAGTCTTTCCTTCTTTCCCAAGCTCTGCCTGTTTAATTCTTGACTTATTTTCAAGGTCCATTTCAGTGGTCACCTCTTCTCTGAAGGCTTCCTTGCTCCTTCTATCTAGAAAATTAATATTATATGTTTATACATATTGGATTTAGCATATATTTTAACATGTTTAACATATATTGGATTGCTTGCCATCTAAGGGAGGGAGTGGGGGGAAGGAGGAGAAAATCTGAAACACAAGACTATCCAAGGGTCAATGTTGTCAAATTATCTGTGCATATGTTTTGAAAATAAAAAGCTTTAAAAATTAAAAAAGTGAGTATTATCTTTTTCTTCTCTCAAGTACTTTGTTTTCTTCTTATTGCATGAGCACATTACCGTTCTTATTTTCTTATCTCATCTTATTCTTTATCATATTATATCTTCCATGAATTAAAGAATATGTCTACTTCTTTGTGTCCTTTTTAGAACCACGAACAGTGTTGTGTCAGCAAATCTTTCTTAACTGTTTGAATGAATGAAGGGGTCATTTACTCAAGGTCATAGAGCTAGTTGGTGATAGAGTTGAGATTAGAACCCAAGTCTTCTGATTTTCTAAGCCAATGTTTTTTTCCATTATATAGCAGTCTACTTATATTCTGTGCTGCATACCCTTTTCTCTCCCATCTCCTGAAATCTCATTTCTTCCACAAAAACTTCCTAGTTTATCCAGAGGGTAACTGTTGGCTCCATTCCCCTCCTTTTTTGCCCTTCCAGGATATGAAATACCTGCCAAGTGGCACAACTTGCAGTTCCCCATACCTAATGTCTCCTCTTCTGCCTTTGTACCTCTCCCCAATTTGGACCTCCTTCCTCTTCTTGGAAGTCCCTTTCTTCTTTCAAGCTTAATGTTTTCCATTAATTTCTTGGTTTGTCCTTCATAACTTGTCTTGATTAAATGTAGTCAAGATTAAATGCTAACTCCTACATTGACGTCTTTCTTGACTCCTTCCCCAGTGGTTACTGCAAATTATTTTGTGTAAGGGGAGTTGAACTTGAATAGTTCCTAATCAGCTTGATAAGATTATAAGCTATGAACCTTTTCTGGAATGGAATCTTCCATATAAGTGGTCATGCATCCTGGGTCCTATACAAATGGTCATAGGAAATCACTATAGTTGGGCTCCCAGTGACTGAGGCTATCTCCAAATTGACTATTAGCTGAGTTGGGGGATGAACTCTTGTTAAAAGCTTTTCCCTATAGTATATAAAAGTGAATTTACCACTTTGGAGTCTTTGGAGTTCTAGATCAGAATATAGAAAGGGGAGATGATGAAGGAAGATGTCTCTCTTCCATTCTCCTCCCTCCATTTTCCCAGTCAGGTGCAGAAAATGGCGACTTGCTGTGGAAGAATAGGGCCAATCTGAGAGATAGAATTCTTAGACTTCCACTTCATGCTTTGCCTTTGTTTCTTTTTCTGAACACAGGTTAAGTACTAGAGTTTTTGAGAATGAATTTTCCCAGTCCTGGGAGTGACCTAATGGATAACTGAAGAGTGGAGAAATCCCAAGTTCTAGAGTTTCTTAGTTCAATTAAGCATTAGCATTGAGGGGGGTGGAGCCAAGACGGCGAACTACAGAAAGCGTTTTCTGTAAGTTCCTGAGACCTTCCCTCAGACACCGACAAACTGAGCCTCCGAACTGGTTCTGGAGTGAGGGCTTCACCAAACACTTGGACTACAATACACTTCTATCAAATATCTACTTTGAAAGAACTTCTGAGGTCAGTTTTAAATGGGCAGGGGATCGAGCAGCTCCTGGCGCTCAGACGCCAGCGCGCAGCCGGGGTGCAAGTCTGGGGCTGGGACGGACCAGAAGATTTTAGGCTGCCAGGAAGTCCCTGGGAGACCCTTGGGCCACTTTGCTCTGATTGCAGGCAAGTGCTTTGGCAGGTCTACCTTTGATAAAGGGTGGATTGAGAGCAGCTGAAAGTGTGGTCCTAGTGCGGATCTAGCCAGATCAGCCCCAGACCGGAAGTCAGCTCGGCAAACTGCCCCAGGGCAAATTGAAATCTCCTCTGCTGCTGCTGCTGCTGCTGCTGCCGCTGCTGCCACCACTACTGCTGCTGCTGCTGCCACCGCTGCCACTGCTGCTGCTGTTGCTGCTGCTGCTGCTGCTGCTGCTGCCGCTGCTGCTGCTGCAGAATTCTCTGCTGGTGACTGATACCTCAGCTAAACATCATGAGCAAGAAGAAGAGAGCTCTCACCATAGACAGCTTTTACAGAGAGAAACTAGAACAGTCCCCAGATCCTGAGATTCTGAAAACAATCCCAGATAAAGCCACAAAGGTGGACTTAAGCTAGTCTCCCTTTCAGAAGGCTTACCTGGAAGATTGCATAAAGAATCTCAAAAGAGAGCTAAAAGAAGATTGGGGAAATAAACTGAGAGCAGTGCAAGAAGGAAACATCGCCCTGCAACAGAGATGTGAAAAACTGGAAAATAAGTCTGGTGAATCGGAAAAAGACAAAAATTCACTGAAAAACAAAATTAGTGAATTGGAAAAAGAAAAAAATTCACTGAAAAACAAAATTGGTGAATTGGAAAAAGTCACCAACTC
>JAJPUD010002247.1:50159-73663 GCA_023553655.1 Myrmecobius fasciatus
AATTCACTGAAAAACAAAATTGGTGAATTGGAAAAAGTCACCAACTCACTAGAAAATAAAAATAGTGAATTGGAAAAAGATAACAATTCACTGAAAAATAAAATTGGCAAAATGGAAAAAGAATGCAATGAACCAAAAAATTCAATTGGCCAGTTACAAAAGGAGCTAAAAAAGATAACTGAAGGAAATAATACCTTAAAAATTAAAATTGAACAAATTGAAATGAATGACTCAATAAGACTTCAAGAATCAGTGAAACAAAAAAATGAAAAAATAGAAGAAAATATGAAATATCTCCTAGGAAAAACAACTGACTTGGAAAACAGATCCAGGAGAGACAATCTAAGAATTATTGGACTCCCTGAAAGTCACGATGAAAAAAAGAATCTTGATGCTATCTTCCAGGAAATCATGAAAGAGAATTGCCCTGATGTTTTAGAATCGGAAGGCAAAGTTGGTATTGAAAGAATCCACCGATCACCTTCTGAAAGAGACCCCAAAATTAAAACCCCAAGGAATATCGTGGCCAAATTTCAGCACTATTGCACCAAGGAAAAGATATTACAAGCTGCTAGAAAAAACAGTTCAAATACCGAGGAACTGTCATTAGAATTACATAGGATCTGTCAGCTTCCACATTGAAGGATAGAAGGGCCTGGAATCAGATATTCTGAAAGGCAAAAGAACTTGGATTACAGCCAAGAATAAGCTATCCAGCTAGAATGAGCATCATCTTCCAGGGAAGAAGATGGTCATTTAATGATACAGGAGAATTTCACCTATTCCTAATGAAAAAACCAGATCTGAACAAAAAATTTGACCTCCAAACACAGAACTCTAGAGAAGCATAAAAAGGTAAAAAGGAAAGAACTCTTGAGAACTATATCTCTACTAGGGGTATCCTTAAAGGATGGGGGTACAATTTGATTTTACTTTGATAATAATCGAAAAGAAATTAGAAGTAGAAGGTATATCATACTGTAAAAAAGGGGAGGAGGGCAAAGGAGGTAAAATAAAGTAAAAAAAAAGGAGGTAAAATAAGGCAAAGTCTCATGAAGAGACATAGAAAATCTAATATAATTGAGGGAAAGAAGGGAGGGAGATGAGTCTGAGGGAAGGTCTCAGGAACTTACAGAGAACGCTTTCTGTAGTTCTCTTATTGGATTGGGCTCTAAAAGAGCCTATCAGACACATTTGATTTCAGGGAAGACTTGGCCCTCTGTATAGGGAAGTAGGAGGGAAAGGAGGAAAAGAAAGGGATAAATTAATAGAAGGATTAGGGGAAAGGTGTATAAAAGAGGGAGGGTTCTAAAGAGGGGAGGACTGTTAGAGGGAGGTGGTCATCAAAAATAAAATACTGGGAAGGGGGGAAGGGAGTAAGGGGAAAGGGAAGAGAAAAATATAACTTTGGGTAAATAAGATGGCAGGAAATATAGATATAGTCATTTTAACTGTGAATGTGAATGGGATGAACTCTCCCATAAAACGGAAACGGATAGCGGACTGGATTAAAAGCCAGAATCCTACAATATGTTGTTTACAAGAAACACATTTAAAACATAGATACATACAGAATGAAGGTAAAGGGCTGGAGCAGAATCCTTTATGCTTTAAGTGAATAAAAAAAAAGCAGGGGTAGCAATCCTTATCTCAGATCAAGTAAAAGCAAAAATAGATCTAATTAAAAGAGATAAGGAAGGAAACTATATTTGACTAAAGGGTACCGTAGACAATGAAGCAGTATCAATACTTAACATATATGCACCAAGTGGTATAGCATCCAAATTCCTAGAGGAGAAACTAACAGAGATGCAAGGAGAAATAGACAGTAATACTATACTAGTGGGGGATCTCAACCTTGCTCTCTCAGAATTAGATAAATCAAACCACAAAATAAATAAGAAAGGAGTTAGGGAAATAAACAAAATGTTAGATAAGTTAGGTATGACAGATCTCTGGAGGAAATTGAATGGTGATAGAAGGGAGTATACTTTTTTCTCAGGGGTTCATGGAACTTATACGAAAATTGATCATGTGTTAGGGCATAAAAACCTCAAAATCAAATGTAGAAAAGCAGAAATAATAAATGTATCCTTTTCAGATCATGATGCAATAAAACTCACATGTAATATAAGGCCAGGAGAAAATAGACCAAAAGTTAATTGTAAATTAAATAATCTAACCCTGAAGAATGAATGGGTGAAAGAGCAAATTATAGACACAATTGATAATTTCATCCAGGAGAATGACAATAATGAGACAACATACCAAAATTTGTGGGATACGGCCAAAGTGGTTATAAGGGGTAACTTTATATCTCTAGATGCTTATTTGCATAAAATAGAGAAAGAGAAGATCAATGAATTAGGGTTACAATTAAAAAAACTAGAAAAAGAGCAAATTAAAAACCCTCAATCAAATAGCAAATTGGAAATTCTGAAAATAAAAGGTGAGATTAATAAAATTGAAAATAAGAAAACTATTGAATTAATAAATAAAACTAAGAGTTGGTTTTATGAAAAAACCAACAAAATAGATAAGCCTTTAGTTAATTTGATCAGAAAAAGGAAAGAAAAAAATCAAATTGTTAGTCTCAAAAATGATAAGGGAGAACTTTCCTCCAATGAAGAGGAAATTAGAGTAATAATTAGGAGTTACTTTGCCCAACTTTATGCCAATAAATTTGATAATCTAAATGAAATGGAGGAATATCTACAAAAATATAGATTGCCCAGGTTAACAGAAGAGGAAATAAATTATTTAAATAGCCCCATTTTAGAAAAAGAAATAGAACAAGCTATTAACCAACTCCCTAAGAAAAAATCTCCAGGGCCAGATGGTTTTACATGTGAATTCTACCAAACATTTAAAGAACAATTAATTCCAATACTTTACAAACTATTTGAAAAAAATAGGGACAGAAGGTATACTGCCAAAATCCTTCTATGAGACCGATATGGTGCTGATAGCTAAACCAGGTAGGGTGAAAACAGAGAAAGAAAACTATAGACCAATTTCCCTAATGAATATTGATGCAAAAATTTTAAATAAGATTTTGGCAACGAGATTACAGAAAGTTATCTCCAGGATAATACATCTTGACCAAGTAGGATTTATACCAGGAATGCAGGACTGGTTCAATATCAGGAAAACTATCAGCATAATCAATTATATTAATAACCAAACTAACAAAAACCATATGATTATCTCCATAGATGCAGAAAAAGCATTTGATAAAATCCAACACCCATTCCTATTAAAAACACTAGAGAGTATAGGAATAAATGGGCTTTTCCTTAAAATGATTAGTAGCATCTACTTAAAACCATCAGCAAGTATCATATGTAATGGAGACAAACTAGAACCATTCCCAATAAGATCAGGAGTGAAACAAGGCTGTCCACTGTCACCATTACTATTTAATATTGTATTGGAAATGTTAGCTTTAACAATAGGAGAAGAAAAAGAGATAAAAGGAATTAGAGTAGGTAATGAAGAAACCAAATTATCACTCTTTGCAGATGACATGATGGTATACTTAGAGAACCCTAGAGACTCAACTAAAAAACTACTAGAAACAATTCACAACTTTAGTAAAGTTGCAGGATTCAAAATAAATCCACATAAATCATCAGCATTTTTATATATTACCAACAAAGTTCAGCAGCAAGAGATAGAAAAAGAAATTCCATTCAGAATAATGGGTGATAGCATAAAATATTTGGGAATCTATCTGCCAAGAAAATGTCAGAAACTATATGAACTAAACTACAAAACACTTTCCACACAAATAAAATCAGACCTAGTCAATTGAAAAAACATTAAGTGCTCATGGGTAGGCCGAGCAAATATAATAAAAATGACAATACTACCCAAACTAATTTACTTATTTAGTGCCATACCAATCAAACTCCCAAGAAATTATTTTCAGATCTAGAAAAAATAGTAGCAAAGTTCATTTGGAAGAACAAAAGGTCAAGGTTTTCAAGGGGATTAATGAAAAAAAAGACAGATGAAGGTGGCCTTGCTGTACCAGATATAAAACTATATTATAAAGCAGCAGTCATCAAAACCATTTGGTACTGGCTGAGAAATAGAGCAGTCGATCAGTGGCATAGAATAGGATATCAGGACAAGCTAGGTAATAAAGTTAGCAATTTAGTGTTTGATAAACCCAAAGACCCCAGCTTTTGGGATAAGTACTCACTATTCAGCAAAAACTGCTGGGGTAATTGGAAACTAGTGTGGAAGAAATTAAGGCTGGACCCATACCTAACAGCACACACCAAGATAAGATCTAAATGGGTTCATGATCTAGATATAAAGAGTGATGTTATAACCAAATTAGAGGAACATGGGATAGTTTACCTCTCAGACCTGTGGAGATGGAATAAATTTATGTCCAGGGAAGATCTGGAACTCTTAATTGAACACCAGATAGATCATTTTGATTATATTAAGTTAAAAAGTTTCTGTACTAACAAAACTAATGCAGACAAGATTAGGAGGGAAGCATCAAATTGGGAAATCATCTTTACATTTAAGGGTTCTGATAAAGGTCTCATCTCTAAGATATATAGAGAATTGTCTCACATTTATAAAAATTCAAGCCATTCTCCAATTGATAAATGGTCAAAGGATATGAACAGACAATTTTCAGATGATGAAATTAAAACTATTTATAATCATATGAAAAGGTGCTCCAAATCACTATTGATCAGAGAAATGCAAATTAAGACAACTCTGAGGTACCACTACACACCTGTCAGATTGGCTAAAATGACAGGAAAAGATAACAATGAATGTTGGAGGGGATGTGGGAAGACTGGGACACTGATGCATTGTTGGTGGAGCTGTGAACGGATCCAACCATTCTGGAGAGCAATTTGGAGCTATGCTCAAAAAGTTATCAAACTGTGCATACCCTTTGACCCAGCAGTGTTTCTATTGGGCTTATATCCCAAAGAAATCATAAAAGAAGGAAAGGGCCCCACATGTGCAAGAATGTTTGTGGCAGCTCTTTTTGTGGTTGCTAGAAACTGGAAACTGAGTAGATGCCCATCTATTGGAGAGTGGCTGAATAAATTATGGTATATGAATGTTATGGAATATTATTGTTCTGTAAGAAACGACCAACAGGACGATTTCAGAGAGGCCTGGAGAGACTTGTATGAACTGATGCTGAGTGAAATCAGCAGAACCAGGAGATCGTTGTACATGGCAACAACAGTACTATATGAGGATCAGTTCTAATGGACATGACTCTCTTCAAAAATGAAATGCTTCAAACCAATTACAATTGTTCAGTGAAGAAGGCCATATACACCCAGAGAGAGGGATGTGAAATGTGGACCACAACATAACATTTTCATGTTCTCTATTGATGTTTGCTTGCATTGTATTTCCTTTATTGGATTATTCTTTCTTGTAGATACGATTTCTCCTGAACAAAAAAAATGATGTGTGGCAATAACTATACATATATTCGATTTAAGTATTCTAACATAATTATCATGTAGTGGATATCCTGCTATCTAGGGGAGTGGTGGGGAGTAGGGGGAAAAATTTGTAACAGAAAGCTTTGTAAGGGTTAATGTTTAGGAATTACCCATACATATGTTTTGCAAATAAAAAGTATTAATAATAATAAAAAAAGCATTAGCATTGAGCACTAAACTTTCAAGAAGGAAAATAATTCCTCAACAGCCCTCCTTGAAGAAATAAGATCACTGAGGTAATCTCTGGAGCAGCCATGATATGTCAGGGGAATTGGCGAGATATTTGGACCTTACCAACCTTCCATTAAATTACTGAATTGCTCAGATAATGAAGGTTGAAGGTGAATGGGGAATGTTCATTAAGCAGCCCCAAAGTGTATTTGCCTTTTGGGGAGAATTTACAGGGTGACTGGAGTACTTTATATATTTGTTCACAAGTTTCTATGAGTCTTTTGTGTCTTGTGCATTTTCTGTTGTAGGTGAGAAAAAGGTCGTCCCATATCCTATGCCCATACTGTACATTGTGCATTTATGAAGAAGTTGGAAACTATTCACTCAGACATAAGCTCTGCCGAAACTTTGTTCCAGAAATTTCCCTGGAATAAAATTCTAGGATGGGAGCAAGAGTCAAACAGATATAATGCAACTAGTTTTTGGAACTAGTTTCCAGGATGGAATCCAGTCAGTCTATGTGAAGCCAGAGTTCTTGAGGGGAGGTTCTAGGGGAGGAAACACCTTAAGCCACAGTTGCTTTTACTTTCAACAACTTTTGATATTTAATTATCTAATTAACTAGCTGTATGACCTTGGGCAAATCTTGTGACCTCTTTGGTCCTCAGTTTCTTCATCTGTAAAATGAGGAGTTTGGATTAAATGGCCTTTAAAGTTTCTTTAAACTCTAAATCTTTGATTCTTTGTGCATGTTGTCTTCCCCCCATCCCCATTAGAATATAAGCTTCCTGAGGGCAAGGACATTATTTTTGGTCTTTGAATCCTCAGTGCTTGTCCTCTATGCCTGGAACATAGTAGGCATTTGATAACTTAAAAAAAAAAAAAAAAGAAATATCTCCAATGGTGGCTTTCTCTGTTCCCTGCCCAATTAGATAGTCACTATGCCCCCACCCAAAAAAGTGTACTTTCTGACCTGTGCACAATCAAAAGACTTCCCTATTCATTCATTCAATCCTTCTTTCCCTCTTTGTCTTCCTTCCCTTTTTCTTCTTCTTCCCCTTCCTCTTCCCCCTCTTTTTCTTTCTACTCCTTCATTTCCCAGTTGACTTAGGCAGAAACCTGTTCCAGACAGTTTTCTTTGGATAATAGGAAATGCAATATCATGTGTAGCTGGGCATTTACTAAATGTTTTTGGGTAAATGCTTATTAACTGACTGACTTGATATTGATGTAAAATGGTGTAGGTTCCATGACTAATATCTACTCATTATTTATTATGGAGTCTATATCACTTTCTTAACCATTTTAAGAGATGTGAGCAGCCTTTTTTATGTCAAAATATACCACTAAATCAACATGATAGTTGTATTGTTATTTCCTCGTGATTGAGAAAATCAAAATGGCAAAAAAGTTATTGTAGATTCAATGGTATTTTATTGCAATAGGTTAACATAGCGAGCACAATGTTGGAGAAAGGGATTTGAATGTCATCTCTGATACACTGATTGTTGTGTGACCTTTGGCAGATCACTCAAAATCTCAGCCTCAGTTTCCATCTATAAAATAGGATCAATAACAGCACTTATAGACCTCAACAAAATCGTGTATATACAGTGCTTTGCCAACTTTAAAGTACCTTGTAAATGTGATTCAATGTGATTATGATTTCCTTCAAGAAACATATTATATATACACGATTTTGATTTCTAGTTTGTATACTCCATGGTCCCTGGGAGGATCCTTAGCTCCCAGAATGGAACCCACTGTCTGTATTCTTTCTGAAATTTTGACACTTGAGTGAAATGCTAGGTCAGAGAGTCTTGCTTATGTACCAGATACCATGCTATTGTCATCTCAGTCTCTCAAGTATCTTAAAACATCCACAGATTTAGAAACCTAGATTGGTCAAAGCTTCAGTTTTACCTCTCATGGGTTGCACTTCTTTTTTAAAAATCTGTTAGCAGAGGCCATAAATTCTTTAAGGTCCTGGTCTGTGGCTAAAATGACCTTAATTTTAAAATAAAGCTTTTAGCCTTAAGATGGTGAAATGGAGGTGAATGAAAGAGAATAACTTCTACAGGTCAAGGAAAGCACTTTCCTTTTCAGTTCTCCATTTCAAATCTCTGTTCCTCAATTCTTTCAAGCCTTTCTTGTCAGGATTCTGAATAGGATTCATCCAAGTTCTCTTAGCCCCATATATACCACCCAAGCATGCTTATGGTTCCAGTTCCTCGGAAGCATAAACCTCTTCACTCCTATTACTGTGGTAATCTCATCAGGCCATAATAATTTTGTTAGCTTCCTCACCATTTGAAAATAGAAAGAGAGTAGCGCATATTGAGCCCATATCTCTTTATTTTTTGAGTGTTATAAATAGCAGCTAAGAAATCCCTATTTAGCAAATTAAGACAACTCTGAGATACCACTACACACCTGTCAGATTGGCTAAAATGACAGGAAATGATAATGATAACTGTTGGAGGGGATGTGGGAAAACTGGGACACTGATACATTGTTGGTGGGACTGTGAACGGATCCAACCATTCTGGAGAGCAATTTGGAACTATGCTCAAAAAGTTATCTTAACTGTGCATACCATTTGACCCAGCAGTGTTTCTACTGGGCCTATATCCCAAAGAGATTTTAAAGGAGGGAAAGGTACCCATATGTGCAAAAATGTTTGTGGCAGCCCTTTTTGTAGTGGCAGCCCTTTTTGTAGTGGCTAGAAACTGGAAATTGAAAGGATGCCCATCAATTGGAGAATGGCTGAATAAATTATGGTATATGAATGTTATGGAATATTATTGCTCTGTAAGAAAAGACCAACAGGAGGATTTCAGAGAGGCCTGGAGAGACTTGCATGAACTGATGCTGAGTGAAATCAGCAGAACCAGGAGATCATTATACACAGCAACAAAACTATACGATGATCAATTCTGATGGACATGGTTCTCTTCAACAATGATGTGATTCAAACCAGTTCCTATTGTTCAGCGATGAAGATAGTCATATGCATCCAGAGAGGCCTGTGGGAACTGAGTACGGACCACCACACAGCATTTTAATGCTTTCTGTGAATATTTCCATGCATTTTGTTTTCCTTCTTAGGTTGTTTTTTTTCTTCTTCTCTTTCTAGATCTGATGTTTCTTGTGCAGTAAGATAACTGTATAGATATGTATACATGTATTATATTTGTCATATAATTTATCCTATTTAGCATGTATTAGACTACCTGTCATCTAGGGGTGGGGGTGGGGGGTGGGGGGAAGGAGGGGAAAAGCTTGGGAAAAAAAAGTTTTTGCAAAGGTCAATGTAGAAAAATCACTCATATGTTTTGTAAATAAAAAGCTTTATAAAAAAAAAAAAAAAGAAATCCCTATTCACCATAAACTACTCTACTGACCACCCTAATTATTTTGATGTAGTGGAATTGTTTTAATGAGTCCTAGAGAATTACGCTCCCAATCTGAAGATGATCTAGAGTTGACATTCAACATGTGAGTGGTGAATAAGAAGTGGAAAAATATACTCTGACTCCAATAGAGAAAGGAAGGAGATAGGATGTATCCATTCCTCTCCTCAAATTTTTGCTCCTTAGAAGTCTTGGAACATGGACTTTAAAAAAATTTTTTTAGGACAGAGATGCTTTTCCTGGGTTGCATGTACTCCTAAAAAGTCTATGAATAGGTTTTAGGGGGCTTGTAAACAATTTGATAACTAGTTCAATATATTTTATTTCCTTTGTAATTCTATGTATTTTATTTTGTGCCTTTAAAAAATTATTCCACAGGCTTGACCCAATGACCAAAGATACTTAAGACACAAAAAAGATTAAGAAGCCTCTTTTTAGAGGAATCTGTTAGGTAGGAGAATGGGTATGGGTTAGTCTGTCAATAATTCAATTGTTTGTTGTTATTTGTCCTTTCAAAGAGGACCATAACATCAGGGAGGTGATACGATGAAGTGCAAGTGAATTGGATTTGAGTGAGTGAGGGCTGTGTGGTAATCAGCCTCACTAACTCCTCCAGGACATCTGGGTCCAGTGGCCAGATATAGATCAGGACAATTGGAGATGGCCCTGGATGCAGTGGGATACCTTGACTTTTTTAAACTAAGGTCTTTAATAGGTCTCAGTTTGACTGAGGTAATGGAATTGCAACGATTAAGGCTAGGTAAAAAAGAAATGGGGCAAAGAAAGGTCTTTATTATCTAGTAAAAGCGAAAACAACCCAAATGGTTCCAGAGGGGAAAGAGAAGCTGCTGACCTTGTACAGCTCTTCCTCACTCAAATCCAATTCACTTGCATGCCATGGCAGTAGTCATTCAGCAAGCATCTATGATGTGCCAGGTACTATACTAAGCTTGGGGGTACAAATGGTAACAATTAGCAATGACATAGTGCTTCAAGGTTTGCAAAGCACCTTATAAAAATTATCTTATTTTTCAAAGAAATGTGAGGGTGGGAAAGTGGGTAAGGGAAGAACAATTGGAATACTTTTGAAGGTGAGATACAAAGGAATGGATGGAGCTGAAGGGTATTTGGATTTGGTGACAAAACAATGAAATATGGGAAATTCATCAGGGATTCATCTCACCTCTTTACATATCTTCCTGGGATACTGAGCTAATACAACAATTATGTATTGTCTGCTGTGTGTAGTTTGTGCCAAGTATTGGGAATGGGGCTTGTATACAAGGTTGAAATAGGACTCATCTCTTGCCCTCAGGCACCTTATAGGTTAGTAGGGGGGGATAAAACACCAACACATGCAATCTTATCAAACAATATTACATGACAAGTTCATTCTAGAACTACAAAATAGAGGGCTATGTGAGCTCCAAGGGGAGAAGTTTATGATTAGCTAAGAGAATAAGGGAAGAATTCATGGATGTGTCCAAGTTGTCCTAAAATATTGATTTCCTATCTCTCTTCATTTACTTTACTCCAACAGATTGGCAATCTCGATGTGGGAACTCCTTCCAAAAATGAAGATAACTATCCATCCATAATTGATTATCCTGGAAAGCATCTTTTGTGGAGAAGGGCCTTCTGTCTCCGATACCACCAAGACCAAATGCTGATCTACTGCCACCATTAAGCAGATAAACCTATGAGGACTGAGCTCAGAATTTCCCTTCCCTAAGCTTTCACCTCCAAATCCTGATTTCAGACTGGTCCTTGAAGCTATCTTCCAAGAAGCAATCTTTATAGTAAAAAAGTCTGCCTTTTCCCCCTACCATTAATACCAATTACTGAGCAACTTCTATCTATGACCATCTAAACTTAGGATCCTTGGGAACAGTAGTACCCAAATTCAATCCATTGGACTTATTCTAGGCCAGCAAGTATCCTGCAGCCATCATCCAAGAAAGCAACTGTTGTGGATATGAGACCTGGCAACTACATTTGTAGTGGCTGTAGCTACAGCTACTGAAGATCTAGCAAACAAACTTCTCCAATCTCAAATCCTTAGCACTGCTAAATTTTTGACATCAGAATTGGAGGTGGCTTTATCAGAGTCAATGACATTAAAGAAGATGTGCTGCCACCTGATTTGTTGCTATACCCTAAAGACCACTGGGCCTTTCCATCTGACTTATAGCTGGAACTTTTTGTATAGGGTATCTCCCCCTATAAGAATATGACATCCCTGAAAGCAGAGGCCATATCACTTTTCTACTTTTATCTGAGGGCTCAGCCCATATAATAAATAGTTAATAAGAAGTACTTTTTCATTCATTCCTTAATTCATTCATATATTAATTTCTTCATTCCTGCTCATGTTGTGCAATTCTCATGCATTATAAATCATCCACAGTGCTGGGAAACTTCCTTGAATTCTCTTGACATAGAATATGGATTATCCATTGATTATTCTTTGTTCTTGTATCAGCATGTGCTTTAGGATATTGATTTGTAGCATGGAGTTTGACTTTGGGTTTCCTAAGATTATGCCAGTGGAGTAAAAATTCTACCATGCTGGGGAGTCTTCTAATATTGTCACAGTCGCAAAGTATGTCTGCTTCCTGAGGACCAGCCTATTTAAGTACAGAGAGATTTATCATCAATAGGATGGCCACTTAGTGGAGAAATCTTTGACTAAAGCAACACACTCTACATACCATGCCAATTAGCATATTAACTGGTTCCTGAGATCATCATCTCATCTCCTGTGACTGCAATGGATTTTCTTTTCACTTATGCCTTTTAAAAATCCTTAGCTTTCTCCAAGATTCAGCTGGGATTCCATCTTCCATGAGAAGCCATTCCTGATCCAGCCCTAGTTGTTAATGCTTGTTTTCTCCTCAAATTACCATGTGTTTACTTATGTACATCACTCAATTAATCAATATTTATTAAGTACTTACCATAAACTAGGAACTATGCCAGGTCTTGGAAATAGAAGTATGATGAAACTGTCTGTGCTCACAAAAGATTTCAGTGGGGGAGATGAGAAGTTCTTATAAAAACAAAGCAAAAATATAAAGTGAATAAATACAAATACACAGAATTGTTTAATACAATACATTTTGGTAAAGAGGGTACTGGCAATTAGGTAAAGTATGAAAGAAAGGCTTCCTATAGGAAATGGTGTTTGAGAGAATTCTTAAGGAAGAAAAGGATTTTAGGAGATGGAAGTGAGGAGAATATATATATATATATATGTACACATATAAATATATATATATATGTATATATAAACACTATAAATGCATAGAGATGGCAAAATAGAGTTTCATATATGAGAAAGAGAGAAAGCCAATTTGACTGGATCTCCAAGCGTGGGAAAAGGAGTAATATCCAATGTGACTAAAAAGATAAATTGGAGCTATATTTATTAGGGCTCTAAAAGCTAAAAGCTAGAAGAGTTTATATTTGACCCTGAGGCAATAGGAAGCCAATGAAATCAATAAGAAGAACCATCTGGTCAGATCTGCATTGAGGGGAAATTATTTTGATAGCAATATGTGGGAATAACTGAGATGGGGAGAAGCTTGAGGTAAGGAGATTAATTTAAGTGGAGAGAAGAGATTGAAGGGGAGAGATATGAAGGTAGACTTGTTAATATTTGGCAATTAATTGGATATGTGGTGTGAGGGAGAGTGAGAAGTTGAGGATATTGTTGCAGTTATGAAGATGATAGAAATAGGAAAATTTGTAAGAGGGGAAAGATGAGTTCAGTTTTGGATATGTTGTGTTTGAGAAGTCTATAGGACATGCAATTTGAAATATCCACTAGGAAATTGGTGATTTAAGACTAAAACTCAGGGCAGAGTCTGGCAGTGGTTATATATATCTGCATTATTAATATGTCATGTACATTCCCATAGAGACAATCATTAAGTCTGTGGAAGCTGATCTTGTTGCCAAGAGAAGGTAGAGGAAGAAAAGAAAGAGGACTTAGGACAGTAATGGCTTCAGGGGTCATTTCATTCAATTCAACCATTTAATAGAAGAATAAAGGAAGGCCCAGGGAAGGCCCAGGGAAGGCCCAGGGTGGTTAAGAGGTCCAAGGTCAGGTAGTTGGTAAGTAAGCAATTATTAAGCAATTACTGTATGCAAAGACATCAGTGAGTCAAAAAACATTTACCCTGGACAGTGACTAACATTTAGTAAGCACTTCATGAACGCTTCTGACTAACAACTTGACCTTGGATGTCACGGAATTTTTCAGGGCCTCCTTTTCCTTCTCCATAAAATTAGAGAATTGGATTTGGGATGGGAATATGAAAATATAATTGCTGATATCAAGGCATTTATAATTTAGTATGGATTGGACCACATATACAGGGACTCTTCTGAGTCTGTACATTGAGGATGACAGTGCATATGAGGGGAGGATAAAGTACTGTGAGATCAAAAGAGACTGATCATTTCCAGCTGTCTGGCTCTAAGAGAATTCAAGTGTGCACAGCACTGATTTCCTGAAGAGAAATTTTGGCTGCTTTTATGATTAAGAGTTGTTTTGCTTGCAGTTCCTAAGAAAGAAAAGTAGTTTTTCTTTTTAAAAGATTGAGAAGATGATGAGACCTAGGAAGAAAGGTTTTATGTCCTTTTTAGATAGGCTGGTTTTGGGAGAAAAGGGGGATTCAAAAACAATGAGGAAGCTTTACAATACTTCCAGTTAAAATGACCTGCTCAGGAAAAGAAGAATCCAGAGATATTTGGTATATAAACATGAGAACAATTCATATTTACATGCCACTTTTAAGGTTTGCAAGGCATATATTTGCAAAGGAAAATAACGGCTTTGGGGGTTAGAGAAACTGAATTCAAAATTTATCTATTCTACCTGCATGATAATGGGTGAATCACTTAACTTTTTTGTGCTTGAATGTCCTCATCTGGAAAATGGGGGGTTAGTCTGATTCTTCATGACCCTACTTGGAGATTTCTTGGCAAAGATACAGGAATGGTTTGTCATTTTCATTTCCAAGCTCATTTTACAGATGGGGAAACTGAAACAGGGTTAAGTGACTTGCCCAGGCTCACACAGCTATTCTGAGGTCAGATTTGAACCTAGGATAATGAATATTCCTGACTCCAGGCCTGGCACTTTACCTAGTGTGCCACCTAGTTTCCTGACTTTCATTTTAGGGATGACTAAAATGAGGATTTGAGGGGTTCAATGAGTTGTCCATGGTCATATAATGTGAAAGGCAAAATTTGAGCTTGTCTTCTCCTTCCCACTCTATATAAACATTCAGAATAGAAAGTAACTAGATAAAATCAAGGCCTTTGCCGATTAAATTTCAATAGTTCTCTATCATTACTTACTCTGATCTTGCTTTATTTTAAATAAGAATAATGATTTTTGATAATAGCTGACATTTAAGTGACACTTTAAGGTTTGCAAGGTACTTTGAAATAATGCCTCATTTTATACTCACAGCAAACCTTGTAGGTATCCCTATTTTACAGATGAGGAAATTGAGGCAGACAAACATTAAATGACTTGCTCAGGGTCATCTAGGTAGCAAGGGTCTGAGGCTAGATTTGATTCAGGTCTCTTTGATTCCAGAAATTAAATTTATTTATTATTGCTTAATTAATTAAAATAATACTTATTTTTGTCTCTTCTTCAGTTCAAAAACTTTTTGACAGTTTGCTATTTGTCTTCTTCAACCTGATCAGTTCTGATTCTTTCAACCTCAGAGAGGTTTGACATCAAAAATCCTTAATTTCTGGCTTGTAATTAATCAGAGGGAATGCTTCACTCTGTTTAGTATGTTAATTATTTTGTGTCAAACCCAAAGAACTAAGAAATCATGTAAAATATTCATTTCACGTCTAGTCCCATGGTGGTCTTCTTGTTTCCAAGTCAGTGGCTCATGAAATTGTTCTGAGCTGCCTTTTCTCTTTCATGCTACTCTTACAGATAGAGAGATCTGCTAGGGTTTGGGTGACATTGGATGATTACTTTCCCCCTTTTTATAATAGTTTTCAATTTTTCTAAATATATGCAAAGATAGTTTTCAACATTCATCTTTGCAAAACCTTGTATTCCAAAAGTTTCTTCCTCTCTCCCTCCTTCTCCGCTCCCCAAGATATCAAGCAATACGATATAGGTTAAAAGGGGAAAAGTTTCAACCTGAAATTTGGACCCACATTAAAACAAACTCACTTCATTAATGATCAAAGGAATTGTAAGAAAGACCTTTACCAGGTAAAGGCCTAGAGGTAAGAATGAATCAGGAACGACAAGTAAAAATGATTATAAAAGTCTGATCCATATCAATCAATTAATTAGCAAGTATTTATTAAATACTTATGTACCAGACACTGGAGGAATATTCAAAGGAAAATAAAAAATACGTCTTGCCTTCTTACATTTTCATGGAAAAGATAACATATATGTGCATGGGCAGGGGGAGAGGGAAGCTTGTTTGGAATGAGCTGGTAGGGACCAAGCCATTGAGCATTTGCTGAGTTGTACTGCCTGATTCAGAGAAAGCTTTCTCTAGAAATAATTAGATCAAAGTAGTGAAGAGAATTCTTTAATTTTTCTTTCTTTAAAAACTAAATTTCCTTGATATCTTTTGGTTTTATATCACTTTGATTTCCTTCTGTCTTCCTCTTCTAACTGTTCCCAAAAAACCCAAATCCCAAAACACCAAATAACAAAATGCAAAAAAAGGAAGAAAAAAGCAACTAACAAATTGAAAAATTGTGATACTAAATACAATGTTACATGTGTACCTTCCCCAGTCTCTGCAAAGCAGAGGAAGTATCTTCTCTTATTTGAAGCCAACCTTAGTCATTATAATTTTGTAGGAATTACTTATAATTGTTTGGTTGTTGTTCTTTCTATTGTCATTTTTGTAGTCATTTAGTATATTGTTTTTCTGGTTCTGCCTCAGTTCATATAACTCATTCCATACTTTGCTGTATTCATCACATTCATCATTTCTTACAACACAGTCATATTCTTTCATGATTAATATACCACAGTTTGTTCAGGCACTTTCCAATTGATGGGCATCTATTTTCTTTTCAGTTTTTGTCACCACAAAAAATGCTGTTATAAATATTTTTGTATATATAAGACATCTTTTCATATATATATATATATGTCATATATAATATATGACAAGATATCCATTACTCCAACATTGACTCTTCCCCCATTTTTTGTCATCTTTGCCTATTTTCCAGGTATGAAGGTTGTTTTAATTTGCATTTCTCTTTTTATGAGTGATTTAGAATATTCTTTCATATAGTTGTAAATAGTTTGCATTTTTTTCTTTAGGAGGAAGGAAACCAGTATTTATTAAATGCTTGTTATTTGAATTAAATCTTTTAATTTATCTATTAGGAAATGGTTTTTGTCTTATAAATTCCTATCCATTATTGATCTATCTATCTTATATCAGAGGCTTGTCAGAACAACAATAAATATTCATTAAATACCTACTAAGTGCCAAGCTCTGTCATAAGCACTAGGGATACCAAAGGAGCCAAAAGAATCTCTGCCCTCAAGAAATTTACAGTTTAATGGGGAAAATAATATGCAAATAAATAAATACAAAGTAAGTCATATAGCATATAAATAGAAAATAATTAGCAAAAGGAAGGCTTTAGATGATACAAAATATTTTCCCCACTCAACTACTTCTCTTTTAATCATAGTTGTATTAATTTTGTTCATGCAAAAGTCTTTTAATTTCAAGTAATTAAAATGATTTATGTATTTCTTTCATGATTGCTTCCATCCCCTGTTGGTTAAAGTGATGTGATTTTGTGGATAGACAGCCAGGAAGGTTTGAATTCAATCTGGTTTTTGATACATACTGGTTGTGTGATCCTGAGTAAATGAATAACTTGCAACTAACTTTTGAAGACAGGTGCCAAATTGCATTAGTAGCAGGAATTTCCTCATTTGAGGGGTCTCTACACAAATGATATCATTGTTCTACTTTTATTTTGTTTTATTTTTTACTTCTCTATCCCTACCTATATCTGTGAAAATTATATAATTTGTTTCTCTACTAATTTTTTATGGTGTAATCTTTAATATTCAAGGTATGCATTAATTTTGACTTGTATATATTATGTAAAATGTTGGTCTAAACTTAATTTCTGCCAGATTGCTTTACAGGTTCCCCAACAATTATTATAAATAAGGGAATTCTTTCCCAGATAATTCATATTTCTATGTTGATCATATAATGAGTTAAGTTCAAGTATTTCTGAATCTTCTTTATCTCATCTGTTCAAATGTTCTACTTTTCTATTTTTAACAAGCACACAATGATTTTTGATGAAAATTGATTTATATTATACTGTGAAGTCTAGAAATGCCATTCTTCCTTCTTTATTTTTCTTGAAATTCTAGATCTTTGGTTCTTCCCTGTGATTTTAAAAATTATTTTATATAGTCCTATGAACTATTTGTTTAATAGTTTGATAGCTGTTCTGACTTTTTTTTTTTTTTTCAGTAATGTCTGACTCTTCATTACCCCATTTGGGATTTTCTTGGAAAAGGTACTGGAGTGGTTTACCATTTTCTTCTCCAGCTTATTTTTACAGATAAGAAATTGAGGTGAACAGGGTTAAGTGACTTGCCCCGGATCACAAAATTAGGAAATATCTGAATCCAGATTTGAATTTAGGAGTTAAATCTTCCTGACTCCATGTCCTTTACTCTATTCACTGTACCACCTGGCTATCACAGTATTTTGATAGTTTGATAGCGTTAAATCTGTAAATTAAATTGCATACTAGGGACAGGTAGGTGGCACAATGGTTAGAGCACCAGCCCTGAAGTCAGGAGGACCTGAGTTCAAATCTGACCTCAGATACAACACTTCCTAGCTGTGTGACCCTGGGCAAGTCACTTAACCCCAATTGCCTCAGCAAAAAGCAAAAAAATAAAAAAATAAAAAAGATTGTCAGAAATTTAAAAAAAAAACTGCATACTATTGATACTTTTATTGATACAACCCAGGCATAAAAACTCACTATTTCTTCAGTCATTTAAATTAAGGAATATTTTGCCATTTTATTTATCATGCATTGAGTATATTTTAGTTGATTGGCACTAAGATATTTAATGCATTTATTCTTTACTTTTTTTTCAAAATGAGTTGAACCTCTAAGATTTGCTTTAAAAATCTGATTCATTCTATGAGTATTTTTTAGTTTATATGATACCTGGATCTGTAAGTTGTGATGGAATTCTGTTTGATGCAACTGAAGTGTTATGCATGTACCTGTCATCCAGAAATTTATCTCTAGCTGATGAGATAAAACAGACACACATGATTTTGTTGAGTAAAGTGATTACTGCAGATTAGTATGAGTTAGATCAGTCAAGGAAAGCTTCATGGAGAAAGGGGCACTTGGGTTGGATCTAAAGTATGTTTACATTTTAGTTAGGTAAAAAGAAAAGAAAAGGCATTGGGGGGCAAATTTGTGGGGTTCTTAGAGACAATAATGAGTTTTATATGCTTGATGGACAGTGCAGAGGACAGTTTGATTGAAACAAAGTAGGCAACAGAAAGAGTGTTGAACCCAGAAAAAGGAAAGATGTGAGTTCACATGTGGCCTCAGACACTAGTTGTGTGATCTTGGCCAAGTTACTTAATGTCTGCTTGACTTAGTTTTTTCTTCTGTAAAACAGAAATAAAAATAGCAATTAACTTCCAGAGCTGTTGTGAGGATAAAATGAGCTAATATTTGTAAAGAGCTTTTCAAATCTTTAAGTGCTATATAAATGCTAGTTATTATTATTTTGCTTGGGAAAACTTTTTTATTACCATTATCTATTATTATTTGGTTAGGTAGATATGATGGGTCAAATTACATAAGGCCAGGAGTGTTGGGTAAAGAAAATTTAGATTTGATGAAGAGATCAATAGTTAACTATTGGAAATTTTTGGCAAGAAAAATCACACATTACAGTAGTATTCCCATAATAGAAAGGAACAGGGGCACAATACAAGAGAAGAAACCCAAGAAACTGAGAAATAGCATTATAGAGCAGGGTTTCTTAAACTTCTTTATGTCATGATAGTGTGATCAAGCTTATGGACCTTTAGAGGCAGTAGATAGAGTGTTGAGTCTAGAATAAGGCAAATCTGAGTTCAAATTTGACCCTAGACATTTATCAGTTGTGTGAAATTACTCTACTTTTGTTTCCTCAATAGTAAAATGAGGATAATAGTTGAAGGTATCAAACACATGTCTTGTGGACAGTATGTATGCAACATTCCTGAGTATGCAGAACCAGATTAACATATAGTTGGGAAATATTTATAAAAATAAATGGAAATAGAATAAAACAAATATAACATTTTTAAATTAAGTTAACATGTAGTCCACAGTGATCCTTATGGCCCTGAAATGGACAGAAGACTGGGCCCCACATCTGGGTTATAGGGCTTTGGAATCTCTCAGGACATTTGGGTCATAAGGTCTTGGAATCTCTCTGGAAATCTCTGGTGGGTCACGAGTCTTTTGAATACCTGAAAAATGTTTTGCCTATCTAAGTCTGGTCTACAGTCAATGCATATAGGCGTTTTCCATTGTATTTCCCAAATCTTGTTATCTCCCCATTGTAAATGAGATGTCAATGTCAAATGTAACTTAGGGGGTAGCCTACGGACTTTAAAGGTGTGCTACTCCCAAGGCTCAGGGCTGGACTCTACTAGAGGATTCAGTCGGCTGGACTGTATTAGAGGGTCCAGTCTCTATAAAGGCTAATAAAATGCTCTCAAAATCCTAATTATGTTGGCTGTCCTGCATTTTCTTGCCTGGGCTATCTCAGGCCCCTGTTTCTATTTGAGTTTGACATCACTGATAATGGTACTTACTTCTTAGGGTTGTTGTGAGAATCACATGAGATAATATTTGTTAAAACAAACAAAAAAAATACTTAGCACCATGTTAAATAGTTTATAAATAAATGCTTATTCCCCACCTACTTATCTTCTCTTCAGAATTACATTTTTAAATGTATAAAATAGAATCCATAGGATTATGAAGGAAGCCAATAATATTGAAATAGTTTCCTTTCAACAATTTATTTTCCCATCCAAGTTCTGCAACTCATTGAAATCTATCCAAAAGCTCCTTAGGAGTTTGTGGAACAGATTTAAAATTTTTGCTCTAGAATAAAAAGGTAGACACTCCTTGCAGAGAAGCTCTTGGAATGTCATGCGTGTTGTATGTGGAGGAGATGCTTTTGACACATCTTTAGTAGAAAGCACCTTTGAAGTCTTCCCTTCCCCCCCAAATGGTGAGGATGAATTTTCAATTAGTTTTCCTTGGTCTAGCTCATGGTTTTAAAGAATAGAAAAACAGGAGTCAAACTAATTTCTAACTAATCATAGGATTTATTGATAATATGTAAGTCTCCAGTAGCATACACATATGAGAAGGGATTCAAAGATACATGTGCTACTCATCTTTACTAGTGGCCCATTTTTTCTGCTGTCCATTCTGTTCCTTGATAGGAAAAATAGCATATATAATGGTCATAGGAAAACCTTCCCTATCCAGAACTTCATGTTATGTTTGAATGGTCACAGCAGTTAGGGATAGCATTGTTTTATACTCAGGGAGAAAAGGGAACGGGAACCTTTTTTCAGTGTTTGATTTTTTTTTCGGTGTTCAGAGACTTCCCCTAGCTTTCAATACACTAATTAGGAGTATGCTGGGGAAAAATACACACAGGAATTTGGGAGAATTACTAAGGTATACTACTGTATCAGTTATTTTAACTTTTTCTCGCTCCCTTTCTTCACCCCCTCCTTTGTGGGTAAAAGATCCAGTTTTACCAGATTATACTGGTATCATTGCTACTTTCTAACCCAATCTTCTTCATGAAGGCTAGTCCACACATGAGAGATGCTTGATTGAAGTTGGGAATGAAGAATGTAGCTATAGAACAGGTTTTCTTCCATGTGGAGCTAACTGATAGATGTGGGGATCAAACCTGTGAACTTGACTAAAGTTAAGTCTTATGTTTTAATCACTGGAGGTCATCATGCTAGACAGAAATGTCTTCAGGAAAACACCACTAACCACATCTGCCCCAATTAATGCAAATGGCAGAAACCTTCAAACTCTGGCAAGACAATGGGTAGTATGAGGAGGAATTCAACTTCAATCACTATCTTTTGGCTTCCTCATTTATTTTATTTTGATATTCTGAATTTAAGAATTTTCTCCTTTCTACCTCACCCCCCCAAATGAGAATAATTTGGACTTCCTCTTTTAATTAATTATTCCTACAATTTTAATACTAAGATCCATTGTTGGATGGATAACCTTCTGGCTACTGAGCACCACATCCCCAAGCTAGTTTTTGCTTTTATTCATTGCTTTTTATTTCCCATTTCTCTACTTTCTCCAAGATTAGAAAGTATATGTATAATACATCAATAGGCCATGAGCTATGAAAATAGGCTTGAAGTGACAAAGTTGGTTTGAAAATCTTGATGAAACTGGGATAGAGGGAAACAGAAACAAGATCTATTACTTGAAGGGAGAAAACTGTTTACCTTTTTTTTTTTTTTTTGCCTTTGAGTCTTCAGTGCCTGGAGTATAATGAATAATTAAAGTACTTATTGAATTGTCCAAATAAACTGTTAGTGCTCTCTAAATTCAGTGTCCTCTAAATTTATGCCTTGGGGCATAAATTGCAATAGATTGTCCTTCCTTAGATATAGCTCTAGGGAGTTGCTTCTTAATCTTTCTTGGGTTTGAATCCTATCTCTGGGAGAGGCCTTAGTCAAGCAGCTTTTAATAGTCTCCTATCTAGGATCCCTGGAGCTTTGAACATCTTCAGTCAAGACCTCATTTTTCTAGGCTTCACCTTAGTGGTTGTTGATTAAATGCAGTCTTAGAAAATCCATGTTCTGGCCAATCTGAATGCATATTAAAGCATTTCAAAATGTTGGAAGAGGAAGTCTGCATACTTAATATGTAATTTAGCTGAAAGAACTGGAACAACTTGCATTTCAGTATGTTCCTCATTTTGCAAATGAATGTTATTTTCGTAATGGACCATAATGGTTCCCTCAGAGTTATTCTGGTCTGTCATGGTAATGTGGATGATAGTGCTTTAATATGAGTTGACTTTTGACTCCCAGGGCTGTGCACCATGCCTGCCTGGCTCCTGAGTATACCTCCCCACGTTAGTTTTTGCCTTTATTAATTAATTTTTATTCTTCATTTCACTACTTTCCTCAGGATGAGAAAGTATATGAATAATACATCAATAGGCTATGAGCCATACAAACAGGCTTGAAGTGACAAAGAGCTGGTTTAAGAGTCTTGATAAAACTGAGATGGAGGGAAACAGACTGTCCTTCCTGTCTCAGCTGTTCTTGTCTCTGGATATGGAACCAAAAAAGAACTCCCAGGTCTGCAATTGCTGCCACTGATTTAGATTGTTTGAAAATAAGAGATGTTCATGTGGCAAAAGAACTGAGAGAAGCAGGGGATTCACAGGATAAGATTTCCTGGAAAGTTCTTTTTGACTGTTATTTTTACAGAGAGTGGTTTTTGGTCCTGGTTCCTGGAAGGAAAAATCAAACCCATTTTCCTTCTTAAAAGATTATCTAAAAATGTCCTTTTGTAGGTTCCCCAGTGCCAGGAAAACGGCTCTACTACTCTGACCCTAGGAGGTGTGGCAGTGAGAGCCTGCCCATCTTCCTCCCCACCCCTACAGTGTTCTCATCATTGCCTTAGGGTGACCACAGTCAAAAGCTTAAATATCCCTTAGATTTACCAGGGTCATTTCTGTCTCTTTAGCAAGCAGCCCTCTTCTCCCAGGCTTACTTTTTTTGCTTTACTAGGCTTTATTCTGGTCCTACTTGATTCCAACACACACACACACCCTCCCACTTTTCTCCCCCTCCCCCCTCCCCTCCTCATTCTATGTAAGCCTCCAATCCAAGTCTTTATTCAGTTTGTGTCAGTTTCCCTTTCTATCAACTCCCTCCTTTCCCTACTTCTTATTAGTTCCCCTCCTCATTGTTAAGTTCCTATTTGTTACCCTGGTGGATTTGTTTGTAAAGCACTTTTGAGAGATTTGAAGGGGTTCCTTTCATCAGCTGAGCACCCTGATGCATTTGTTGTTGTTGTCGTCCTCCTTCCCCTTCTCTTCTTCTCTTCCTCTTCCTCCTCCTCCTCCTCATCTTTCTCCTCTTCCTTTTTTCTACCTTCCTTCCTTCCCTCCTTTCTTCCTTTCTTCCTTCTTTTCTTTCTTTCTTTTTTCTTTCCTTTCTTTCTTCCTTCCTTCCTTCTTTCCTTTCTTTCTTTCTTTTTTCTTTTCTTTCCTTCCTTCCTTCCTTCCTTCCTTCCTTCCTTCCTTCCTTCCTTC
>JAJPUD010002247.1:73673-101173 GCA_023553655.1 Myrmecobius fasciatus
CTTCCTTCCTTCCTTCCTTCCTTCCTTCCTTCCTTCCTTCCTTCCTTTCTTTCTTTCTTTCTTTCTTTCTTTCTTTCTTTCTTTCTTCCTTTCATTCTTTATTTCCTTTCCACCCACAACCCAGAGAAGATAAAATTGTTTGTTTTGAGGTTTAATTCAGCATTTACACCAAGAAAAACCAATTCTTGAAATATGGCCTGTGACATTTGAGTGTCACATTTGAACAAAGCATTTCAACTTCAGTTAAAAATTACTATCCTGTGGGGAGATATCAACTGGAGAAGCTGTGTGAGAAAGGAGGGGGAAGGTCAGAAGCCAACAGGGAAAGAAGAGTCAAGTCATATTTTGCTTGTTTATTTATTTATTCATTCAATTTTGAAACTGTCAAGTTTGTGTGTGGGGGGAATTCATGCTGGGTATAAATAATGCATAACACTTTACTAAAGTATTATAGGACTCCAATATCAAAGATCCCTCTGTAACGAAGTAAAAAAGGCACCAATTAAAAATGTGAATCTCATATTTAAAGGTAGAGGGGAAACAATATTGGATCCCTTAGTGTGTGGTTATGTCTAGAGATGCTGTAAAGTAAGCCTCAGGCATTACTTTTTGCTTTCTTTGTAAGATAAACATACACACATGCAAAAGCTCAGACAGCAGTTAGTATGAAATTCATCCTTGTCTTTTATTATTCAACTGGAGATGAGGATTTGGAGTTAGGTATTTGAAAACTGGCTCTACTACTTATCACCTGTGTAATCTTGGGCAAATCACAAAGCCTTCTTCACCTTCTTCATCACATACTAATCTCTCTGTTTTTACATTTCTTTCTGTTGCATTCAGAGGCAGTGCCATAATTTATTTAACTGTGCCCTGGGCCTTGGTCTGCTTATTGGTAAAATGAGATATTTGGATAAGATCAGTCAATCAATAGACATTCATTAAATGTCTTCTCTGTATCTGTCATTATTAGGCAATGGGGAATAAAGTAAAAAAATAAAAGTCTCTGCCTTAAGTGTACATTTTAGTGGAAGAGAAGGCTGAGAAATGTACAGCTAGTTCTGATTAGTGTGAATAATGAATCCCCTGAAGTGGGTCCTGTTTTATTTGAACGTGAACTACCTATTTCCTTTGAACTTGAGACCCATGGCCATATTTGACATCATTATAACAGAATGGGGTGAATTCAAATACTTGGAACTATGTCAGAGGATAAATGATTCACACCAATACTTAACATTGTATATACAAATACAGATTATGTATAAAATCACTGTATACAGATAAGTAAATTCAGTTTAGGTACAGGGTGGAGTCTTAAGCTTTAATGGCTTAACACAGATAAGAAACAGAATGTCCCAGAAATCTTGGTGCAATTTTAAGCTTTAATGATTAATTCTGCATACAGAGATTTTTATACACAATCTGTATCTGTATATACAATATTAGGATTAGTGTGAATAAGGAAGGGCATCCCAGAAGTCTTAGTTAGATTTTAAGCATTAATTGGAGATACTTTGTGCAAAGTAAATTTGGTATGGATGTACTAATATCTGGGATGATCTGGAAAGATCTCTTGTATGAGCACTCAAGACAAGTTTTGAAGGAAGATGGAAATTCTTAGGAGCCCAGTGAAAAAGGAATTACATTTTGGGAATAGTTGTTGTTTCCCCTTTGTTTTCAAAGAGGAGCAATGATATTATAGAAGGATGTCTTGTCTCTTGAGTGAATTGGATTTAAGTGAGTACCACAAAGTTGTCTTCCAGAGTCATCAAAATCCAGTAGTAGGACAAAAATCAAGATGATTAGGGATGACCTGGGATAGAGTGGATTACCTTGGCATCTTTGATGTTTTACCAAATTCTAAGCACTCCACAATGTCTACATCAGTCACCTTCATGGCCATTGGAATAAATTGTTCTCATCCACCCATTCTTCCAGGAGAAGTCTTCACATGCTTGGGAAACACCAACAGCTTTAAAGACTGGTTAACCTCAATTTAGTTTAGCCCATATGCTGAGATGGCTTACTAAAATATGGATGGCTGAACCTTCTACAATTTCTTAGAGCCACAGGTGAGAACTGAATTCCAGCTAGACACTGAAGGTGGATGAATAACCCTAGAGGGCTTAGCAAGCCCTCATATTGGAAATACTGGTCTTCCTTCAATACCCCATAAACTCCAAAAGATACAAAGTTCCAGAAATGAGAGATGGAATATCACATGTGTAGATCAAGCATCATGTAAGTGGCAAGCAGGTCAATTTGGCTAGAATACAGAGTGCAAGAAGCCTGGAAATCAGAGCTAAAATCAGACTGTACAGGGCTATCAACCCTAAATTGAGAAACTTGTATTTTACCCTAGAGAAAATGCAGAGTCACACTATTTTGAGCCAATAGTGATATAGTCAGACTGTGCTTTAGAGATATAACTTGGGCAGATATGCGGAGGTTGGATGGGAGTATGTGGAGGAGTTTGGGAGTATGTCGAGGATGAATGAAAAAAAGGGAGAGACTGGGGGCAAGGTGGGCAATGAGGAGACAAGTCCACAAAATGGGCAATATGGGCCTGAACCAGGGTGATAGTGGTATAAGTGGAGAAAAAGATTAAGATGGGAGACAGTTCTGAAGCCTCTGAGTTTTCTCAGATCCTAGACTTTTAATTCTAGGATCCTAAAGTGACTTCTGGCAAATTCTTTTTGTGTTTCTATATAATACAAACACAATATAAGCTTTAATAGCTTAAAACTTCATTAAGACTTTTGGGGCATCTTGGCTATGCATGAATGTAAATGAAGACATATTTTGTGCATTTGTAAACAACAATATGCACCTAATATATGCATGTGTTATATATTTTTATAGATATAGCTATCTAAGTAGCAGAGAATCCTCACTTCAGACTTAATAGCTGTCTTCTAGTATTTGGAAGATTCTCTTCAGGAAGAGAGATTAACCTTGTTTGATTCGGCCCCATTGGGCAGAATTAGGAGTGGGGCCTGAACTTTCTTTCCTATTTTTTTTTTTAACTGAGGCAATTGGTTTTAAGTGACTTGCCTAGGGTCACACAGCTAGGAAGTGTTATGTGTCTGAGGTCAGATTGAACTCAGGTCCTCCTGACTTCAGGACTGGTGCTCTATCCACTGTGCCACTTAGCTGCCCCAGGAGCCTGAACTTTCACATCGAATTCCTAAAACTCTTCCAAAGTGGATTGAGTTACTTCATAAAGTAGTGAGCTCCCCTATCCTGGAGGTCATCCAGCAGAGGTTGTTAAGGATATTAATAGAGAGAATTCCTGTTTGGGTATGTATAGATTGACTTTCTTTGAGAATCTGTAATATTATAGCTTTATCTAATCTATACACCTTTACATTTCAGTAGACAAATACTTGCTATCAATCAATCATTCAACTAATTACCAACAATATATTAAGCCTTTATTATATTCCAGAAATAGTGCAACTGGGAAATACTGAGCTGGCCTTGGGATTGGGAAGATGTGTATGTGAGTCCTGTTTCTGATAAATAGTGAGTGACTGGGTGATTCTGGGCAAGTCACTTAACTTGTTAGTACTTTAAGACTGTACATTTCTGAGAAAAAGCTGATCCAGATTAGCGAAGGAAATTTCCTCAGCTGGGAGTCCCTGGTACCAGGGCTTCTTAAAATTTTTCTACTCAAGAAATTTTTATGTGACCTCTATACAGGTATATAAAGTAGGTAAATGAACCAAACATATACTGATAATTAATCATAATTTTGCAACGCCCACATTTAGTTATGAGACCCCATGGGGAATATCAAACCACAGTTTAAAAAGCTGGGCTCTATACCATTGAAGTCACAGATCTATTCTTTTTCCTTGTTACTGTGTTCTAGGCACTGTGTTAGGTCTTCAGGATGCAAAGGCAGATATGGAACATACCCTGTTCTTGGGGAGTTTATGTTCTCTCTGGAGAAACAATATATGCCTGAAGAACTATCTATGTAATGCAATTGGGAATGTTTCATCTACCCTTAGTTATTCTGGCTAGATTATATCTTGTGGAGAATATCAGGAGCTGGGTCTTGTCCTATGGTACATATGCAGTGATCTTTACCAGTAACTCTTATGGGTTGGTTCACTACTGAAAATTTTGGTGTTTGGAGTTGATACATCAAGCCTTGGATGGCATGGCTATTCCAGAGGATCTGCCAGTGATCTGGGAAGAGACATCCACTCAGTAGATTCCAAAAGGAAGTGACCTTGGCCTTTAGATCAGGAGTTTTTAATTTTTTGTATTTGTGTCATGGACCTCTTTGTCAGTCTAATGAAACTTGTGAACATCTCAGAATAATGTTTTGTTTTGTTTTGTTTTCCTTAGAGGAGCAAAGCTGCTGTACTTTATTGAAAAATTCTCATATCAAATGAAACCTTATCATTCCTTTTAAAAGTTTATTTATTTTTAATAATATTGTTTTGTGAATTATGTTGGGAGGGAAAAATCAGAGTAAAAAAGGAAAAATCATGGGAGAGATAAAAAAAAAGAAGAGTAAGAAATGAATATAGCATGTATTGATTTTTGTCCAAAGTCCATTGGGATTGCTTTGGATCACTGAACTACCAAGCCTTTCATAGTTGATCATGGCACATTCTTGCTATTATTGTGTACAATGTATTCCTGGTTCTGCTTGTTTCACTCAGCATCAGTTCATGTAAATCAGAATAATGTTTTATATTGCACAAAATAAAATACATAGGATTACTCATGAAAACAATTATATCAATAGCTAGCTTTTATATAGCATCTACTATGGGTCCCGATACTGTGCTAAATGCTTTACAGATATTATCTCAATTGATCCTTACAAGTACTTTGTGAGGTAAATGCTATCATTATTCCCATTTTATAGTTGGGGAAACTGAGGCTAATGGAGTTAGATGCTCAAAGTCATGTAACTAGTGTTAATACTTACTATTAAGCTAACTAATGTCTTCCTTCTCCATTCCCAGAGCTCTATCCACTATTCCCAACTAATTGTTTATATTGCTTGACAATATTGAAAAGTAATCTAATTTTTTTTTAATTTATTTATTTATTTTATTTTATTTGCATAACATATGTGTGGGTAATTCTTCAACAATAACCCTTACATAGCTTTCCATTACAAATTTTTCCCCCTACTCCCCACCCCTCCCCTAGATGGCAGGATATCCACTACATGTTAATTATGTTAAAATATTGGCAAATCGAATATATGTATACATATTTCCAAACTTGTCATTGTTGTGCAAGAAAAATCTTGTCTACACAAACGATATATCAGATAAAGGAAACACAATGTAAGCGAACATCAATCAAGGAGTATGAGAATGTTATGTTGTGGTCCACATTTCACATCCCTCTCTCTGGGTGTATATGGCTTTCTTCAGTGAACAATTGGAGGTGGTTTGAAACATTTCATTGTTGAAGAGAGCCATGTCCATCAGAATTGATCGTCATATAGTACTGTTGTTGCCGTGTATAATGATCTCCTGGTTCTGCTCATTTCACTCAGCATCAGTTCATGTAAGTCTCTCCAGGCCTCTCTGAAATCATGTTGTTGGTCATTTCTTATAGAACAATAATATTCCATAACATTCATATACCATAATTTATTCAGCCATTCTCCAATTGAAGGACATCTATTCAATTTCCAGTTTCTAGCCACCACAAAAAGGGCTGCCACAAACATTCTTGCACATGTGGGGCCTTTTCCTTCCTTTATGATTTCTTTGGGATATAAGCCCAATAGAAATGCTGCTGGGTCAAAGGGTATGCACAGTTTGATTACTTTTTGAGCATAGCTCCAAATGGTTCTCCAGAATGGCTGTATCCGTTCACAGCTCCACCAACAATGCATCAGTGTCCCAGCCCTCCCACAACCCCTCCAACATTCATCATTAACTTTTCCTGTCATTTTAGCCAATCTGACAGGTGTGAAGTGGTATCTCAGGGTTGTCTTGATTTGCATTTCTCTGATCAATAGTGATTTGGAGCACCTTTTCATATGACTATAAATAGTTTTAATTTCATCCTCTGAAAATTATCTGTTCATATCCTTTGACCATTTATTGATTGGAGAATGGCTTGAATTTTTATAAATATGAGACAATTCTCTATATATTTTAGAGATGAGACCTTTATCAGAACCCTTAAATGTAAAGATGATTTCCCAATTTATTGCTTCCCTCCTAATCTTGTCTGCATTGATTTTGTTTGTACAAAAACTTTTTAACTTAATATAGTCAAAGTTATCTATCTGGTTTTCAATCAAGAGTTCCAGTTCTTCTTTGGACATAAATTTATTCCATCTCCATAGGTCTGAGAGGTAAACTATATTACATTCCTCTAATTTACTTATAGTATTACTCTTTATATCCAGATCATGAACCCATTTAGATCTTATCTTGGTATGTGGTGTTAGATGTGGGTCGAGCCCTAATTTCTTCCACACTAGTTTCCAGTTTTCCCAGCAGTTTTTGTCAAATAGTGAATACTTATCCCAAAAGCTGGGGTCTTTGGGTTTATCAAAAACCAAATTGCTATAGTTATTGCCTAGTTTGTCTTGTGATTCTATCCTATTCCACTGATCGACTACTCTATTTCTTAGCCAGTACCAAATGGTTTTGATGACCGCTGCTTTATAATATAGTTTTAGATCTGGTACAGCAAGTCCACCATCGTCAGCCTTTTTTTTCATTAATCCCCATGAAATTCTTGACCTTTTGTTCTTCCAAATGAACTTTGCTACTATTTTTTCTAGATCTGTAAGATAATTTCTTGGGAGTTTGATTGGTATGGCACTAAATAAGTAAATTAGTTTGGGTAGTATTGTCATTTTTATTATATTCGCTCGTCCTACCCATGAGCATTTTAAGTTTTTCCAATTGACTAGGTCTGATTTGATTTGTGTGGAAAGTGTTTTGTAATTTAGTTCATATAGTTCCTGACTATCCCTTGGCAGATAAATTCCCAAATATTTTATACTATCAACAGTTATTTTGAATGGAATTTCTTTTTGTATCTCTTGCTGCTAAACTTTATTGGTAATATATAAAAATGCTGATGATTTATGTGGATTTATTTTGTATCCTGCCACTTTGCTAAAGTTGTGAATTGTTTCTAGTAGTTTTTTAGTTGAGTCTCTAGGGTTCTCTAAGTATACCATCATGTCATCTGCAAAGAGTGATAATTTGGTTTCTTCACTACCTACTCTGATTCCTTTTATCTCTTTTTCTTCTCTTATTGCTAAAGCTAACATTTCTAATACAATATTAAATAGTAATGGTGACAGTGGGCAGCCTTGTTTCACTCCTGATCTTATTGGGAATGGTTCTAGTTTGACTCCATTACATATGATGCTTGCTGAAGGTTTTAAGTAGATACTACTAATCATTTTAAGGAAAAGCCCTTTTATTCCTATACTCTCCAGTGTTTTTAATAGGAATGGGTGTTGGATTTTATCAAAGGCTTTTTCTGCATCTATGGAGATAATCATATGGTTTTTATTAATTTGGTTATTAATATAATTGATTATGCTAATAGTTTTCCTAATATTGAACCAGCCCTGCATTCCTGGTATAAATCCTACTTGGTCATGATGTATTATCCTGGGGATGACTTTCTGTAATCTTGTTGCTAAAATCTTATTTAAAATTTTTGCATCAATATTCATTAGGGAAATGGGTCTATAGTTTTCTTTCTCAGTTTTCTCCCTACCTGGTTTAGCTATCAGCACCATATCTGTGTCATAGAAGGAATTTGGTAGTACACCTTCTTTCCATATTTTTTCAAATAGTTTATATAGTATTGGGATTAATTGTTCTTTGAATGTTTGGTAAAATTCACATGTAAATCCATCTGGCCCTGGAGATTTTTTCTTAGGGAGTTGGTTAATAGCTTGTTCTATTTCTTTTTCTGAAATAGGGCTATTTAAATAATTTATTTCCTCTTCTGTTAATCTGGGCAATCTATATTTTTGTAGATATTCCTCCATTTCATTTACATTATAAAATTTATTGGCATAAAGTTGGGCAAAGAAACTCCTAATTATTACTCTAATTTCCTCTTCATTGGAGGAAAGTTCTCCCTTATCATTTTTGAGACTAATAATTTGATTTTCCTCTTTCCTTTTTCTAATCAAATTAACTAAAGGCTTATCTATTTTGTTGGTTTTTTCATAAAACCAACTCTTACTTTTATTTATTAATTCAATAGTTTTCTTATTTTCATTTTGATTGATCTCCCCTTTAATTTTCAGAATTTCCAATTTGGTATTTAATTGAGGGTTTTTTATTTGGTCTTTTTCTAGCTTTTTTAATTGTAAGCCCAGTTCATTAATCTTCTCCTTTTCTGTTTTACGCAAGTAAGCATCTAGAGATATAAAATTACCCCTTATAACTGCTTTAGCTGAGTCCCACAAATTTTGGTATGTTGTCTCATTGTTGTCATTCTCCTGGATGAAATTTTCGATTGTGTCTATAATTTGCTCTTTCACCCATTCGTTCTTCAGGATTAGATTATTTAATTTCCAAATAACTTGTGGTCTATTTTCTCCTGGCCTTATATTACATGTGAGTTTTATTGCATCATGATCTGAGAAGGATGCATTTACTATTTCTGCTTTTCTGCATTTGATTTTGAGGTTTTTATGCCCTAACACATGATCAATTTTTGTATAAGTTCCATGAACCCCTGAGAAAAAAGTATACTCCCTTCTATCACCATTCAATTTCCTCCAGAGATCTACCATACCTAACTTTTCTAGCCTTTTGTTAACCTCCCTAACTTCTTTCTTATTTATTTTGGAATTTGATTTATCTAATTCTGAGAGAGCAAGGTTGAGATCTCCCACTAGTATAGTATTACTGTCTATTTCTCCTTGCATCTCTCTTAACTTCTTCTCTAGGAATATGGATGTTATACCACTTGGTGCATATATGTTAAGTATTGATACTGCTTCATTGTCTATGGAGCCCTTTAGTAAAATGTAGTTTCCTTCCTTATCTCTTTTAATTAGATCTATTTTTGTTTTTACTTGATCTGAGATAAGGATGGCTACCCCTGCCTTTCTTTGTTCACCTGAAGCATAGAAGATTCTGCTCCAGCCCTTTACCTTCACTCTGTATGTATCTCTATGTTTTAGATGTGTTTCTTGTAAACAACATATTGTAGGATTCTGGCTTTTAATCCAGTCTGCTACCCGCTTCCGTTTTATGGGAGAGTTCATCCCATTCACATTCACAGTTAAAATAACTATATCTGTATTCCCTGCCATCTTATTTACCCAGAGTTATGATTTTTTCTTCCCTTTCCCCTCTCTCCCTTCCCCCCTCCCCAGTACTTTGCTCTTAATGACCACCTCCCACCAACAATCCTCCTCCCTTTAGAGTCCCTCCCTCCCCTTTATACCTTTCCCCTAATCCTTCTATTAGTTTATCCCTTTCCTTTTCTCCCCTCCCTCCTACCTTCCCACAAGGAGGGTCAGGCCTTTCTTTGAAGCCAAATGTGTCTGATATACTCTCTTAGAGTCCAATCTAATGAGAGTAAGGTTTACACAATACTCATCGCCCTCCCTTCTTTCCCTCAATTATATTAGATCTTCTATGTCTCTTTATGAGATTTTGCCTTATTTTACCTCCTTTATTTTTACTTTATTTTTCCTCCTTTTCCCCCCTCCCCCCTTTTTCTTTTTCAGTATGGTATCCCTTCCACCTCTAATTTCTTTTCCATTATTATCAAAGAAAAATCAAATTATACTGCCATTCTTTAAAGGATACCTATAGTAGGAATATAGTTCTCAAGAGTTTTCCTTTTTACCTTTTTATGTTTCTCTTGAGTTCTCTATTTGGAGATCAAATTTTTTGTTCAGATCAGGTCTTTTCATTAGAAATAGGTGAAATTCTCCTGTATCATTGAATGACCATCTTCTTCCCTGGAAGATGATGCTCATTCTAGCTGGATAACTTATTCTTGGCTGTAATCCGAGTTCTTTTGCCTTTCGGAATATCTGGTTCCAGGCCCTTCGATCCTTCAATGTGGAAGCTGACAGATCCTGTGTAATTCTAATGACAGTTCCTCGGTATTTGAACTGTTTCTTTCTAGCTGCTTGCAATATCTTTTCCTTGGTGCGATAGTCCTGAAATTTGGCCACGATATTCCTTGGGGTTTTAATTTTGGGGTCTCTTTCTGGAGGTGATCGGTGAATTCTTTCAATGCCAATTTTGCCTTCTGATTCTAAAACATCAGGGCAATTCTCTTTCATGATTTCCTGGAAGATAGCATCCAGGTTCTTTTTTCCATCGTGGCTTTCAGGGAGTCCGATAATCCTTAAATTGTCTCTCCTGGATCTGTTTTCCAAGTCAGTTGTTTTTCCTAGGAGATATTTCATATTTTCTTCTATTTTTTCATTTTTTTGTTTTTGTTTAACTGATTCTTGAAGTCTTATTGAGTCATTTACTTCTATTTGTTCAATTTTAATTTTTAAAGTATTATTTCCTTCAGTTATCTTTTTAAGCTCCTTTTGTAGCTGGCCAATTGAATTTCTTGATTCAATGCATTCTTTTTCCATTTTGCCAGTTTTATTTTTCAGTGAATTGTTGTCTTTTTCCAATTCACCAATTTTGTTTTTCAGTTCACCATTTTTATTTTCCAGTGCATTGGTGATTTTTTCCAATTCACCAATTTTGTTTTTCAGTAAACTGTTTTCTTTTTCCAATTCACCAGTCCTATTTTCCAGTTTTTGATATTTCTGTTGCCCTGATCTCAATTTATTTCCCCATTCTTCTTCTAGCTCTCTTTTGAGATTCTTAATGCAATCATCCAGGTAAGCCTTCTGAAAGGGAGACCAACTTAAGTCTGCCTTTGTGGCTTCATCTGGGATTGTTTTCATAATGTCAGGATCTGGGGACTGTTCTATTTTTTCTCCGTAAAAGCTTTCTATGGTGAGAGCTCTCTTCTGCTTCTTGCTCATGATTTAAAGTTGGGATATTGGTCAAAAGCCGAGAAAACTGGAACAATTTGTATTTGCCCTGGGGCAGTTTGCCTAGGACCACGTTTTCAGCTGCTCTCCAAAGGCAGATCTGCCAAAGCACCTGCCTGCAAGCAGAGCAAAGTGGCCCAGGCGTCTCCCAGGGGCTTCCTGGGTGCCCAAAATCCGCCCCTCTATCGCAGCCCTGACTTCCGCCCCGGCTGCAGTCTGATCGCGACCAGCAGCCGATTTCCCCTGACGCTAACCTTCTCCGGAGTTCTTTCAAGGTAGATCTTTGATAGAAGTGCGTTGTAGTTCAAATGCTTGGTGGTGCCCTCACTTAGAAACCAGTTGGAAGGCTTACTTTGTCTGGGTTTGAGGGAATGTCCGGGGAGTTCACAGAGAAAGCTGTCCCCAGTTCGCCATCTTGGCTCCGCCCCCAGTAATCTAATTTTTTTTTAAAAAAATGTTTCTACTTTAGGTTAATAACCCTTGTCCTAAGAGTTCCCTGTCTTCCTATCTGCTTAGCATGTAAAGACCCTTTTTGCCTTTCCTTGGGAGAGTGAAGAAACAAATATTAAAAAACACACAGAAATTCCCTGCTGGATCCCAGAGAACTTCCACTAAGGAATCTCTTAACTCTGGACCTTCATGAAAATCCTGGAAAGTCTTGGCCTCTAAAGGGAGGAATTGGGCTCTTTCTCTTGGGGGATAGTTACAATTTAGGTTTGGCTAATATCTAAGCTTTTCCTAAAATGGGAGAGGGCACTAGAAATGTACTCATTATGCAATATAAATGAGGTAAAGGACAGCTATTTATTTCTTCCACACAAAAAACTCCCAAGACTCTTTGAAAAAAGATGTAAACATGCAGTAGTAATTTACAACTACAATTATGCTCTCCCAAGAGACTTATACATAAAGCATAAACCATTTTCTAGGATTGCTGAATTGGTATTTAATCTTCAGCTCAGCTTTATGCTATCTTCTTCAGGCTTGATATCTGCTGCCAAAAAAGGAAAAGGGCTATATTCTTCCTGTCAATAGTCATCTTCTCTTCCAAGAGGCACTTTGGGCAGCTCTTCAAATGTGGCTATCACTAATTGAAAGATCCAGAAGCTCCCATTCTCAGTAACTCTTTGATAAGTCTGGAAATGCCCATTGTAAGATCACCTTTCAGTCATTTTTTTTTTTTTACAAGAACAAAATATTTTGGAGAGCAATGTGGAATTAAGCCCAAAGAGTTATTAAACTGTCTATACCTTCTGACCTAGCAATACCACTACTAGGCATTTTTTCAAAGATGATTGGGGAAAAGGAAAAGAAGCTATATATTATACAATATTTATAGCAGCTTTTTTTGTGTTGGCAAAAATCTGGAAATTGTGGGGATGCTTATTAATTGGGAAATGACTGAACAAAATGTGGGATATGATTGTGATGTAATACTTTTGTGCTATAAGAAATGAGTTCAATAATTTTAGAAAAAACATGAACAGATTTACATGAAATAGTGAAGAGTGTTCTCTGGACATTGAAGGCTGTGTAAAATATGGCTAAGTGGAGAGAGCTAACACGTCTTTTTTTTTTTTTTTTTTAAACAAACATATAATATGATGCAGCTAGGTGGCACAGTGGATAGAATGACAGACCTGGAATCAGATTCCTCTTCATGAGTTCAAATCCAGCCTCAGACACTACTTGTGTGACCCTGGGTAAGTCACGTAGCCCTGTTTGTCTCAGTTTCCCTATCTGTAAAATGAGTTGAGGAAGGAAATGGCAAACTACTCCAGTATCTTTGCCAAGAAAATCTCAAAAGCGGTCAGAAAGAGTTGGACGCAACTGAAAAACAACTTGACTGCCACAACATGACTTTTTGCAAATGATGTCTTGGGGAAATTAGTCTGGGAATCTATGTGAAGGATGGATTGAATGGGGAAAAGACTAAAGGTAGGGGTATCAGCTAGAAGCCTGCACTGCCATCTCAGATGTGAAGTGATAAGGACTTCAACTAGGATAATGGAAGTGGGAATGGAGAGAAGAGAGACTTTTTGAAGAAAGACATTACAGGGCCTCAAAACATTGTATAGAGGGGATAAAGGAGAGAGATATCTATATAGATCTACAGGTATCTGTCCCACATCATGCTCAGTTAGGGGTGTGGCATCCTGCCATCTGGAAAATCTGCATAAAATTTTTTGGCTCTCTTTCCATACTAATTTCTTTTTCTTTTATGAGGTGTTCAATACTTTATTGTAAAATTTGGGTTAAGTATTTAGTAATAGGCTCTGTGTTGTTTGCTGGTCTTAATATGCAATCTGTACCTTCCACAAAACTCCCTACAAATTCCCATTTAGTTTTTTATGCCAATCTGTGATATATCAAAACTGCAATGTAGAAAGCAGTTATGTGGAAGGGATAACTGCATATTGATATCTATCTCCATTTCATATAAAGTGACGTATGTATTTACTTTTACTAATTAGTCAGAAGATACAATTATTTCAAAGCAATAATATTTAATGAAATAACAATGAAAGAAAACTAGCAATATAGCATTTCCTCCCCCAAATCTGGAAAACTTCCATAATGGCACTCATTATTAGTAGTAAGAGTTGCTAAATTTAGGGAATATATATATAGACAGGGCACATGCATTGAGGGGTAACACACACCTCCAATAAGATAGACCTGCCGACATTCTTTAATGATGTAGTGACATGTCTTTTATTTTATTTATTTAATATTATTCCCCAGTTACATTCAATTTTTTTTTTACATTTGATTTTATAATTTTTGAGTTCTGGATTCTCTCCTTTATTCCCACCCATGATTAAGAAACCACATGTGAAGTTATGCAAAACCTTTCCATAAAAGAGTGATATGTCTTTTAGCAGAAAGGAAATGCTCAGGGTATTTCACTTTGTAGTCAGAAGCTTGCGAAAGTCCTTGCAAAATTGGTTCATTTATCAATTATTGATTGATTAATAAAGTTTTATTAACCACAGCAGTAAAAGTGAAATGAGCAGAACCAGGAAAACATTGTACACAATCAGCAACATTGTGTGATGAGCAATTGATTGACTCAACTCTTCTCAGCAACACCACGATCTAAGACAAGTACAAAGAACTAAAAAAGGAAAATGGTATCCACAATCAAAAAAGTACTAGTGGACTCATATAGATCAAGGTATAATTTTTTTCACTTGCTTTATTCTTTCTTGTGTTTTTTTTTCCTTTTGATCTATCTCTTCTTGCACAATTGTGATTAATACGGTAATATGTTTTGTATGTATAAACTATATCAAAATGCCTATTGTCTTTGGAAGAGGAGAAGAGAGGGAGGAAGGAAAGGGGGAGAAAAATTTGGAATTCATAATATTGCAAAAATGAATACTAAAAATTTTCTTGACATGTAACTGGAGAAAAATAAAACACTATCAATTACAGCAATGCACATTGTAACCAATGTAACCAGTTGTAACCATTGTAACCAATTTCTAAAGGCTTAGACAGAACTATTTTATATAGGTCTTGGTGGTGTGAAACTTGTAGTATAATACTTGATAGAAGATGAAGTGGTCAAAACTGCCTTTTGAAGGAGATAAAGAAGATGAATAGAGGATGATTCAGTCTAGTAAAAAATTGTTTCTCTCAGTATTGGGTTTCTTTGGGGAATTTTGAGTTGGGGATTTTCCAAAGGATGGTGACTGAATTACCATGGACTCTGGAAGACCCTTGTTGTAAATCAGTGTAATTATGGACCAAACACAATCTCTAATCTTAGTTTAGTTGACACCAGTTGACATGTAATGAACTTATATAATCAAACTGTATGAAAGAATGCCTGATTATATGGGTGGGTCTTTGATCATGAAGGATCATTGAGCCTTTACTTTTGATAACTGCTAACCTTACCAATAAAGTATGTCCTGACTTTTGTGTCTCAGTTTCCCTTAATTATAGATTTCTTGTAATATTCTTTGGTTCTGGGATGTCAGCTAAGGATTCATTGCGGGAGACAAAAATGATAGACTTGAAAGTTATAGGATCCCGGACTCAGAACTGAGAGAGAGCTTCAATGTTGCATGGTCCAACCCTTTTATTTTATAGTTAAGGACAATGAGAGCCCAGAGAGAAGTGACTTATCTGAGGTCACATAGGGTAATAAAAGGCAGAACTGTGATTCATATCCAGGGGTTCTTTTCACTTTGCCATGATGCTTCCCTAAATCAGGGAGATCTGAGTTCAAATTTTGTCTCAGATTCTCATTAGCTGTGTGGGTCTGGGAAATTTGTTTCATATTCCTAAACCTCAGTCTTGTCATGTGTGAAATGGGGATAATAATAGCATGTAGAGTGTGTGTGTGTGTGTGTGTGTGTGTGTGTGTGTGTGTGTGTGTGTAAAGGGTGTTGCAGGAACCATCTTGAACCAGAGATGATTGTTAAATTTTTATTTTGAGCATTTATGTCTCAGAAATCGGGGATCTGAGTTCAATTTCTGTTTCTGACTCTTAGCAACTCGTTTAACTTGTCTTGTGTATACTTTTGTTTACTATATACTCTGTATTTAGTATATGGAGGTTTTTTTCTTTGTACAGTCAGGGGGTTGAACTGATTATACTTTAAAACCCTTTCTGCTTTAGATCCATGATTACACAATTGTGGTACTATGATCAAATGAGTTGATTTAATTTTAAACCTTCAAGCACTATCCCTATTGCAAAAAGACTTTTAGCTAAATTTTAGCTATGATCACTTAGATGATGGTGTCATGAAATTATCATTAAATACTAAATCAGAATGAAATATAAATTATACCTCTGGGAATCCTAGGGCAAGAACCCTACTTTTTTCTCAGGGAAAAGGGAAGGAGGAAGTGAGCTTCTTCGTTATGTCACCTTATACCTTAGGCAAAGAGATTCTGAAACTGGTTGTTGTTCAGTCTTGTCCAATTCTTTGTGACCCCATTTGGGTTTTTTTGTGGCAAAGACACTGGAGTGGTTTGTCATTTCCTTCTCCAGCTCATTTTACAGATGAGGAAATTGAGGTGAAACAGGGATAAGTGACTTGCCCTGTGTTTCACAGCTAATAAGTTTCTGAAGCTGGATTTGAACCCAGGAACATGAGACTTCCTTTAGACCTTATACTCCATTCACTGAGTCACTTAGCTGCCCTAGCTGGGACATAGGACCTTTAATGAATCAGCCAACATGCAATTATTATTATTTTTTTAAATTAAAACTTTTTATTTGCAAAACATATGTATGGGTAATTCTTCAACATTGACCCTTACAAATCCCTCCATTACAAATTTTCCCCCCCTCGTCCCCATCCCTCCCCCAGATGGCAGGAAATCCACTACATGTTAATTATGTTAAAATACTTGACAAATTGAATATATGTATACATATTTCCAACAATATATGTATACTTATTCCAACAGGCAATTATTAAGCACCTACTAGACATAGTTTGACTATTCCTATATTATCTATTTATTGATGAGGCTTGTATGACTAGTACTATAGGTTTGTACTAGACTTTGGGGACACACCTATAAAGAATGAAAAATCTTTACTCCAAAGGAGCTTACATTCTAAAGTATGGCCATCTTGCTTGTTAGGTGAGGAAACTCTGGTATAGAGGTGAAATGATCTCTAATAAAATGTAAGCTGCTGAAGGAAGGACCTGGTCAGTTTTAGCCTTAGTAGGTGGTTGGTTAATGAGCCTTTTTGATTGATGTTCTGGCCTACATTTGTGTTTCTCTAGCTAATGACATAATTTTCTGAGTACTAGAGCTTTATGTTTTCAGCTGCAAAGTTCAGATTTTGGGGCCTAATAAAGGCTTAATATGAGGTGAGGATGTCAAGGTTTTTTCATTCCCTTATTTGGTTGACTAGGTGATCTATGGGTAAATCACTACACCCTAACTTAACAACCACAGAGTTCACTTGCACAGGTTTTAAGATTGGCAAAGCCTTTTAAATTCATTATCTATTTGGATACTCCTAGGAACTACATATATTATTATTCTCATTTTACAAATAAGGAAACTGAGGTCCCAGAGAAGAGATGTAATTTGTCCTGCATATGTCAGAGGATTCAAATCTATGTTTCTTCTGAAACAAAGTCCATGTTTTTCCACCACCACCATACTTATTTCATTAGAGATGGAGTGGGTTAGTCCAAGTGAGTTAAAGAAGTTTGGGCTAAGTCCTCTTGAGTTATCGTGTAATGATTCGTGTCCCTTCTGGGATGAATAAACTGAATTATTAGTAGTGTTTTTCTTTTTTAGAAAATAACATTATTCCTTGTTCCCTTCTGTATATTTTTCTTTTTGTACTTATACTCTGCCAACAAACTGATCCTTTGACAATCTCAAAAGCAAGAAATTTCATTACATATATGAGTTTCTAATCAACCAAGCAGAAATTAATTTTAAAGCTCAGTTTTCCCTGCTTAATCAACTCTCATGGTGAAGAGGGAAGTCAAAGGATCTTAGTGGTGCCATGGACTTTTCATGGAACTTTGAGTGAGCTATTTCCTTTCTCTGGGCTCAGTTTCCTTGTCTGTTAAATGAGATTGGTAGGATTAGATGATCTGTCAAATACCTCTTCTAAATATTTTGATCTCTGTAATTTTAGAGTAATCACTAAAGCTCTAGACTTGGAGTTAGGAGGACCTGAGACAGAATCCTACCTTAGATTTTACTAATTGTATGATCCTTGTCTCTCTGAGCTTCAGTTTCCTCATATGCAAAATTGCATTTATCTTGGTGTTTTGTGGTAAAGCTCAAGTGAGAAAGCATAAGAAAAATACTTTGCAGATCTTCAAGTCTATATAAATAAATGTGAGTTGTTGCTGATATGGTATAGCCATGCTAGGTAGTCAACTATCCTTGGTGTTGTAACATCCTTGCTTCAAATTTTTAAAATTTTCAGTTTCTCAAGCAACTTTCTTAGATGATAAGTTTCAGAGAAGGTGCTACCCATATTGGTAGAGGGAGTTTACTCTCTAGGGAGCTCTTTTTGGTGTTGTTTAGTCATGTCCAACTCCTTGTGACACCATTTGGCAGAGATTCTGGAGTGGTTTGCCATTTCCTTCTTCAGCTCATCTTACAGATGAGGAAACTGAGGATCACACAGCTAGTAAGTGTCTGAGACCAGATTTGATTTCATGAAAAATGATTTTCTTGATTCCAAGTCTAATGCTCTAGGCAGTGAGCCATCTAGTTTTCCAGTGAAGCTCTAAACACTCAATAAAATCATAAGCCTAAATCAATATGAATCCATTAATTTCCTGTTCATCCCTTTTCTCTCCTATTATATTATACTCAGGAATCAAGAAGTAAGAGACTGATTTAAGCATTTGCCCAAATATCTTCCTCCTAAAAGTGTTTGGCAGGTTAATTTTCAAGCATGGGAGTGAAAAGAGAGTCTGATTGTGCTAAGTTCTATTCCTATAGCCCTGAGCATATAACCTTTCTCTGTGCCTCACTTTCCTCTTCTTTAAAGTGAAGGAAGATGGGTCAGATAACCTTTGAAGTCCTTCTAGTTCTCATGCTATGAACCTATGAATAATGCATTGGGAGGGTCTTCTGAAAAAAGCCCATTTCTTAAGACATAGGCTAGGATACTAAAATACTTGTGGGTGGCAAGTACAACCAAAAAAAAGTTATTAGTGGAGGGGAAAAAATGGGGAACAAGTGGCAGCTGCCATTGCCACTTCATGAAAATCATTTCTTTCTCATCTTATAAAACTGACCACTCCACTCTCCCTCCTTGAAGCTGCCCCCAATAGAGAGTGGTGCTGGAATCTGATAAAAATTCATATGAGTTGTCTTCTCTCCCTGAGCCTTGTAAGATCAACTACTGAGGAGATTTTTCTAGGTAATTTGCTCACAAGCTGTTTCTCCTGGGGATTCCTCACAGCTGAGGTTGGTGATTCCTGGATGGTTTCTATTGGCCCTAAGGCAACAGGAATTTTGGCTTTGCCAACAGCAATGTAGAACTGGCTGTCTAAGGCCTGCTGTAGTCCAGCCTTGGAAACACTTTCCATCCTGAGCTCTGGAAGTTTGTTCACCACAAACATCGTCATTGCATGGAGACACCCCCACTAGTAGAGGAAAAGAACAATTTTATCCTACGGAGGAGGGAGCTTGAGAAAATGAGAGTCAGGAGGAAATGCATCAGGGATGCTCCTTAAAAAAGGTCACATCAAACAGGACAAAATTGGCTTCACTCTGGACTTACTTATTCCAGTCTGGTGAACCCAGAGGACAGAGTTCTTCAGAATAAATGATGTTAAAGAAAAAAAAAACACACACACACACACACATCTTATTTTCCTAATGAAACTATCCCCAATTTATTTATTCAAGCAGTAACATTTTCCTGACATTGATGTTGTGAGTCATAGGTCATAGGATGACAGAATTTAGACATAGAAGAGGCCTTAAAAATCATCTAATTGAACCCCATCATTTTACAAAGAAGGAAACTGAGGCCCACAGAGGTGAAGTGACACAATACACTGGATTTAGAGCTGGCTTTAGATTTTTTAGTGCAGGGATTCTTAATCTTTTATGTATGTGTGTATGTCAGGGATCCCTTTGGCAGAGTAGTAAAGCTGATAGATCCCTTCTCAGAATTATTTAAAAAAAAAAAAACAAGCCAAACAAATAACAATTTAAAATTGAAGGAAATGATCAGTTTCAGTTAAAATTTAGAGAAGTAAAGATATAATTTTTTCCTAAGTTTATGGACATACTGAAATTTACCTACCACTTTTGGAGTCCATGGAATCTAAGTTAAGAACCTCTGATGTATTGAAATACCTTAGCTCTCCCCTTCTTGTTTTTTGTTTTTTGTTTTTTTTAAAATTTTCTCTTTAAACTTCAGCCCAAAGAGAAGAGACTTAGTGAATGTTGCATAGAATTTAAGGTCATCTAATACCAGATCCATTACTTTATTTTATGAACTCTATTAACTAAACTACCTAATTAATTGAAGCCACACTGTGCTCCCTGATTGGGGGCAGTGAGGTGGTACTATAGTATTAGGCCTAGAATCAGAAGAAGCTGGAGTTCAAATATGACCTCATATACTTATGAGTTGTATGATTCTGGGCAAGTCCCTTTATTCTCTTTGTCTCAGTTTCCTCAAGTGCAAAATGAGCTGGAGAAGAAAATAGTAAATCACTCCAGTGTCTGCCAAGAAAACCCCAAATGGGCTCATGAAGAGTCAACATGACTGAAACGGCTCAACAACCACAAATTCTCCGATAACAGAGCATTCTGGGTGAACATGTGCTCATGTGTCTCTGTGTATATTCGAAATATTTATAACTAATGTGAAGTGAAGTCATGGGATCATAATTCAGAACTGGAAAGGACTTCAGAGGCCAATCCTCTACTTTTATAGAGGAGGAAACTGTGGCCTAGGGAGAGGAAGTCACTTAGAAGAGCTGGTAGGAATCTTATAGGTCATCGAGTTCAATCTTACCGAGAAATAAATTAAGGTCTTACAGGAGAAAGGACTTGTCCCAAGTAGCTTTCTCTGGTGGCAGTGGGCAGGGGTGACCCTAATTTCAATTTCTAAGACTGCATAAGGGACAGCTGAGGGAACTGAGATATTTACAGTATTTTTCAGACCTCTGTAAAAGTGAATCCATTTGTTCTCTTTGAGTATCTTTGTTCTCTGCACACTTCTGACTGATGGTTCCCACCACATTCCTGTGAGAACATGGAAATACCCTGTATTTTTGGAGGTCTTTTGGGTCACTAACTCAAAGAAAATGAGTTGAAGGTCTTAGAGAGTCACTCCTATAACTGGGCTCATCCTAAATTTCTGGAGAAGAACAGGGGTAAACTCTGGAATGTCTATGTTTCTTTTACTATATATTTGTCTTCATTTGGGATGTAAAGAGGGGGAAAAGGGAATTCAGGATAGAGATCTAGGCGACAATAAACTCCAGTGATGACCTATTAGTGCCTGTATCAAATATAAAATTGACAATTTGATTTTTAAAAGCCTTCATGATGCTGGCCCTTCCTACCATTCAAGTCTTATGTTTTTATTCCACATGCTCCATGATCACACTACACTGGTATATTTGCTTTTTCTCACACACGATATTCCATTTCCCAACACCATGCATTGGCAATGATTGTTTCCCATACTTGGAATGCTTACCTTTTTTTTTTTTTTTTTTTTTTTAAATCTGTACCTTATAACTTTCCTGGCTTTCTTCCCACCATCTGCAAGATGCCTTCTCCTTCTCCCTTCTTTTCTGAGATTGCTGTCCATTTCTATTGTATATATCTTATACTTACATAGTTATCTGCATACTTTTCCCCCTATTGGACTGTAACCTCCTTGAGAGCAGAGATTTTTCCCACTTTTCTTTGAATCTCAGCTCTTAGCATAATACATACACATAGGAAATGTTGAATAAATGTTTGGTCCTCATGCTATTAGACCTGGAAGGGATATGAGGGATCACCTTGTCCAACTCCCTGACTTAACAAATGTTCTACAGCCCACTCATTTCCCCCACCCACATCCCTCACTCCCCTTCATCTAAAGCAAGCATTCTTCCCCCAGGCTCTAGCCTTGGACCAGAGACTTGCTCAAAGTTAATGATAAAACAACACGTTTGGACTAAAATAAAATTGAAAATTCATATGAAGATGGAGTTCCATGAAATGCTCAATGCCTTGTGCCATGTGGTTCACACAAATAGGTTCAGTTCATCCATGCAGAGCTAGAAATGTATAGCATAACAAAATGACCTCATCAGGAGCAGGCCAGACGATAGCATCCATAAACGGCCATTGAGGCCAGCAGCTCAGTGAACAGAGTGGGAGCCCCACACGGGGCAGGTAAGCTGGGGAAAGAGAGATCTAATTGTTCAGTCCTGCAGGAGAGTCCCATTGAACAAAAACTCCACACAGTCCTTACTCATAACTTTCAATTGCTGAGAGGTTTTTTTCCCTTCCAAGCAGGTTAAGCAGGTTTTCCATGGAAAGGTGTGGAACATACCCAAAGCAAGACAATTGCAAAATTTTCCTATTCACAGAGCCTTCTTCCTTGCTGGCTAGAACTCTCAGAGATTTTCCTTTGTCCCATCCCCCACTCCATTCCACCACCTCTACCTCTTTCCTCTTTGCATCTATCAAAGCTCCATGAATAGTTCTAACTCAGAAGAAATAAGTTAAGTCACCAATTGGGCCTACTCAACTGAATAAAGGCATTCTCTTTTCAAATGAGCTAAATGCTCCCTTTTAAAAATATATAAAATATTTATTAAAAGAAAAAAAAAGAATCAAATGTTATTGTAGGAGCTGGCAAAACTCAGAGCCAGAATGAAAGAAAAAACACTCTTGAGATGGTGGTTTTCTCTTCAGGTGCCATTTAAAACACTGACACACAAATACATGCCACCTGTAGAACTTGCATGTTAAATGAATAAGGTTTCCATACACACCCACATCTTAGCATTGCAGATCAGGTGATTGTCCTCTCTAGACCAGAGATCTTGTTTTCTCAAACCTTTTATTTTCATTTCAATGCACCTGCACCTTCCATCCGAATTTTGGCCATTACTATACATATACTATATTACTATACTATATTTCCCTTGCTCTGGCTCTCAACATGGGAAAGTGAGTCTTAGAATAAGTGTGACATTAGGCAATCTGATTTCCAAAGGCAGTGGTGGTTATTTTTGTTCAGTCTACCTTGTTGTGTCCAACTTTTCCTGACTCCATTTGCCATTTTCTTGTTAAAATACTGGAGTAGTTTTCTGTTTTTTCTTTCTGGATCATCTTACAGATGAAGGAAATAGACTTGAATGACTTGTCCAGTGTCTGGGGCTAGATTTAAACTTAGGTTTTGGGGCAGCTAGGTGGTGCAATGGATAGATCACCAGACCTGAAGTCAGGAGAATCTTAGTTCAAATCTGACCTCAGACACTTAACACTTTCTAACTGTGTGACCCTGGGCAAATCACTTAATCCCAATTGCCTCAGCAAAAAACCAACCAACCAAACAAAAAAACCCTTAGGTTTTCCTGACTCCAAGTCCAGCTCTCTATCCATTGAGCCACCTAGCTGCGCCTTATGCCACAAATGTTGCCTTATACCACAAATGTTTTTTTCATACCCATTTTATAGATCTGATGTTCTCTCATGCCTAAGGCAGTGGTGTCAAACTTAAATAAAAATGGGGACCACTAACCTCTATTTAAGCTTCCCTGTAGGTAGCATATTGATTTAAAAAACCACATATTAATATCATCTAAATTTTATTCTATTCATCTTCTTTTAATATTTTAAAATATTTCACAATTACATTTTAAACCAAACTAAAATGCTATAGGGTTATTATGTCTATTGGCTATATGTTTGATACCACTGCCCTAAAGAATTTGGGGAGAAAAAACTGAATCTAGGTGGGTTGGGTTTAATTTCATTTTTCAGGTCCTTGATAATGCTTCACCTGCCTTTGATTTGTTCTAGAGGCACTCCCTTGCTTGGGTAGGATCACAAAATTTTAGGATTAGAGATGTATGGCTGGTATTTTTTCCTCCTTGAGTAGCTACTTCCTAACAAACAAGATAGGCACCAGCTAGCTTTGCAAGGGACAGAGATGAATACTGGGAAGGTAGGAGGTGAATTGTGGGTGACAAGTTTGGTTTTAGCTTCCTACCATTCTAATCTGTATGTTTGAATGGTGGAGTGCTGGTGGTCTCAATTTTGATGAAAGCTATTTCATTTATTCAACATCTCCATGCTAAAGAATCTTATTTGCAAGTGCTAAGTAACCTAGCAAGTATGGTCTGAATTATCAACTACAGCAGGGGTATATTTACAGTATGCATCTTGAGTTTAGAAGAGATTAGTGTCCCTCTGGGTGCAATCCATAGCCATTGGATTATTCCATTTCCCATTATGTGTATCCTCATCTCAGGGTAGTGAGGGTTGTTTGAAAGAAGCCAGGCAGGTGTTCCTTAAACGTGGACAGTTTTACCCAATCCTCTAAAGGAAAATCCCCAGGAGGAAAGTGAGCTCCTGTGATTCAAGATTTTCATTAGAACTGTGGGAACTTCATTTTTCTATGTTGGCTCAGGCACCCATGGGGGATCTGTCATTGGTGGCCAGTGCCTCATAGTCTATGGGGCAATTTGGATAAAACTTCAGATAAAACGTTAGGCTCTGGATCTGTTTCCATCCCATTATGTTCCATAAATGAGACTTGATCTCTCAGTTTATATTTAGTATTTTGTACAAGGAATCTGAATTCAGATAGAAGAGAGCATAGAAGGCATTGGATCCAATATTCCTTCCAATTTGGATTCATTCTACAACTCCACTGAGCTTTCCCCATTACTAGAAGATAACCACATTTCATGGAAAACTGTTTTCTGTCTTGATGTTGTGCCATCTTTCAGTTATGTCTGACTTTTTGTGACCCTATTTGGGCTTTTCTTGGCAAATGTACTGGAGTGACTAGCCATGTCCTTCTCCATCTCATTTTACAAGTTGAGGCAAACAGGGTAAAGTGACTTGCCCAGGATCACACAGCTTATAAGTATCTAAAGCCAGATTTGAATTCAGGTTTTCCTGACTCCAGACTTAGGACTCTATCCACTAGGCCATTAAGCTGCCCCAACAGTGTACAAGGGGGGGAGGGGGAAGGCTCTTCATTTCTCCACTTGGGGCACTGCACTTTCATCAAGGTAACCTAGAATCCTGTTTGCTTTATTAGCAGTCATATCACATCACTGCCCCATAAATGAATTTATGATCAATGAAAATACTCAGATCTTTTACTGCAAGGAATGCTCACAAGCTGGGTCTCTCCTTTACTGTTTGAATGTGGTTGCTTTTTTTTTTTCTCAATCTAAATTAAAGATCGTAAATTTAATCTTGTTTTTGGTCTATGTACCTCTCTGGTTAAAATGATTATTTGAATTTCAGTTCTGAAATCCACATATTAGCTATTTCCAAAATTTTGTGGCTTCATCTAAGACATTGATTAAAAATACTACTGCAAATATTTTACAATTGTTCCTTATCTATTTTACATCTATAAATTTGCCCTCACTTCACTCATTAGATTATAACCCTTTGAGGGCAAGATACCAATATTTTCTAGGTCTTTTGTAGCCATTCACTGGTTTTAGTATAGGGCTTTGGTCACAGCTGGTGCTCCAGTAAAAGTTAAGTAGCATAATGAATCTGTTCAACTGCTTCTAAATTAAAGCCATTTGACTCAATTGGGAATCTCATCCCTTGGAAAAGACCTCTATAGAAAAAGATTCCATAGTCTCCCATGGTCATGAGCTCATAGAGGGCTTAGAGAGAAAAGACTGGGAAAAAAAACTGCTGAAGAATCATAGCTTAAAGAGGTCAAGCTATTTTAAGAGGAGGAAAGACAGCATTTTTAGCTGAAACTCAGAGTTTGACCATACAGCCAATGGTTGAAAGACTCAACCATTCAGATTCCCAAATGTAGAAACAAGCTATGTTTTGTGCAATATTTATTTATTGTTGTTGTTCAGTAGTATTTGACTTTTGTGACCCCATTTGGGGTTCTTGGCAAAGATACTGTAGTGGTTTACTATTTACTTCTCTATCTCATTTTATAAATGAAGAAACTGAGGCAAACAGAGTCAAGTGACTTGCCAAAGATCACAGATGTAATAAGTGTCTGAGGTCAGATTTGAACTCTGGAAGATGGTTTTCTGGATGGTAGGCCTGGTACTCTACCTAATTTGTGACTCTATTTGAGGTTCTCTTGGAAAAGATACTGTAGTAGTTTGATATTTCCTTCTCTAGCTCATTTTACAAATGAGGAAACTGAGAGAAAGAGGGTTGTCCAGGATCACATAGCTAGTAAGTGTCTGAGGCTGGATGTGAATTAAGGAAGAAGAGTTTAATCTAATGCAACACCCCGCTGCCCCTAATTAATTATTAAGCACCTATTATGTGCCTGACCCTGTGAGATACTGGAGATATAAAGACATTAATGATACTGGCCCCATTCTTAAAGAATATGCATTTTATTGGGAAAAACAACATATCTATATCTCTAGACACACACATATATGTATTATATATATATATCTACTTACACATAATATACAATACTTACTAAATAAACTACAAGTTGATTTTATTTAAGGGAAAGTATTAAAAAAAACCACAACAATATTTTGCAACTTCTTAGAGAGCTGTCATAGTCTTATCCCTAGCTATGCACATCAGAGAAGGCTTCATGTAGCATAAGGATTCTTAACTTTTGGTGTGGGTTTCATGGTCCTTTTTGGCAGTGTGGTAAAGTCTAGAGAAATGAAAAAATGGTTTTAAATATATGAAATAAGATGCAGAAGATCACAAAAGAAGAGAATTTTAATGAAATATAATGTCCAAAATATTAAAAAATAAACATTTCATGGACCCTAGGTGAAAAATCCCAAATATCAAGGGAAGACGCTTTGGAATCGGTTGAAGAAGCTGGGACCAGTGGAGTCATAGATAGAGACTTATAGTGAGTTAGCGCTGAAGGGAGAAGTCTCCAGTTTCTTTTCTTTTCTTTTCTTTTTTTTTTGAATGATTGTTAAACTCCTGGTTTGGTTTTATTTGGTAACTTTATTCACCAATGATTCTCATTTTATATATAAATGAACACTGTCTTTTCCTTTTTAAGGCAACCTCATCTCTAGGCTACCATTTTTATTTTATTCATTTAGGAGATTTCATAAGACACACCGTGCTTGCATGCAGCTAAGGCAAACAAGGTGGAACCTGGTGCCCCAACACATCAAATGCATTGCTTTGGATCACTGCTTAGTCCTTAAGCAACCACAGTGTACTTATCAATTTGTATGTGTGTGTATGTGTTATTAGAAGCCAGTTTGCTTAAACTCCCTGGCAATATTATCATGCTAACACTGTTACCTTCTAGATATTTGAAAAGTGACTCCTTTTCTCCCCAGCCTCAATTAAAATAATAGATCTCTGCAAAGAATGATCCCCAGTGAGCCCTATTGATGGATATTGGGATGTCTGCTTTCTATATAGGGTAAAAGCCCCTTGTTTCAAAGTAATTCATTTTTCTGGGAAAAGATAAACTATATCCACTAATGTTAAATCTAATGGTTACTAGTATTTAGTAGATGTTTAATAAATGTTTGTTGATTAATTGGCAAAGTTTGGAATGCATGCAGAAGATAGAGAACTAAACCTCCCTTTGCCCCCAATTCTTAAGAGGGCAAAAATGGATTGAACCAAATTTGACCACTGGGCCTTTCCCTTCTGGACTGAAATCTCCTGTATAGGTTGTGTTTCCCTTATTAAAATGTGACCTTTTTGAGATCAAGGATTATCTTGTTTTTCTGTTTGTGTCCTTGACATTTAGCACCATTCTTTATATGTAATAAGCACTTAATGAATACTTTTCATTCACACTAGCTGTGACCTAACTTGACTGGAAGAAAGAGAT
>JAJPUD010002247.1:106303-139958 GCA_023553655.1 Myrmecobius fasciatus
GAGAGAGAGAGAGAGAGAGAGAGAGAGAGAGAGAGAGAGAGAGAGAGAGAGAGAGAGAGAGTAAGACCTTTCTGTCCTTTTGGAGGGAAAACTCCTGGGGTGGGAGGTGAGCAGATAGAGAGAGTAGTGTGTGTGTAGTAATGATGAAAAGGAAAGCCCCCTTGATCATGATTGCCTCTCCAGATTCTCCAGAAGCCTACCTTGATCAGTTGTTCTTCAGAGGAAACTCATGGTGCATCTTGCAGGCAGACCCCTCGACCCTCCAATTCTTTGGCGGTATGGGGATGTCTTAGAAAAGTGCTGAACTTAGACTCAGAAGGCCTAAGGGTCTAGTATCAACTTCACTACTGACTAATTGTTCCCCACTCTGGGGAAGTCCTTTCATTTCACTCAATCTGAAATATTTGCTCATCTGAAAAATGGGGATAATCTAGATTTCACCTTGAAAAGTCCTTTCATTCAGTGATGTTAAATAGAAACCTGGACAACTAAACTGTGGCTAAGGATCACTGTAGCCTGCCTATTGACTTAGTTTTAAGATGGACTGTTCTCTATGTTGTGTTGTATTTTTTAAAATGTTATTAAATATTTCCCAAAGACATTTTAGTCTTGATAGAGGTACTCAAGAATGTTGCTGGTTTTGACACGTCCAATCTAGTTTAATCCTTTTATTTTACAGATGAGGTAACTGAGGTTCAGAAATAACAAAAGACCATTTCTAAATGGCAGTCAGGATTTGAAATCAAGTTTACTTAATCCAAATTCTGGGTTTTGCCCTCTGCACCGTGCTTCATCTGAAAACAGTGGGGGTACAGTGGAAGGAGCGCCAATCTGAAGTCAGAGGATCTGGGTTCAAAGCCTATCTGATGTTTACTATATGTGTGATTTTAGTCAAGTTACAACCTTACTGGTTTCAATTTCCTCATCTGTTAAAATAATATAAATAAATAAAATAAAATATATAAAATAAAATAAATAGATTAGACGACCACAGTAGATTCAGTTCAATTCAGAAAACATTATACTATATGCTAGGCACTGTGCCAAATGCTAGGGATACAAAAAAAGTCAAATGATAGTCCTGGTCTTCAGGGAGTTTACAATCTGATGGGGAGACAACATGTAAACAATGTGTGTGTGAACAAGGAAACTGAGATGAACATACACACATACAGGATAAATAGGAAATAATTAATGGAAGGAAGGTACAGGAATTGAAGGATTAAAGGTTTCCTGTACTTATGATCCTATGAACATCTTTCATACCTAGTCTGCCTATTCCAAAGAACTAAGAAGCTGCTTTCTGGGAATTTTACATCCTGACTTTGGACAAATAATTAAACTCTCTTGTCCTCAGTTTCCTTATCTATATAATGAAACATTTGGAGTAGAGGTCCTCTGTGGTCCACTTCTAGCTCTAGGCCTCGGGGTCTCTGACTTTACACCCTCTAAGACATCCTGACCCAGACATATTGGGATTTGTTATGAGCATTTAATGAGATGGAGTAGTTTAAAGCATTTTGTAAGACTTAAGTGCTACATATATACAGGTAAGACATTACTGTGATTTCTCAGGTCTTAGTAACTAGCCTGTAGTTGAAAATTGGTTTATGATTTGATGATGTCCAGAGAGAGAATATCTAGGGTCCTTTATTAGCGGTCTGCCCAGCTGTCTGACCAGTCTAGATCCACAGAAGAATACTTACCCCATTTAGAGAGAGGTTTCTTTACTTTCCCCTGAGTCCATGGGAGTTAGTGATTTGACCCCACCTGGATTCTCCTGTGTTCTCTCCCTGGTCACTCTGGACAAGCAACATTTTCCGCTCCATACCAGCCTGGCCTCCCAAACTGAGTCACTACCTCGACAGGCTAGCAACTTCCAAAACAAAACTTTTTCAACCAAGGAAAATATAACGATGAGAAGGAAAACATTTCAGGATCAGGTCCCTGGGGACCTGAGGAAATGTACTGGATGTTTTTCAGAGTACGACGCTGCTGTCCGGACTTCACAGAGATGGCAAGGGGAGAACAATGACTGGGGTTTGGCACTGGCTGAGCCAAAATGGTCTACACGAGACTCAGCTGGTTTCAAATGGATGAATTCTGGAGGATCAGAATATGCTTCAAACTATTGTTGAAATAGATTCTACTGCGGTATTAGAAGACTCCTGGAAATAAATTGCCCCTTCCCACATGCTCCCTTTTGCCCCTTTACCCCCTTCCCCAATTCAGGATTCTGAAAAAGAGGTTCTCATTGGAAGCTTGTTATTTTGATAAAAGGCCTTCCTCAGAGTGGGTTCTGGGAAATGGCAAATGGAAGAGCTCTCTAAGGGAGAGACCCTCATTTAGCACATGCCAAGGAAGGGAAACATGGGGTAGAAATCAACCTTGTGAAGAATGGAGCTCTGGCTTGCCGGTTGGATGTTTGCTCTGAGTCATGAACCAAAGGCCCAAGGGGACACCCTGACCCCTTCACCCACTCCCTCCCTCTTACATAACGGCACCCTGGCGTGTAGAGGGCAAGTAAATCAAAACCAGATGGGCATTTTCCTGGAGACATTGGGGGTAGGGAAGGAAAGGGGGAGAGGGAAGGCCATATGGATGAGAAAGACTGGTTTGAGTTTTGCCAAGATTCATGGAACCATAGATTTAATATTGAAATGACTTTGATGGTAATTTAGTCCAATCTTTCATTTGACACCTGAGGAAACTGAGGATGAGAGTAACTTATCCAGGATCACAAGATGATGGAGATGTCATTTGAACCCAAGACCTTTGACTTGAAATTCGAATGTTTTTTTCTACTATAGTGGAAATTGGACTGAGCATTGCTAGATCTTGGCTAACCCACTTTCCAGTCTAAATATTGATTCAACATTGTCTTTCCTTTTATCTACTCCATTTAAGTAAAGCCACCAAAGCCTACAGTTATCTCTGACACAATATAAGAGTCCTGTTTGTTTGTTAATTTGGGGTTTGTTAATTGGAGTCTTAGTTGATTGATTGTCTCTATAACCCTTACATGTATGTCCATGTTAGAATCTTCTGGGCACCCTACACCTCCAAGATCCTCAAGGGCAGTCTTAGTTGAGAGGAATTCCTTTTCTTACAACTCCTAGAATAGGGACATCTGAATTTGGATGTTCAGTAAAGACTTCATAACGAGGGTGGGAAGACAAGAAGAGACTGAAAGTTTTTTGTGGTTTCTTGGAACACTCAGAACACATAGCCTGGGCAGACTGTCCTGAGGACTTGCAGAGCAGAAAGAACATTGGATTGGGAGTCAAGATTTCTTGGGTTCAGGTCTTGAATCTACGCCTTATTTCCTGGGTCACCCTGGGATTCCCTGTAGCAACCTGGGAGTCAGTGTTCTTATTTGTAAATGAAGATTAGACTAGATTTCTAAGGCTCTTTTCAAGTTCAAAACCTCTGATCCCTATAACTGGCTATGACAGTCTCTGTTATGATAAGTTGCTAGCAAAATGTGCAGAAACTTGGGACATTTGCTGCTCTGATTCCTCTTCTGCAACTTTGGAAAAGCACAGGTTATTTTCCTAGCCCTTGGCAATGACCTTGTCCTTCTTCTGGGGTAGGTTGACCTTGATTAGTGTGTTTGATGAGGATCAGTTGAAACAATTACCAAAAGGGAAATTAAGAGAGACTAAGGGATGTAGGGGAAAAAACAGTATGTGCTGAGCTTTGACATTGAACAGCAGCTATGTGCAAGTCACAATTTCTTTCTGAGTCGTCCTAGGTAAAACAAAAATAATAATAATAATAATAATAGCTAGAATTTATGTAGTGTTTTAAGGTTTCCAAAGTGCTTTACATATCTCATCTCATTTGAGCCTCTTATCAGCCTTGTGAGATGTGTTATTATTACTCCCACTTTACAGATGAAGAAACTGAGACCAAGAGAGATTAATTGAGCTGTTCAGGGTTTCTTAGTTAGGAAGTGTCTGAAGTAGGGTTTGAACCATGGTAGGACTTTCTGATTCTAAGACCAGGACTTTATATACCACCTAATTTCTAGTGATTGCTAGGGTTATGCTAGATGACTCATAAAGTCCTAGACAACTCTCAATTCAATGATCCTCTAAATCCATTGGCTTCTCCAAGACTCCATTTTACTTCTGTAAAATGATGGAGTTGCAGTACACCCATGAAGACTCTCCCAGCTCTAATTTCAATGATCCTAAGAATTACTTCCATTCTCAAAGGAATTTCCTCCTCTGTAAAATAGGTGGATATAAATATTTGGAGCTGAGAAGACTATCTCTGACATAAATTAGCTATGTGATAAGAACAAGCCATCTAGCTCTTCAGTGTCCCAAGCAACTAAGACTAAATGCTTTAAATCTGTTTTATATAGAATGATTCCAAGGGCAACACCTAGGAAAGGAGGGCCAATATGCATATGAGAGTCAGATCTGCAAAGAGTATCCATTCAAGCAAAGCACCAAAGCATCTTTTTTTTGGGGCCTCTTATGGGAAAGATGGAGTACAATTCTCTAGATCTTTAGCCACTCAGAAAAAGCAGAAAGTGAACACCTTTTGTGCAAGAAGAAGGAAGATGCATACTCTGGCAAAACTCACTCTTTTCTGAGCTACTTTCCAGATACTTATGGGCTGATTAGGCCATATTATGGGTTTGATTGGCAAATCCTCTTGCAGATTTGTAGATTCTCAAGAAACACTGACTTTGCCATATAGTTGACAACAACTATGGGAGGAGTTAATGCAACTTTAAATTGTGCAATTATAAATAAGCTTGCCAACTTCCATTTTCAGTTTTTAGAAGTTTTAGGTAAAAATGGAAAGACAGATGGAAATAGCCCTTGCTTTTAAGAGATCCAGGTGGTTGCTGATTGCACAATCCCCTCAAGCTAGGAAGTCCTTCTCATGTGGCCTAATAGAAAAATTATTGAACTTGACCTTCACCTTCTTCTTGGTTAACTTGACCTTCATCAGTATGAGACCTGGCTTTGATTTGTACCAGTCACTTTCTGGCTGCTGTGGCCAATCCTCGTGGGGTTTAGCTTACTCATCTGTAAAAGGGTAGTGGGAGTATAATATATGAAGCTGGAAAGATTTGGTTCCAAGCCTGACTGTAAAAGGTATGTGACAAAAATGGGCAAGTTAACTTCTCAGTGGCATAGTGTCCCTCTCTATTTGTTGCTCTTCAGTTATTTCCAGTCAAATCTGACTCTTTTTGACCCATTTGGGGTTTTCTTGGTAAAGATACTGGAATGGTTTGCCATTTCTTTCTTCAGTCATTTGACAGATGAGGAAACTGAGGCAAACAGTGTTAGGTGACTTGCCCAGGACCACACAACTAATTAGTGTCTACAGCCAGATTTGAACTCAGATAATCTATCCACTGAGCCATCTAGCTGCCTTATCTCTCTCTAAGACAAGGGTTATCTACTTATTGTGTATATGTGTCAGAATGTGTGTGTGTGTGTGTGTGTGTGTGTGTGTGAGAGAGAGAGAGAGAGAGAGAGAGAGAGAGAGAGAAAGACAAAGAGAAAGAGAGAGAGAGAGAAAGAGAGAGAGAGAGCCTCTTGACAACCTTGTAAATCTGATAGACAACTCAGAATATGGTTTTTAAAAAGGTCATAGTGAAAGGAAATGCTAAATTTCATCTAGAGGTTAGTGAAAAGAAATGTCATTTTTTCCCATTTAAGTTTATAGACTTCCCCTTCTCTCCTGAAATCTACCCATGGCAGATTCCAAATCCAGAACTCTCTGGCTCTAGGACTAGAACAAATGCTGCTGATCTAGACCTTTGGAGGAACTTCTATACTGGGAATCTTATATATGACAAAATCACAGAGCCAGCCTTCTGTGTAGGTTGTAGGTGAGGCAAGCACTTTGCATATTATAAAGAAAATACAAATAAGATATTATAATCCATTTAAATCCCTCTGGATATAACTTCATTTCAATAAACACGTAAGGAGTGCCTTCTGGGTACAAGGCCCCAAAGGCATGAACTGAAATTAGGCTCATGTTCTTTTGGCCAGCCAGCCAAAGGACATCAAATAAAGGTGTGGATGTGGGACAACCTACCGGGAAGAAAAGGAATTCCACTGCTGAAAAATCATTTAGAAGTTACAGCTTGAAGGGATAGATAATACAGAGCTAGGGGGTTTCCTTGTGAGTTTCTTTCACTTATGGCCTCTTCAAATGGACAAGAAAGAAACCTTGAATAGTGTCAGATTTCCCAATAAGATCTTTTCCTTTCATTGAGAAGGGGAGTAAATATTTATATCAGATGTGTTAGTCTCCACTGTATCCAATTTGTAACAGTGAGGTGAAAAGGCTCACTAGTTCTATTAAGATTTTTTTCTTATTTATTAGTGTAAATTTGAACATCTCTCTCACTTCTCCTCCCAATTTCCCCAGTACAAATAGATAAAAGAGAGGACATTAATGAATACTGTAATCTGTTTGGTTTGGGGGGAAAAAGGAAACTTTTATTTAGAGACAAAATTAGGATAAAAAAAAGTCATGGTTTGCTTAGAAAGATAACAATTTGTATAGGGAAAATAGCACATTCGGATAGGACAACAAAACAGAGATCTGAGGACGTGAGAAATGCCAATCACAAACATGCCAATAGAAAAGCTTAATTCCCTTTGTGTTTGTTTAAAAGTATCCTGTAAGACAGTGCAGAACCAACATATGATACAAAGCAGCATGTTTCCTTCTTGCTGGAATGCAGGGCAACCTTTGTCCAGGTTCTTGGAATTAAAATGATCTCTTTGTCATGTTCTCTCACACAGTAGAAATCTTAAACCTCAGCCAGTTTTTTAAAAGGATTAAAAACGGGGGGAGGTTAACTTAGAGAGGTACAAGATACATGCAGAAATGCACTGGACATTTGAACATGCAGAGGGTGTAGACTGGGGAGAGGTTTCTATGGCCAGCCTCCATGGTGCATTCTGGTAATAGTTTTTGCCAGGGCAATCCAGTGATGAAATTTAAGTTTTTGGCCAGTGACAATTGCAGAAAAAATATGGACGAGCTGTCTTTGGACATTTTAAACCAGCACAGTTCAGTTGCATTCCTGGGAGACCAGTTAAGGGTCTGAACATTATATATAATAATGAAGATGGTGGGTGTGTAGGGAGGGGGGTTATCAGTATAACTCAGAAAGATTAACCAGTCTTAGTTGAGAAACAGGATATACTTCAGGTAAGCCAAGCTTTGAGAATTATAAAGGGCTTAGAAACTGTAAATTTACATAGCTAAAAATCTGTCTAGTCCAAAACAAATGACTTCTTCATTCTCCCCCAAATGAGATTTCAATAATATCAGGTTAGATAGAAAATGCTAGTATTAATGAATGCTTCGGAAACAAAGCCACTCACTCCAGTGGAGCTAATATTTCTTTGTTTTTCTTGCAAAGACAATCAGACGAATATGAAATTATCAAAAATACTTTCCATCAGGAAAACTATATTTTTTAAAAATTCTTTTGACTCTCCTACCTCTTTTTCTAGATCAACAAACAGGTGGAAGAGGTAGGTCCATTCTTGTGCACAGTGGGACATTCCTGGGGCTGTCTTATTGAAGCTATTGTTTATTTTCAATAGCTGCTTGAATTTTTCAAAGTTTGCAAATGTGCATATGACAAAAATATTATTGTGTCAGCTTGGAGGTCATCATTAATACACTATATGTGAACAATCTGTATATTTACAGAGGTGTAAAGCACACAAAATTGTGCATATATTGTACCAAAATTTAAACTTCAACATACACTCAGCTGCATGTAGAGCAACAAGATACAATAAAATCTGAACAAAGACAACCAATAAACAGCCAAATTATTATTTACAGGAAATGATGATTAAACATTGCCTTATAAAATATCATCAAGGAGATGACTTTTTTTTTTCCTTCTAAAGATGACAACCCTCCCCCCTCCCCCAACTTCCTAACTTCTCTTTTCCTGACCTACCTATGAAATAGGTGCTGGTGACAGGGTGACATTTTGATCCCTCTGGCTTTGTCCCAATCCAGACAGCAGCCTAGAATGACTTAACATATCATATCTTCCATAATGAAATTTTTAAAAAATTACCACTGAGTACACTGTCACTGATACTGCTCCTTTATTTTGCATCCACATATATCCAGACTTGACTATCACAATTGGAAAAAACAATTAGCAGGCATCATTTGCTAATCACTTAATACTATTTATACCTAAACTAAAAATTGGTCTTTTTAAAGTAACCCTGATCCCAAAGTCCTTTAGTATTCGACTTTCTCCAAAATGGTGAAGATGAAATTGTGTTCATCACTAAAGAAAGAGTTTCATATCAATGCATTTTAGGACTGAGGTTACATTAAAATAATAGTATAGACCAATCCTTGGAAGAGAAAAGTATAAGGACATTTTTTCTTATTCTAATTAATTTTTTTTTTAAGGAATTCCTATTACTCTTGTCAAAATAGAGACTTTTCATAGTCTGGTCTGCTAACTACTTAATACAACACAACTGCCTTTTGCAATGACCAAATTAGAAATTCATAGATTATAGAAATAAAATTGATTTTTTAAAAGGAAAAAAAAAGACCTTACTGAAACCAAACCAAAGAAACAAAAGTAAAAGAAAGTTCTGTAAGCTGCTATAATGTAATAACCACATACGTTCAATGAGGTTTTTTAAAAACACTTCTTTCTAAATGACAAAGTTCAACATTTCATGGGGGAAACAAAACAGAACAAAAGGAAATGACTGAATTAAGATCTTAGAATCAGTTTCCAAATGGCATAGCATCATTTCAGATACACTATCTTCATTGTTGGTAAGGCTGTGTTGAAGTTTTACTTAACAGTCATGAGCCATGTGTCATTATAGCTTATGTAGCTGACCCGCCCCTTGAAGCTCTCCTGGGTTAGGAGGTATGTTGCCCTCCTTTCCCAACTCCTAAAAAATACCCAAAAGGGAGAGAACTCAAGAGAAAAATATCGGATCTGCTTCCCTGGATCTATTTTTAAAAAAAATATTTACACTTTAGACAGTGAAGCAATATTACTTAAAGCTCTCCCCTTCTTCCCCCCACCCCAAGTGTTCACTCACCATATATGAATACTTTGTCTTTAGTTTGTACTATTTCAGTTGATAACATCAAATATATGGAAATAGAAGAGAGGCATAATTTGCTATAGCTTTGTTATGTTTGACTTGGTTGTGAACTGCAAAACTCTGAAACCAAATGATAGTGATGGGGGGTAGGCAGAAAGAGAGGAATTGATTTTCAGATGGATGTGATTTCTACTTGAGTTTTCAACTTGACTAAGAAAAATACCAGTGTTTCTTCATCCTGTCTATGGATTAGACTAAATTCTCTGGGATGGACTTTTTTTTTTGACTCTCAAAGAGAAAGTGAGCATGATTTTGGTGAAAGAGTGGGGTCCTCTAGGACTATCTCTGCCCACTGGAAAAGTTTAACTTGTAAAGGGGAACAGTACATTTATAAGGCCACCCACATGCATGGAGAGAGAATTTTTGAGAGGTCAATGATCTTTTTTCATTTGTCCTGCATAGATTACTGGTGGCAGGTGGTGGGTGGGTGTCAAGGAGGTGGAGTAGGAAGTGGAGACTATACTACTGGCCAGGCTCTTTCAGACCAAGTTCCTTTGGGAGAAGTTTGGTCACTGGGGAAATATAACTAACTTTCTGTTTTTACTCTTTGTAAAGTGCTTTGGGATCCTTTTCTAAACACAAAACATTTTTTGCATATGTCTGATCTCTAAAATTGAAAGGTACTTTTTTCTTCTCCTTCCCTATTACTGCACTGAATGTTAGGCAGGGTAAGGAAGTGAAGGGAACCTTCATCATTAAGGACTCAATTCTTCCATGAAATGGATTATTATTATTAAGCCAAATTCATGCTTCTAAAATCTTTTGACTTATTATTCTCTCTGAAGTTACCTCCCATAACTTTATATCTATCTTTTTCATACTTAATTAAAATTTTTTTTTCATTTTCCTTATTAGATTGTGAGCTCCTTGAAGGAAGGAGCCAAAGAAAGCTTTGTCTTTCTTCTTATACATAAAGCTTAATACATTAGTAACACTAAATTTAATAAATTCTTGAAGACTAATTCCTTTTTCCAGTAATAAATCAGCATCAGGTCAGTCAAGAATGACAAAACAGACATCAGGTGCCTTCCACATTTTCTAGGATACCCTCTCTCACACAAGTGACAGTGATGGGAAATTGTACTTAGCAGTTGGATATTCCATAGACATAAACTTGAACTCTTTGGCCAAAGAGGCAAGCACCTCTTTATAAACTGTTATGGAAGTTAAAAGGTAAGATCTTTCCCTTATCCTACAACTATACCATCAGCTCCTGATTATATATGAATAGGGCTCATATTTGTTTTACTTCTTTTGTTTTGTCCTAGGTACTTAGCAAATGCTGGATAAATAATTCTGTAAGGTCTCCCAATGGATTGAAGTTGGGTGATCTTGGCCAAAGCCAATTTAGATAGAAATATGCTGGAAAGGAAGATCAGGACAAGATCAATGTTGTTTTTATGAATAGTATATATAACCTGGGAACTCAAAAACACATTTGTTATCTTATTTATTTATTTATTTTACTGGAGGCATTTGGGGTTAAGTGACTTGCCCAGGGTCACACAGCTGGGAATTTTTTTTTTTTTTTGTTTGTTTGTTTTACAGCTAGGGAATGTTAAGTGTCTGAGGTCATATTTGAACTCAGGTCCTCCTGACTTCAGGGCTGGTGCTCTATCCACTGCACTACCTAGATGCCCCAACACATTTGTTATTATAGTCATTGTTTTTGAAAGAGGTTCGTAAAACCAAAAAAAAATTAGGAATCATTTTAGAACCCATTTTACAGATGATAAAACTGAAACCTAGAGAGGGTAAATGACCTATGCAGGTAAAATAGCCTAAGCAGTATTCTAAAAATTAGGCTTTCTCACTTCATATCCAGTGTTCTTTCTAGAGTTACAGCTGCCTCTCCAAAGTGAGGGATTTGGTGTATGGCCCATAACATCCCACCAGGAAAAATTCAGTCATTGTCAAGTCCCACTAATTGGAATGAAGGCCAGTTATGAATCAGGAGATTCTGAAATAGAGAATATTTTCTAAAGGAGTGAAATACTCCTGCTCTACTTTCAAGGACAGATAATAAACCAGGAGTAGGTCTATGAATACCTAGAAGTAATCTGTAGACTTTTTAAAAAATAAATACAGAATAATGATTTATAATTACCATGTGCACTTTAAAAATGTATAGTGTCTCTAAAGCACATAATAAAGCTTTTTTTAAAAAAATTGATTAAATGGGCTTCCATCAATCTTTAAAAAAATACTATCCATAGAATTATGAAACAAGGAATGTCAGAGCAGGAAGATTCTTCTTTTTATGTGTAAGGAAAGCAGGGACGGGATGCAGTCGGGATAGGGCATTGAGGGACAGTGGTAAGTGTTAAGTAATTTGTGGAAAGTTAAGCAGATAATTAGCAATAGCCACTAATTTAGTTAACAAAATCATTTTCTCATGTATTTTGTGAAGATAACATCAACTCAGTTCTTGGCTAGATTATTACCGATTCTAGGTTTGAATGTCCTGAATGAATTTGTACTTCTTTTACTGTATAATTCTCTCTTGGGCTGGTGTTCTCTGATTTTTGTAAGGAATTTGTACTCTGAATTTGTACTGGATGAAATTTTACTTCTTTTACTGTATTAATTCTCTCTTGGGCTGGTGTTCTCTGATTTTTTTTCTTTCTTTCTTTCTTTTTTTTTATTTTCATTTTTATTTTTATTTTTATTTTTTTTTGCTGAGGCAATTGGGGTTAAGTGACTTGCCCAGGGTCACACAGCTGTTACGTGTCTGAGACCAGATTTGAACTCAGGTCCTCCTGACTTCAGGGCTGGTACTCTATCCACTGGGCCACCTAGCTGCCCCTGTTCTCTGATTTTTCAAAGAAGGATGGAGAAAAAAATAGCTCACTATAATTTCTGCTGCCTAGAGAATGTTCTACAAGTAGTTTCTGGTGAGAAACTTGTTTTGGGTTCATATAACTCTGAAATGTCATTCAGTCAATTAAAAAAATAACATCAAAACCTATTTTATTATATATTAAAAAAAACTCACCAATGCCTGTCCCCTACTCAAATACTTCACATGAACTGTTGACTGCACAACAATTTATGTGAAAATAACCTGTAGGTTTCAGTGGAATCCATATTGAATCTACCTCAAGATAGCAATATAAGGATCCAGAAAAGTTAGCTTAATCTTGGGCTGCAGGAAAAAAAAAGGTATAGTATCTAGAATAAGGGAGAAATTTATCTTATTGTCCCATTGCCTCATGCTTGAACCCCATCTTCTGTAGGAATTCTCTTCAAGTCTATGGAACTACTATGACTTTCTTAGTCAGAGATTTTCATGTTTTCTTTATGTATCTTGTATGTAGGTATTTATTTATTTATATGTTATCTTCACCATTAAACTCCTTGAGGACAAAGTCTGTTTTTGTTTTTCTTCATACCTTTATCATTTAGCAAAATGCCTAGCAAAATTTTGATAAACGTTTGTTGATTGATCGACATTGTCCTGATTAGGTCACACTGGAATGTTAAAAACTGGGTTCCACATTTTAGAGCATTAGACATTCCACATTTAGAACATTGACATTCTGGGGAGGGCAAACTATGCCATATAAGAAATAGCTCAAGGGAACTAGAAATGTTCAGCCTGGACATGAGAAAACTTGTAGAGTGGGGAGGAATGAGAGAAGAGTTATTTTTCATAGTTCTATAACTTTGGATAAAGGCAGTATGGTAGGGTGATAGTAGATGGGGATGGGAGTGGGGTCAAAAGATCTGAGTTGGAATCACTTGCCTCTGCTATTTATCACCTTTGTGACCTTAATCTCTAGGTCTCATTTATAAAATGTATGGATTGAACATTATGATCTTTGGAGATCCTTCCAGCTCTAAAGCTATGATCCTCAGGGGAAGCAGAGTTAATTCATTATGGAGAAGAACTTCCTAAAAGCTAGAAATGTCCAAAAGTGGAATGAGCTACTTCCATAAGTAGAGAGTTCCCCAGCACTGTAGGTCTTCAAAAGAAAGATGGAGGACTACTTCTTGGGGGGATTATAGAGGGATTTCTTGTTTATGGGAAGGGCTGGATTAGATGGCCTCTGAGGAGTTTTCCAACTTTAAAATGCTTTAATTATATACACACTAATAATACACAGCCTTCATAACAGAGGTAAAATATGATCAACTCTCAATTATTCATGTTAATAGATGGCAACTGTGGTGTAGATGATTCACAACAATTCCCTTCCTCTCCAAATGACAATTACACTTGACTGGATTTTTTTTTGGGGGGGAGTATGGAGACTTTTAAAACTTGGCTCAAGTTAATATTAAGATGAATTTGCCTTATTTGAGGATATACTGCTACTCTGAGTGTAGAGCATGGGGCACCTGGAACACTTCTAGGGTGAAAAAGAAGAGAAGGGAGATGGATAGAGGATTGGGCATTATGGTTGATTCACTAAGTCAGCAGCCCTTAGAATGGAGTATACCTGTAGATTCTAGATGAATTACATAGTGCTCTAGAAAGAATATAAAAGTGGGCATCAGGAAACCTGGCTTGGAGTCCCAATTCATTTGCTAATTTGCTGTTTAATCCTGGACAAGTTGCTTCATGCTTCCAGGCCTTAATTTCTTGATCTGTAAAATAAAGGGTTTGAGGTTGGTAGTGTCTTAGTTTTCCTCAAACTCTAAAATTCTCTGAAATCTGTACCTTGACAAATAGAAATCACATATTTACTTCTTTAGAAGCATGGAAAAATGAGAGTAATGACTTAGAACATTATTATCTTTTTGAGTTTCACCAATAAGAAGAACTTGAAGTAGTATGCTGTTGTTGATAGGAAGCTAGCATTGTAGTCAGGGAGATCTGAGTACAAGTCTAGACACTAAAGAATGCTGACTTTGACAAATCATTTAATCTCTCAGTGGCTCAGGTAATTCTTTAAGACTATACCTTATCCAAAAGGTACTAATTGGCCTTGGTGGATAGAATTTCCATATTGGAAATATATGAGATATGATTCCAAAGGAAGAAGACAAAATGCAGAATGAGTTGTGGCGGCAGTGTGGTATAATGGAAAGAACTTTGGCTCTCAAGTCAGATAAAATGGATTCAAATCCCAATCCTGAGACATACTCCCTATGTGGCTCTTTGTGCTTTAGTTTCCTCACCTATAAAATGGGGGAACTAATAGCACCTACTTCACAGAGTTGTTATGAGGATCAAATGAGATGATAGATTTAAAGTGTTTTGCAAATGTTTAAATGGGTGAGTGGCAATGTAACACAATGAATAGAGAGCAGATGCTGGAGCCAGGAAGACCTGGGGTCAAGTCTTACCTCCGATTCATATTAGCTATGTTGCTTCACTTTTCAGTACTTGAGGCAACTCTTTAAGTTGCAGAGAAGGCGCCAACCTATATTAGTAGAGGGAGTTTCCTGACTTGGAAACTTTACCAATAGAATCACAGATCCAGTTCCTACCCCTTTGCAAACCTTAAATTGTAATATAAATGTTAATTATTGTTCCTGTTTTTCAGCTGTCTCGCTGGGTCTTGAGATGATTTACAACCCATTTTCATGTCCAGGGTTTGAGTTGGGGACTTACTGAGTAATTGGAAATGCATTTAGGAATGAGTTATCAGGCCACATCTCAGGATGCACAGGGTCTGGAAAGCATCCTGGCCATTGCTCTGGGTTCAGATTGGGCACATGGCACAGAAAGAAGCAAAAACAATACAGTAGTTGCTCTTCTAGGAAAGAGGCAGACATTCAAATTGGCTTCTTTGGGCCTTAAAAAACACACCTGGATTTGAAAAGATCAATTTAAACTGTCTGAGGCTATCCCCTGAATTAGAATATTCAGAGAACCTTACTTTACTCTGTGCCCTGCAGAAAAAGTCTCAGGTTTATTCTTTAGCCCTTTTTGAAGTTTTAGCTCCTTCAATGGTTCCTGTGTGGTGGGGATGGATTGAGGAGCCCAATGTTTCAGTGGAAAGAGTACTGGCTTTAGAGTTAGGTGACCTGGCTTTGCTATTTACTACCTGTGGGATCTTAGGCTTACTAAGTCAGTTTTTTTCAGCTATAAACTGAGGATTATGATGGAGTGGACTAGTTGACCTCTAAGTTTCCATCTTGTTCTGGATCTGGGATACTGTGATCTTACCATTTCTCTCTATGGTTTTATTTTAATTCACCACAAGATGGAAGCCCCAGGATCTGGCTCTAGAGCATAATCTTGTGCTGATAACCAGAGGGCATCTAGATATTTGAAGCTGCCCCCACCAGTAAAAGTATCATCCAACAAGCAGAGGCACCATGAGTTTATACTATAGTTGGCTTCATGCAGTTGTCTATGGGGAGCGTTAACTTCTCAACCCCTAGCCCTTCTCTGCAACAAAAGACAGTAGTTAAATTCCACTCTATGGACCTGGTAACCACTAACTTTTCTATTTTAAAATTTAAATATTTTTGAAAAAATGGGATGGTGAGATGAAAAAGTAGTGATAGGTGTTGAGATGAGAAAATGGCAATGGGGTGAGAGCATATTTGTGATTCAGATCCCTAAAGCATGCTACTAAATATTTCTGATACCGGAGAGGTGGTCTGGTCCCCTGGGATGACCTCCTGCTCCTTGGGCCTTTTCGTATCACCCTGATCTCCTGGAGGAGAGCTGAGTCCAACCCATGGTGTATCATCATTCATCAGGGCTGTGGGGTAGGGTTCCACATAAATGCGGCGAACCATAGGTCTCATGTCCTGGTACTTGGTTTTCTTCTCTTCAGGGAGGCTTGAGGTATGGGGCAGGAGTAGGCCCCGGTGCCTATCAGTGGGGATTCTGATCTGCTTTGCCTCTGTGCTCTCCTGGGACAAATCTGCAGCTCGGGAGAGGTGCTGAGTGTAGACTCCTTCAGAAAGGGATAGGGACTGTGTTTCACTGTGGATCCGGAGCCAGCGGTGGTGACGGTGACGGCTGAAGTATCCATAGTGCTGGTGTTTGCTCAGCTTCTTCCTCCCTAAAAAGCTCACTGGCTGTTGGGAGCTGCCTGCCATCTTATCAGGGCTCTTGGCCATGAAGCCTGAGAGTGTCAGGTTGTTGAAATACTCAGCACAGGAACGGTCAGTATCTGGCTCCATGGTCTGGCCCTGGGTGTCCCCCCTCAAGGCCATGCAGGGCTTCATATCATGCACCTGTAAAACATCAGGGGCACTGCCACTCATGCCACTCATGGCTTGATGGGAAATGTCATGGGATGACAAGTAGACCAAGTCCAGTTCTCGGGGACTAAGGGCATCGCTGGAATCATAGTCACTATCCGTGGGGAGAAATACCTCAGAACAGCCTTCTTCATCAGAACAAGGCTGGGAATCTGGAAAGAATAGAGACTATTATTAGAAAAGAGTCTTTCAAATGTGAAACCCAGAAACCTGGGCTACACTAGCTTAATCAGAGAGAAGATTATGATAAACTTTTCAGTAGTATTGCAGCAGACAGGCTTCTAAAACTAATTTTGTAAGCTCCTGTCTCACAGTCTTGTCCTCCCATGTAACAAAAATAAAGTGAGAAAATCAAATGAAAGAAAAATATTTTTTTTGTTTTAATTTTAATTTGTCTTTGTTGCTATTTTTTATTTTGACACAATCTTTATTTTAGAATGCAATTATCCCTTCCACATAGAGACTTTCCCCATTGTGGTTTTGCTATGTAGTGAGTTGGCATAAAAAATTAAATGGGAGTTTTTTTTTGGAAGCTACGGATGACAAGATAATCCAGAAAAAAGTTTAAAATTCAGAAATGCACAAAATATATGTTTTGTATTGTTTAATATCAATGTATTTTATCTTTTAATACCATAATAATTCAGACATCTTCTCTAATATGAAGGGAGGGACAAAAAATTTTTACCTGGCTTTTTCCAGGTCACAGGGATACAATGCCCCTTTATCCCTGCAATGTGGAAGGGATAACTGTATATCTTTCTCTATTCTCTCTCTGGAGAGCCACCTCTTAAAGAATAAAAAATGAGGAAAACAAGAGTTCAGGATAACTAATCAACACTTCAACCAAGCCTGACAATGCATGCCATATTTCACATCTGTAGAGCCACACCTTTGAAAAAAAGAGGAAGAGACATGTTTGTTATTTAAACACAACCACCTATTTATGTTTCTCTTTCTCAATTAGATTGTAAGCTTTGAGAGCAGTGGCCATGCTTTATTTTACTTTGTGCCTTATATGTGTTTTACTTATAAGTGTCTTACACACAGTAGGTCCTTGAAAAATATTGATTGATTGGTGAAAAGTACCTTGAAAATATTATTACTAATAATTTAAAATCTTAGTTATTGTTTCTTGAAGACAGTCTGGCATAATGGATGGAGGGTTGTTTTAAGGTTGGTATAGAATGGATCAAAGGGTTAGGGCTGGAAGCCATTTGGTAAAATCCCTTCATTTTGTAGGGGAGGAACTGGGACATTAGTGGTATAGTACTTGCCCAAAGTCACATTGGTAGAGTGGTAGAGGCAGGTAGAGGTAAGTCTTCTGACTCGAAAGCCATCATCACTCTCTCCAATGCACCACAATGCCATATCTAGACCAAGAAGAACTAGAGTTCCATGGTTTCTCTGACATCTATCACTTGTAGAATGGAGCAGCTTGATCTTTGCAGACAAAAGATCTGGATTCAGATCTTGCATCTAATACTCTGCCATCTAGAATAGGTGATTTGCCTGGGGTAATACAGTCAGTAATTGTCAGAGGGGAAACTTGAAGCTGAGTCCTTCTGGTTCCACGGCCAGCTCCCTAACTCTTATAACACACTGTCTCCCCAAATTATGTATTATTATTAAACATTTGGCAAGATTCCTGTCTGATGGGTAGAGTTGAAACTTGCTACTTTTATTTCACTTCTAGCAATGATCTAAAGCTGATCGGTTGAAAAAGTCCAGAGATCCAGCCAATTTATCTTGCTTTCTGTGGTCTTTTTTCAACAGACATCTTCACATAGGGAATAGAGGTCTAGCTTCAGAATTAAGAAGTTAGGTGGCTCAGCAGATAGAATACTGGGCTTGGAGACAAGAAGATTCCTCTTCTTGAGTTCAAATCTGATCCCAGATACTTATTAGCTGTATGACCATATTCACCTAACCTTGTTTCCTTCAGTTTCCTCATCTGTAAAATCAGTTAGAGAAAGTGATGGCAAACTACTTCACTATCTTTGCCAAGAAAATCTCAAATGAAGAGCTGGACATGTCAGAACAAGGATATTTTTTTGCAGTAGTTACTGTTATAATGAACATATTTTTCACTCTCATCAGAATTATTTTAACTCTTGGTTGTGACTGAAGTCACCCACATCCCTTGATTTTCAGTGCCCAATTGTGAACTCTGAAGCAACAAATGGATACTTTACATAGGGACGTCATGAGCACTTATTAAACATTGACTTTGTGCTAGGTAAACCTGGAAATACAATAATATACAATATTAGGTCTCCTTGCCTTCAGAGAGTTTATGGTTTAGTTCTAGGAGGTCGGTGGCACTTTCAGCAGTGGTTTATCATATGTGTTTGGCATGTTAGGATTTCAAGGTGCTTTTCCTGCTGTAAGAAATGATGAGCAAGGGCAGCTAGGTGATGCAGTGGATAGAGCACCACTAGGCCTGAAGTCAGCAGGACCTGAATTCAAATCTGATCTCAGACACTTAACACTTCCTAGCTGTGTGACCTTGGGCAAGTCACTTAACTCCAATTGCCTCAGCAAAAAAAAAAAAAAAAGAAATGATGAGCAGGTTAATTTCAGAAAAAAAAACATGGAAAGATTTGCATGAAATAATGAAGAGTGAAGTGAAATGAGTAGAACCAAGAAAACATTGTATACAGTAACAGTAATATTGTTTGAAGAATTACTATGAACAGTTAAGATATTCTGAATATTATAAACATTCATATCATCTACAAAAAGACTTATGAATAAAAATGTTATTTGCCTCCAGAGAAAGAACTGGTCAATAGAAGTATAGATATTACAGTTTTACTTCTTTCTCTCTCTCTTTCTGTCTTTCCCTTCTGACCCCACCCCACTAAAGAAGGCTACTATTTTACACAGATATATAGATAAATAGACACAGAGACAGAGACAGAGAGACAGACAGAAAAACCAAATTAAATAAAAAACAACTAAAAGAAATTGTGCTTTACCATATATGCCCTCATTTGATCTCCATGGTTAGTATTATTATAGCAATTTTATAGATGCAAAAACTTAGTTCCAGAGAGATCATCATGCTGTTACAAATATTACATGGGGAGAATGTCCTTAGTTATGATCTTTATTAATTCATGCAATCAATGGATAATATATTTAGAGCTGGAAGTCAAGTTAACAAGCATTTATCAAGTACTATGAGCAAGACATTTTGCTAAGCACTGGAGATAAAAAGAAAGGCAAAAAACAGTCTTGCCTTTAAAGAACTGACAATCTAATAGATGCTAGAAGAAATTTTAGTGACCATTAAGACTATTTTTTAAGACTCTATTTTACAGAGATGGGAAGCTGAGTTTCAGAGAAGTGATCCCATAGCTAGTAAATATACAAGCTGGGATTTGAATCTGAGTCTTTATGATTCGAAATCTGGTGCCTATCTACTATGCTATACTACCTTCCATTTTGCAGAACAGAAATCAGTACTGGAGAGAGTATGTGATGAGCCTGCATAGAGTCACAAAATATATCAGAGGCAGAAAAAGGACAATAACCATGTCCCCTGGCACTTAGTCTGGAGTGCTTTCTGTGTAGTTCTGCCCAGTTTGGTGAAATGTGCAGTACTATCCTAAACTCCAGAACATAGATTTTCTTTTCTATGGCATGACAGCTAGAGTCTAGCATGACTGAAGAACCAGAAAAGAAAGTTATCACCAAAGTTCTTGCCACTGTTAATTAATCTTGGTTATTAATTAGTAGAAATAACAGGAAAGAAGATGCATTCCCATCTGCTTTGCCATGATACCCTAAGGACCATTGAGCTTTCCATCTGATATCTAGCTGAAATCTCTTAATATGTTTCATCTCCCTCCAGTAGAATGTGAGTTCCTTGAGAACAAAGATTGTCTTGCTTTATTATTTGTAACTCCAGCACTTAACACAGTTCTGGACACATAATAAGGATTCATACATAGTTTCATTCATTCATTTACTATGCAGATGGCTGCAGAGGACAAAGTAAGGCTGGTGATCTTGCACAACTCTTCCTAACTCAAATCCAATTCACTTGCATGTCATGACATCACCTTCTGATGTGCCGATTGTCTTCAAGAATGAAGGACAAACAAATAACAGGAACAACAACTACTATGCATATAGGTTAAGGACCTTCCAAAAGGGAATCTCTGGAGAGCAAACAGACTACATTGAAACAGAACCAAGATTCTTGCTTACTGTTAATGTTGTTGACTTGTTACAGTCTTATATGACTCTTTGCTGACCTTATTTGAGGTTCTCTTGGCAAAGATATTGGAGTGGTTTGCCATTTCCTTCTACAGCCCATTTTACAGACAAGAAATTGAGGCAAACTGGGTTAAGTGACTTGCCCAGAGTCACACAGTTGGAAGCTCATGAAGATGAGTCTGCCTGATTCCAAGCCCATTGTTCTATCTACTGGACCACCCAGCCTGCTATCTATGGAGGAGCTAAATGGTGCTTTCCTCTTGTATATTTTCATAATGAATCTAATGAGAATCAAAGGCTCCTCCTACCATTTTTGTTGGAAGACTTAATAAGTGTAACCCCTGAAGAAGGTCCAACGTTTTCTTTTTTCTTTTTTTTTTTTTTTTTTGCTTTTTGATGAGGCAATTGGGGTTAAGTGACTTGCCCAGGGTCACACAGCTAGGGAATGATAAGTGTCGGAGATCGGATTTGAACTCAGGTCCTCCTGACTTCAGGGCTGGTGCTCTATCCACTGTGCCATCTAGCTGCCCCAGGTCCAACGTATTCTTAAAAAGCCTGGCCACTAAGGCAGAGGTTTCAGGGATTCAGGTCACGGTTGAACCTTCCTTTGAGAGAAAGCTGGCAAAGTACAAGAAATATTGAAATGGAAACACAAGGAATTGAAAGGCAGTGGGATATAGTGGCTAGACTTCTGGATTTGGTATCAGGAAGACAACCTGGATTTTAATCTGGCCTTAGACAATTTACCAGACTAGTTTGTGACTCTGGGCAAATCAATGATTCAGCTTCAGTTTCCTCATCAGAAAATGGGCATAATGGTAGGTGCTATTGTACCTTTTTATGGCTGGTAGGATAATACTAGAAAAAATGTACATATATACATACACTATAGATAATACATGTTATATATATGTATGCTATATACAATATGTATTTTATTTATATCTTTGAAAATTTTAAAGCACTAAGTAAATTTCACCTCCTATATGAAACTTTTTCTGATCATTCTTCCCCACTCCCCTATCTGCTAGTGCCTCCTCTGGAAATAACCTAGCATTTAATTTTCATTTAATTATATGTGCAATTTCCTTCTCATAGAATGCATGTTCCTTGAGGGTTGGGGCAGTTCCATTTTTGTCTTTTTATTTCCAGGACACAGCACAGTGCCTGGAAAATAGTGGACACTTAATAAAGATTTGTTGATTGATTAAATGCAAGGATAGTGATTCCTTACTCTGTAAATTTAATAATAAGACCTCAATGTAATTGACTGCATTATTCAGCCAAGAGACTAGCATCACAGTTTGGTGCTTTTTCCAAAAGGAAGAGGAGGAGTCTACTTTTGCACAGAAGAACAAGGATCTTTCTCATGCTACATCCTGTCCCCTTGGAGAAGAGCAGCAAATTAATATGCCAGCAACCACTCTGGCTAAAAGAGGAGCAGAAACTTGGCAGGTCCTGTCATCAGAGAGGGCAGGATATAAGAATGGAGTTATGTAATTCTTTAAATGAATAATAGAATTTTAGAAATTAAAGGACATTTAAAGATCATTTGTCCAATTCCCTCATTTAACAGATAGAGAAACTAAGTTCCAGAGAGCCTGGCCCAACTGACTAACCCAAGACCCCACAGTGAGCTGAAGGAAATCTGGCACAAGATTTCACCCTGACTTTTCATTATGATGTCCTATGCTGATGATTATAATTATGAAAATTTTGGAAAAAATTCAGATAACCTCTTTCTGCCTATTACTTTAGTCCTTATCTTTAAAGATTTGAGTCAGCTATATCTGTCTCTGTCTTGGTCTAGGTTGATGGCAATAATAATGTCTATGGATATATAATGTACATGCATATGATACACATGCATATATTTTACATGTACATGATATAAATGTATATTTTGTATATGTAGATATCATGTATAGATATAGATGTATCATATAAGTAGGTATGTTTTTACATATCTACATACATACTCACATATATATATATAGGCATATGTGCCTATATAAGTAGTGCTATATATGTGTGTATATGTGTATATATATGTGTGTATATTATATACACAAGTATATATATACACAAGTGTATATATACACACATACATATATATACACAATGCATGCATGTCTATGTATGTGCCTTCTACAAGTAAATATATCTATATCTATATACACTTGATTCAATCTTCAAAGAGGGTGTGAAAAATCAAATTTTTTGAAGTCAAATCCTATGGAGAACAGAATCCTCCTTTCTCAAGAACCTGATTTCAGAGCTAACATGAGGATAGTTTCTGATGGGTCTTTCACAACTGTCTGCTGTCTTTGTAAAGAGCTTCTTCTTCATTAACCTGCAAGAAAATCTCCTTGTCATGGCATGAATCCAATGAAGAGCTGAGCTGAGCTGACTAAGGATGAGCAGCACTTCAAACACAGCTCACTGTCATCAGCAAGAACTGCTGCATCTCTTTCTATCCTCAAAGTCTAGCATAGTGCTTGAAACACAGGAAATACTTGAAAGGTTGTTGAATAGACTTAGTAACTTTAAGCCACTTCAGTTCAAATTAATAGACATTTATTCAGGATTTACTATTGTACTTTTGTATTTTCGTAGGTTCTTAGCATACAAAGACAAAAAGAAAAATAGTTTCTGCCCTCAAAGTATTTACAATCTATCCCACTGGGGGATATAACAGGTGAGCAAATAAATGCATACCTTATGATTTGAAGAAAAGGGAGAGAGGACTAAATAGCTGGAACTTTAGGAAAGGCTTCCTATTTAGGGTTAATGTCTTCTGTCCATAGCTACTGGGTCAAGGAGCTGATGTAAATAAAAATTTAAAGTGCCAAAAAATTCTCCCTTTCTAGCAATCTCATGGTGAATTTGCTATGTGACCTTGAACAAATTATTTCATTTCCCCAGGCCTATTTCTTCATCTACATAATGAAGAGTTTGAATTATATGCTCTCTAAGATTTTCCAATTCTGTCCATCTAAGATTCTAAGAAGCACGTTGCTTTGTACCCCTCTCATATGGGAATGCTTTGGAAAGCCTCACACCAATACCCTTACTGGAGAAAAGACAACAGGTATTTGCCAAGGACCCTAAATTTGTTCTGTACATGGTTGGACTTTTATGATCTTAGTTAATAGATACTTTGGGGACATCTGTTTCCTAGCAAGTGACACAAAACCTTTGTACCCAATTGCCACAGACAGAAGAATTTGGGGCCAATAATAAAAAAGTTGGAAAAATGTACAGATTGAAGTTGCTGTTTCTTACCACTCACTGCCTTTCTCCTCTGGGTCTCAGGGGATGGGGATGGGGATGGAAGACAGTCTATGGGTGATGATGTTGAATTGACCTTCTTTTCATTCTGCTCATTGGAGGGATCAATTAGTTTCATGATGGGCAAACCAGTGCCTGGTTGTTTGTATCTTGCATACTGGAGGGCATCTGTGATCCATCTCATTTCACGCCAAATTTCATCTATTTGCTTTGGAACAAAATCATGGAAGATGTTGAGTTATCAAATGGATTCCAAAAAAGTTATGTTTTTGTTTTTAATTTCCAAAAGTATTGGTTTTTAACTCATATTAAATATGCAGAGAACCAGTTAGCTAAGGCAGAAAGTTCCACTTATTTTTTGACAGGAGTTAATGTCTTTGCCTTTTTGATGACTAGTTGTGTCCTTGAACAAGTAATCCCACCCTTTCTGGGCATCAGTCTCCTGATCTCTCAAATGATCAAATTTAACTAGAGTATCACCAAAGACATTCCCAGTTCTTTTTGAAGTCTTTGAGAGTAGGGACTATTTTTTTTTTTCACCTTTCTTTGTATCTTTAGTGCTTAGTACAATGCCTGGCACACAATAGGCACTTAATAAAGTCTTGTTAACTTGACTTGACTTGATGATCTGTGATTCTGTGAAATAAATACTGTATTTAAAGCAGTGTTATGTTGGACTTTATGAGAGCCAAGATGGGAATGATGTTAGATTAATATCCCTTTATCGTTAGATTATGTTGGGTGCTGATGGGTTTGAGAACAGAAGAAAACCATTTGATCACAGGTCTGGGTTTGGAAGTGTATTTAGCAATTACCTAGTTCAGGGTTCCTTAATTTTTGTGTGCCATAGACATACTTTGAAACTGATGAAATTTATTAATCTCTTCTCAAAATAATGCTTTTAAATATATAAAATAAAATACAAAGGATCACAAAGGAAGTCAATAATACTAAAATATAATTGACAATTTATTGTTTTAAAAGTTCATAGACCCCAGATTAGGAGCTGCTGATAGTCCATTTTAAGGATGAGAAAACTGAAGCCTAAAAATGTTAATTACTTGTTCAAAATCTCACAGGTCATCAATATCAGAGGAGGAATTGGAATTCAGGATCTCTGACACCAGATCCAGCTCTCAAGTTTTGAAGTTAAGAAATATGAAATGTTACATTTTAGTTTTAAAAACTTCATAGGGTTTCACATTATTTTATACATTCACTCTTAACAAATATCCAGAGTATTGGGGACAGTGTGGTGGAAAGAACCCCAGAATTGGATCCAGGTTACCAAGTTGGAATCCAAGTTTTGACTCTTACCACTTAGGCAAATCACTTAACCTCTGAATCAGTTTTCTTATCTGTTAAATGAGTGACATGGACTAGATGTTTTCTTAGGTCCCATTCACCAGTTAATGTATCATCCTATGACCCACAGACATAAAGACTTTCCTCTACTGCTGCAAGGAAACATGAAACATTGATATTGTAGAACCCAAGTTGATCAAGTACTAAGGGAAATCAAAGAATTAGCAATTATTATTGGAGGTGGTGTTCTGTAAGGGTAGACCCAGGAAGCTAAGAGAATCTGGTGCTCTGTTCACTTCCTCTTCCCATCTCCTAAATAGAATAGAAGTTCTTTGAGGATAGAGACTTTTTCCATTTATATTGTACTTCTGGCAGCTAACATAATGCCTTGCACACAGTATATTCTCAAGAAATGCATTGATTAAATGTTTGTTGAAGTGAACATTTCTATTTGATTTCTAGTCCATAATTTTTGGGTGGAGCTGTATGAATTTTTAGTTTGTTAAATTTACAATACCCCAGCATTGGGTAGGTCTAGTCTCAAGGTTAGGTTTGATGGTCCCACACCAGAAATGTCATTAGATTCTTTCTTCTTGGTAGAGAGATAATATTAATTTTTCAGCTGCAGGAACTTCAGAGAGGTAGGTACGGGGAGGTAGGTCTAGGGAGGTCATGTAGGGACTCACACAAGGCCTTATTGGGTCTTACTTTGTCTTTTCTGTAAAATGGGAAGAATGTACTAGATAAGATGTTCTTGAAAATTTTTGGGGTGTGTGTGTGATGAAAATCTGTAAAGCCTTTGGATGCTTTCTTAGAAGAAATAAAATACATAGAATTGTGAAGGAAACCAATGATAATTGAAATTTGTCTGTCTGTCTCTCTCTGTCTAAACCCAAGATTATGAACTCCAGACTCAATGAGCTCAAAGATCTTTCTCAGCTAGACATTTATGGTCCTAAGGTTGATTTTAATGGGACTTAGCTAAATAGTTTTTAAAGATGCCTAATTTTCACCCATTTTGCCTTCTACTGTTGATCTAAAGGCAACTGACAGCATAATCCTTTCTGGTCTTAAAGGTTCAAATTCAACTGCTTAAAGACTTGCTGACACATTAAAAAAAAACAACTGAAAAAAATCAACCTGTAAGCTTCATGAATATGTTTATTACAATGCTCAGTACCTATTTCTTTTCACCCTGCCTGAAAAAAAATCAGTTTTCAACTCATAAATTAATGTTCTCCCCCCACATTCCCACTACTGTACATAGGTGAGATATTTTTATTAAAACATAAGGGTGATCAGCTTTCTCACAACTTGGTTACAAGGAGCCCATGGGGATGATAGATTGGTCATATTAAATGAGCTATGTTTCTAATACAGCTTAGGAGCATTTGGAGCATTACAGTATATAAATTATATCCTAATTGCCATTTCAGCTTCAGCAGCTCCAAAATATGCCAAGCTCAAGGCCTTGACAATTTCTGCTCTGGATGGACTGTTTGGAGAGTCTGCAGACCTTATCTATGATTTTTTATCCTGCCCCCCACTCCCCTCCTTTCTGGCTGAGCCTACTGACTTCTCTTCATAACCTTATTTACATAGACTCCTTTGCTCTTTACAATGTTTAGTTTGTGTAGTGACTTCAACACTGTCTTAGATCTGGAATCATACAAATGCTCTGGTGGCTTGTGGTCACCTCTGAAGGTTGCAATATGCGGTGGGCTGAGATGTGGGCACCAATAGGTGAGTGGCTGCAGCTGCTTTTCATTTAGAGAGGGGCAAAAAAATGCGAGTGAAGGAAAGCCCTGATCAAAATAATCTTAACCCAATACTCAATGTTTCTTTCTGGGGAGAAAAAGGAGAGATTTAGGGCTGAAATGATCCTATACCAATAGGCGTGGGAGGACTCTCCAGAGCTTGGGAAATCTGGGAAAGAGTCTGAGTTCTTTTTGGCTGGAAGGGATGCTTTTTTTTAACCCTTTGGGAACTGGATTTTTCCCAAGGCATTTATGTCCTTTCATCCTGGCTGATTGGAGGAAGGGTACCCTAGTGAGGAAATGGGATGGGATATGGTCAGGTGTTTCAAATTCCCTGTAAGGGGAAAATGCAATAGTTTGGAACTCGTAGGAATTTCCAATCTGTTGTGCCTTCTTACAGTTGCCTAAGTTGATTGACTTGATTGTGGGAAGAGTGAAGTGATATAAAGAAACACATGGTGGAGAAGTTAAGATAGAAATGATGGAAAGACAGGTGTAAGGGGCACACTGGAAAGCAGGAACAGGGCCAGAATACTAATATGGCATCCAGATAAGTAGAAGCTTCATCTGAGTAAAAAACATATTGGTATGTGGAGAAATGCTGGACATGGATATGGAATCAAGTAGACCTGAGTTTGATTCTCAGATAATTTGTTGGATTTTCAATTTTGGGAAATTCACTTAATTTCTCTCAATCTTAATTTCTTTATTTACAAACTAAAGATGATGATAACATTTATGTTCCAGGCTTTTCATGAATAAATCAGAAAATCTGTATAAAACCCTTTAAAGTTCTATATAAAGTTAGATATCATTATGGGTGGAGTGACTTATGTAAAATGAGAAGAGAGTCTAGAATAGTTAGTGAGGCACTGACTTAAACATATTTAGAGCCATTTTGGAAGAATGGAAAAAAAAAGGGAGAGAAAGAGACCTTAAAGTATCTTTACTTTTAATTCAATTTGACAAATGTTACTCCTATGAGGGATGGGGATGTTATACAATATATACACAGAAAAGTAAAAAATAATTTCAGAAGGGGTATAGTACTAATGAGGGGAGATTAGTAGGAGTTGGCATTAAAGCTAGCCTTTGAAGGAAGCTAGGAATTCCAAAAAGTATAAGTAAGAAGGTGCTAGGTGCAATATTTATACTATGCATGGGGGACAGCATGGGGAATAATAAGAGGCTAATTTGATGAAATGTAGAATATGTGAAGAGGACTAATATGAAATAAGCCTGGAAAGGTATATTGAGATTAGACTGTGTGAGGCCTTAACTGTTAAACAGAGGATTTTTATATTTTAACATAAAGGTTACAGGGAGCTACTGAAGATTCTTGAGAAGGGGAGTGACATGATCAGATTTGTGCTCTAGGAAAATTATTTTGCTCCTCCAATGGAGGATGATTTGCAGAGGGAAGAGATTGGAAAGTGCAAGACCATTTGTAGGTTACTGTAGCAATCTTGGCTAGAGAAGATGGTATGAACTAGGGTAACTGTATCAATGGTGACAACACATTTAAATGCTTGTGAGAAGAAAAATTGATACGTTTTGACAGTTGTTTAGATAATAAGGGTTAAAGAGACTGAAGTATTAAGGATAGCTCCAATATTGTGAATGTGAGTGACTTAAAGAGTGACTGAAAAAAGGAAGTTTGGAGAAGGAAAAGTTGAAAGGAAAGGATGTTGAGTTTCATTTTGATTCTACTGGGTTTAAATTACCTACAGGACATTTAGGTAGTGATGTCCAGTAGGTAATTGTAAATTAAAGTCCAGCAGAGAGATAAGGCTGAAAATTTAGATTTGGGAGTCAGCCCTCATAGAAATATTAACTTAATCTATTGGAACTCTTGAGGTCATCTGGATCCCAAGGGTAGGGGGAAATGGGAAGACCCAGGACAGAATCTTGAGATATTATCTCTTTTAGGGACTGGGAAAAAGGTGAAGATTCTGCAAAGCAGTCTGAGAAGGACTGGTAAGAAAAGTAGAAGGAAAACCAGGAAAGTAGTATAGAAAAATTATGAAGAAAAGTGCCCAAGTTTAGGAAGTGGTGACCATGTCAAAAGCTGTAAAAAAAAAAAGTCAAGAAAGATGAGTCTTAGAAAAGTACATTTTTTTTCTTCTGAGATTTTAGTTGTAAAAGGGAAAGAAAGATGAAGCAATAACTTGAAGAGATCACAAGCTCAAGTTAAGGGTTTTTTTTTTAAGGGTGGGAGAGATTTGGAGGGAGAGGGAGAGAGAGAGAGAGAGAGAGAGAGAGAGAGAGAGAGAGAGAGAGAGACAGGAACAAAGACAAAGAGAAACAGACACACACACACACACACACACAGCCTACAGACAGAGTCAGACAAAAAGACAGAGACAGAGACAGACATACAGAACAGAGAAACACACACACACACAGAAAAAGAAAGGAGAAGATAGGAGGTGGGGGAGAAGAAAAGAGAGAAAGACACCAAAAGATAGAAAGACAGAGAGAATCAAAGGAGCAAATTGCTAGAAGAGGTAGAAAGGAATGAGAGAAAAGAGCTAAATACAAGGGCTGGGTTTAATAAGGAATAAGACCATCTCTTGGTCACAAAGTAGCAAAGAAAGAAAGAACAAGGGATCATTTGACAAAAGATGTTTCTTTTGAAAAGATTTGTTCAAAGTGTACATTCATTTCTCTTTTAGGATGTCTAGGATGTCCAATTGCTATAATTCTACTACTTTGCTTCTTATGGTTGGGTATAAAGCTGTCGACCAGCCTACTAGTCTTTTCTTGCTGCATAATTCTCCTGTTCCTTTTTTAGATAATTATCTTTCCTTTTATGGGAGTAAAAGAAAAGGATCCTTTCTTTCTTTCTTCCTTTCTTTCTTTCTTTCTTTCTTTCTTCCTTCCTTCCTTCCTTCCTTCCTTCCTTCCTTCCTTCCTTCCTTCCCCATCCCTTGTAAGGAGAAGGAAATAAACATTTATATAGCACCTATTATGTGCCAGACACTGTGCTAAGCACTTTACAAATAATATCTCATTTGCTCTTCACAACAATCCTGACAGGTAGGTGCTGTTATTAGCCCCATTTTACAATTCAGGAAACTGAGGGAGTGTCAAGTGATTAAGTGATGACTTGCAAAAGGTCTTATGGCTACTAAGGTCTGAGACAATTTGAACTCAGGTCTTCCCTGATGCCAGGTCCAGTGCTTTATCTACTATACCCTAACTGCCACTAATAAAGCATTTAACATAGTGCCAAATTCTTAGTAGGTCCTTAATAAATGCTTTTTTCTTTCCTTTCTTAAGTGACTTATCTGCAAGATTTAGTGACAAAGCTGGGTTTAGAAGGAAAATATCTTAACCCTGACATTAGTGCTCTTTCCACGAAGATTTGTTGCATGTTCATTGCTTGTATTTTATCATATGACAGTAACTTTTAGAACAGCAAGAACCAAGTCCCAGAACTAAGGAAATTTGCTGACTTGTTGGCCAAATTGAATATTTCCTGGCTAATGCTGACACTGTCCTCGGTTCTACAATCTCTAAAAAGGGATCCTGCGTTTCATTGGCTAAGAGTGGGGCTCTTCTACTTACTTTTGTCTTGTTTGTTTTTACTTTGAGTTGAGAAGTCACCATTGTCTATGACTTTGGTAGAATGAGCTCTCTGTGGAATTCTGACTAAGCTGTAGTTTTTCAAGGAAACTGATAGGAATCTTTTTTTGTTTTGTTTTGTTTTTGTTCTACCTTGGGCATTGTGCTTCCTCAAATGGAATAGGAAATATAAGGAAAGTACATATATGTTCTTTGAATATACTAACAATATATGAATTTTTCCCTCCAAGGATATAATACCTCTGTTCAATTCAACATTTATTTATCTGGCACTTTCTGAGTAGAGGAAGTTAGGTATTGGGAACATGTGAACACAAGAAGGATAAGTGATCTTTTTCAGCCTAAGGAGCTCTAGTCACTGAAGCAGATGCAACAGGTGTATAATTTGGTAGATGAGTCACAGAAAATTGCTTGAGATACACAAAGGTTAAGTGATCTTGCCAGTATTACCAAGGTAGTAAGAATTAGAGCAAGACTTGAATTCAAGTCTTCTGTTATTAAGCCCAGTACTCTATCCAGAGTCATTCAGCATCAATAGGCACTTGAGATAAAAATGATAAACACACACACACACACACACACACACACACACACACACACAGGCGTACCCATATAGCTTCTTTCCTTAATGAATTTATATTCCAATGAGGGGTTGGAGTGTAGAGACAATAAAGACATATACAAAATAACCATCAATTAGAAAATTATTAAATCCTCAAGAGAGGTTCAATTGAAAGGGATGAGAAGTTTGGAGAAGGACAGATATATTTAGAATCAGAAGGGTTACTTAGTCTCCCTCTCTCCCTACTCAACTGATAAGGAAATAGCAATTCAAGAGATGTGATTTGTCCAAGGGTTACTCAGGTAGTTATGGGCATGGTCTTTGGGATGCCAAATTCAATCTTCTTTCCACCCCATCACCCAGTTGCTCCCATTTTTCTAGTTGTGGAAGGAATCAACTGGGATATAAGTTGGATTCATATCTCCCATCTCTTACTTTCTCTCCTTTACCTCAACAGGATCCCACAGTTACCTGAACATAATCTAAGACTTGTTGGTGTCTTTGCTTGGCTGCTGCTACTTCGCTGTCTGAGATTGCTTCCCTCAGGGATTGCTGGGTGTTCAGAGAATCCAGCTCCGCGACAGCAGAAAGGCGGCAATACAGACTAATAAATTTCTCCCTGTAGCTACAAAAATGAACTGGAAAATGGACAAGCAAAACAAAACATGTTAAAATCTGGTATCAAAATAGAGAAATTCATACCTTGGAGAAAACAAGTTGAGTGAAAACATGATTTATTAATCCGATCAGTGGAAAATATTAAGCCATAAATAAATTATAAATGTGCTCTTAAGGGGCCAGTTGTCTGGGTTTAGTCAGACAGTTTTTCCTTTTAAGGTTTTTTACCCAACCCTGGGTAAGACACAGGGAAATGGTATGGGATAAAGCCAGAGTTTATGTGGACTTTCCTCTCATGAATGAAATTTGATTTATATATATATGTATATATATATACACACATATATACATATGTGTGTATGTGTATGTATACATATAAATACATGCATATGTCTATATATGCATATATAGATTTGTCTGTCTATTTGTTTCTGCCTATCTGTTTGTTTATCTGTTTCTGCCTCTGTCTATTTATCTGCTTATTTGGCTATCTTTATCTGTTTGTCTGCCTATATTTTTTATTTTGTGGAAGGATTTGGACTTGTGATTTCATTGATGTAGAAAACTCATGGTGAGAAAAGAATAGCAATAACCAAAATTTATGCAGTACTTCCTATACGCCAGATACTGTGCTAAGAACTTTATAATTATCTCATTTGATCCTTGCAAATGTCCTGGGGGAAATGTGCTAATATTATCTCCATCTCATAGATGAGAAAACAAGAAAATAGGGTGAAATGACTTGTCCAAGTTTTCACAGCTAGTAAGTGCCTAAGGCCAAATTTGAACTCCAGTCTTCCTGACTTAGGCCAAGCTCTCTATCCACTGAATGACTGGGGCTGCCCCTAGGAATATCACCCTATCAGTGCAAATCAGAAAATGTTCTGCAAATTACAATCTTCAAATTGCCTAATTTCTAGCCTGTGGTCACAAAACCAATAGCTATTAAAGGCAGCTCTTCCTGACTCCAAGTCCAGCTCTTTTTCCACTATGCCATGCTGCCCCAGACAAACATTCCTATTTCTATCTCTTGTTCCATTTCCACCCTCATCTTCCTCTCCATCCCTCTTCTCATCCTCTCTGCACTATCTCTATCTCTCTTCCTTCCTCCTGTTTGTGTTCGTTTTCTCTCTCTCTGTCTCTGTCTCTTTCTCTCTCTCTTTTTGTGTGTCTCTGTCTCTCTGTCTCTGTCTCTCTGTTTCTCTCTCTCTCTGTTTCTCTCTCTCTCTCTCTCTGTTTCTCTCTCTCTCTCTCTCTCTCTCTCTCTCTCTCTCTCTCTCTCTCTCACACACACACACACACACACACACACACTAAAGGGTACAACTGAAAACCAGAAACCTGGGTTTGATTTTGGAGTGTACCTTTCACTGAATGTCAAAATTTTAGCCAGCATTTGAAACACTGAAACAAAAGTATGGGAAGTTATTCTTCTGGGTTCCCTATAACTCAACTCTAAAATCCTGAATCTCTCTCTCTTTCTCTGTGTCTCTCCCTTGCTGTGTCTCTGACTCTCTGTCTTGTCTCTCTGTCTCTGTCTGTCCGTCTGTCTGTCTGTCTCTCTCTCACACACACACATACACACACGCACACTAAAAAGAACAACTGAAAACCAGAAACCTGGGTTTGATTTTGGAGTTTGACTTTTCACTGAATGTCAAAATTTTAGCCAGCACTTGAAACACTGAAACAAAATGTCTACCTTTGAAATCCTGAATCTGTCTGTCTGTCTGTGTTTCTTTCTCTTTGTCTCTCTCTGTCTCTCTCCCTTGCTGTCTGTCTGTATCTGTGTGTCTATGTCTTTCTTTGTCTCTGTCTCTCTCTTTTACTTTTGAAATGCTGAACTTTTTGTCTGTGTCTCTTTTTCTCTCCCTGCGTGTCTCTCTGTCTTTCTCCCTTGCTGTCTGTCTCTTTCTCTCTGTATCTCTCTCTTTCTGTCTCTGTCTGCCTATCTCTCTCTCTCTCTCTCTCTC